>JAGWCC010000386.1:0-466120 GCA_022651775.1 Drusus annulatus
GTATTTAGTTAAAACCGTACTTTTATTAAACATCCCAATACCATAATTCCTCGTTCCAAACTTACGCGCTTCATTAACTTGGGAGTTTGCCGTAATTGAGAAGCAAACATGACAAACTTAATAATTATATTAATGCGGGGAGCTAAAATATCCAATAAACATCCCTTGGAACTAGCGGGTAACTGCTAAGTTGGTGTAAATTTTAATTCAAGTCTCCGGGAAGATATTTGGGGGAAGCATTTCGAAGGCATTTGGGTTTGGATCTTTGCTAGGCAGTTGGTGGTGGCATTAAAGCCTGTTTCCACTTTAGTATAGCCACCTATAACTTGCTGATAACATTTCGTTGGGTGCGATACAAAACTAAATTTCACTAACTATCATTAGTACAGCTTATGGCTAGTCTCTATTTTTGAGGAATTTTAAATTAAGTTTGTTGAGCTTATGAAACTTATAATAATTTACTTAGTATTTATCATCACCTACACAGAATATCATCGCTTTGATCAAGAAAAAACAGTAATCAAAATTATCTGACATTATCGTATTTACCCAGCTGGTTTAAATAATTATGGATTTTTTTTATCTTTAGTATTACAAATACCTTCAAGTATAATAATCACTTTTATAGTATTTTACATAAATATATACATAGTTTATGTATTAAAAAAAAAAACAAACAAAATATATGTTTTAAGTATAAAGAAACAAAAATGGTAGGTTAATAGGTTAGTGCAAGGGATTTACTGTTTGTATTCAACAGAATATTTTTTTCAACGTATGTTTCTTTTAAATTTAGGTTTGTACTTGGTAATGATATTCTTATTTAATTAAAGATAAATATTTATTAGATAATATCAATAATCAACAACACGAATATGAAACCGAAAAAGATAGAAAATAAAAAGTAACTGGTCACAATCGAGACTCGAACTCGGATCCTCTACTCTATCCGGGAGTAACGCTTCATCCAATTCAGCCATTGAGACCTTATTAGAAACGGACATTTTCAATCAATCTCATACTTTCATTGAAGATTTTTGGTTTTATTTTTTTCCTCCGTGTTCGAATTTTGGTTGTGACCATTGTCTTTTTATTTTTGGCTTTTTCTGTTTCATATTTATGTTGTTGACATTATTTAAATATTCAAACAATAAGCATTAATGCCTTGAAGTTAATTAATTTTTAAATATTTATTACTTTATAGCACTTTATTTAATAAATAATTTTGGTTATTTTTAATACAACATGAAAAATTGCAGTATCTTGCATTCTTCTTACATCAGACTAAAAATTGGAAGTGGTGGTATCAGTGAAGATGGAAAATTATGATATATTGAGAAAATGCGCATCTCAAAACCTACCTAAGTCCAATTATCGTAAGGATATCATTAAAACGTGGTTATATCATTGTACATTATATAAAAAAATTATAGACCTAAAATTTTATATTTTAATTAAGTCAAAACCAAGAACAGCATTTCTCTGTCGTTATTTTCTCCTTTTATCATCAGTTTTGGTGAAAAATGGCCTTTGGGTTTAGAAAGGTTCAGGCCCCAGCCCTCGGGCCCTGCAAGGGTCGTTACTCGTTAATGGTCCATTAAAGGGACCTCCGTCGTCCTCAAAATTAAAGGTTCCATTTCAAATGTATTAAAAGGGAGGATATATTATTTTAAAAGATTGAGGCAGGATACGATTGATCACCCCGTAAAAACTGTTTCTCGAATTATTATTCACACATTCGTGGTAATATATTACATTAATTTATTATTATATCTCAGTCGTTTGGGTATGGATTTAATATTGGCATAACATTAACGAAAGGAACATATTATTTGATATAAAAGCTTTCTTTATTGAACTCTGCTATTTATTAATTCATCTTAAGTAAGATCACATCATTTGTGTGCTCTAATGTAAAAGATTAATATATTTATACATAAACATACAGACACAGTTATTGCAAACATGTTTTTCAGAAAACTTGTTATAAATTTAAGAACATTCGATACAAAATCAAATACATAATATTAAAATGTACCGTAATGTCAATGTTAGAATCGAAGATCATCTTAGATGATTAAATAACCATGTATTTTCAGAATTTTGAAAAAGATCATAACTTTAATAAAAGCACTAGTGCTCATATTCTCCATAAAAATGGTCTTGGTAACATCTCAAATCATTTAGAAGCATTATAAATAAAGAAAGCCATTAAAATGAATTGTCATATTCTTAATAATCAATTTTTTTTTTCAATAGTTCAATTCTTCTTCTTCCAAAGAAAGACAAACATTCCCGGATTACGAATAACCTGACAATATTTGAAAAACTCCTACTGCCATCATAAAGAGCGGAAGATGTTGCTTGGGCAATGATGGAGGATTTAGCCAGCAGACGAATTGACCGCACGATGCCCGGGTGGGAATTCGACGCGTTCGTCCACTCAGCTATTGGCCGGTGTTTATATAATATAAGTTATATTTCCCGCAAGCTCATAAAATTTCTCATTATTCTTTAATCACCTTCTCAGTTGACATTATTTCTCTTTCATTTCAAATGATCTGTCTCTTCTTTTCTATTTCTTTGTTACAATTTAAATGTTATTCTTTTGTTTTCTTACTATTTTTGTTTTATTGTGTTCTCCCTCTTTATGCACAAGTATATATAACCGCACACGTTGTATTTTTTGTTTACTTTAATTTTGTATCCTGATGATGTTTAGGCTAAGCGAAACCGGTCGGCCATAAAAAAAATATATCCGTGGTCTCATTTAAAGTTCTTTCTTTAATTGTTATTTTTTTAAATGCCTGTATTGGGTTTTGAACTCTTGATCTCTCGGTCCAGAACTACGAAATTTACCGCCCTGCCACCAAGATCGACGCTGAAAACATGTTTCCAATAACTTTCTGATATCTTCAAAGTGTTACACTATTATTCAAGCTCAGAGCAACAATATACGAGGAGAAAGCCCTATTATAGTCAGTTTTGATGATTTTTGCCTGACTCGGGTGTGGCTAGGGCTGGGGAATTTATACTTCCACTCATAGCAAATGTCAACATAATGTTTTTGTTTAAATGTATTGTTATACACAAAAATGTAGGATACAACCTAAAAAACCTTTGAGTTCTGTCCTGTTATGTCGCATAAAAAAACGTAGTGGGCGAGAGTCGCCGGAGACTTGGGAGACGGAAAACATACTAACATACCTAAAAGCGGTGCTATATTGTGTGAGAACTTGTCTTATCTCTTTCTCTCTCACGGTTTACGACGTAAAAACCCGAAGAAAGTGATTTATCGTAAATTTGTATGGGTTGGGTAAAAAAAAAATAATCTCTCTCCATATACTCGTATATTCTTGCTATAAGGTTTCAAGAATATCGTTTTACGGTGACTACAAAACGAAACAATATTATTGACCTTTTACAGAAGTAATTTTCTCCATTGGTAAGTATAATGGTGTTTCCATATAACCCGCAAGTTTTATTTTCTGAAAGCCACGACATGAGTTTCATCTGCTGTAATGCTAGCTTATCTGAAACAATGGTTCAATGTTTTCTTTTAGCAAAAGCGGATGGAGCCATTTTGTGCACTGTAATATGATTAGGGCGTTGTCAAAATACTGTTGCGGCGTTGGTATAAAACTAGCTAGGTAGGTCCTTCAAAAACTAAAAAACCAAGAAAGTGACGCTTAGATGGGTTGGGCATTTAGAACAAATGAACGAAAAAAGGAGTGTAAAAATAGTATATGTTGGAGAAGTGAATGGAAGAAGAAGTCGGGGACGCCCAAGGAAGACATTGCACGATTAAGTGAATCAATTACTTGAGTCGGACCATGTGAAGAGTTAGAATAACCGAAGAGTATGTATGAGACGATGTGTGAATGTGAATGAAGCAAGGAGTGTGTTCCAAGGCAGAGTTTTATGGTGGTCTGTCCTTTCTGACTACCCCTGCGGCGAAACGCCGTGATGGTTAGTTGGTTAATTAAATAATTTAAAGTTAATTTGCGGAATATTCCATAACACATTGCTTTAAATGGACTTGAGACGTGTTTCATGATCAGATCTAAATAGTCAGTTAGTCCACCACCTTCTTCTTTTTCATGTCCTTCTTCTTTCTACTCCTTTCAGTCTTACAACAAACCCCGATCGGGGATTTTTTTTTTTAAATATACGCAGCAATGTCCAATAACAAAAATCCACAATGATATAAGAAAAAAGAGTAACAGAGGAAGAGCAGTATACACATACTATTTAAATGAAGCAATGACAAAATAAAAAAATGATAAAACATTAAAATCATAGCCTGAACAAGGTTTCGGTAGAGTCAATGATGTTGGACATTATAAATTTTAATCTTCAAATATTATTATCTTGATGAATGACAAGAATCATTCAGACTGGACAAAAATTTCAAGACCATGGCTTGAGGTAACAACACGACATTCTGGACGGTGGACAATGATACCCACAATTAGTAGAGTGATTGAGGATGTAATAATTCCATTGGTTCCAGGAAATTGAGATTCTAGCGTGGTAGATTCGCCGTTTTTCCAAAAAATTATGAGATTAGTTTACTGTTTGATATAATGAAATATAAAATAATGTCTGCTAAAATAAATAATAGGTAGGTACTTTATTAGGTGGGCAGAGATTCAAAAAGATTATTTAAAAAAAAAAAAACAATTAATATCCGTTCCAAATTAGAAAATTTCTTACTCGTACGGTCGTAGGTACGTACTCACAAAGAAATTATTCATAGATAAATCAAATCACAAAATTATTACTTTTGACGAAAATTTTCAATAAAATTAGTTTCTTTTAACAGTGAATTTTACCTATCATGCACGTGGGATTTTGAGTGAAAAAATCTTCACATAAGCACTGCACTACTCGAAATACTGGGGTGTTTTCTGTTTTAACGCTGAGAACTGTTTTGTGTTTTTTTTCTTGGAGAGTTCTGGCAGCGAAAAGAAATAAAAACATAAAATTTTGCTGCTCCTGTAAGATTTTCATATTATTTTAAGAGTTAAGTCGCCGTAAACCGTAACGCGCAGAGAAAAAAACATCTAGAACCATTTTATGTTTCTACTTGCAAGTACGAATATACTTGTATAATGTTATGCATCAAGCTGTGTTCCGCGCGGAACCTGCTTTTGATATTTTATTCGACTTATGTTAGCTGGTAAGTAGTTACTCTTATAGTGCAGTAGGTACTTGTATCGTATTGTAAGTAATCAGTAGGTAAGTAGGTACTTCAGTGATGTAGATACTCATTAGGTAGGTGGTAATTCAGAAATAAAAGTACTCAATGACAGGGTAGGTACTCTTTTAGTTTACGTACTTAGTAGATAAGATACTTTTTTAGTATACGTCCTCAGCAGATAGAAAGGTACTATTATAGTGTACGTACTCGGTAGATAGCAAGGTTTTTTATGTTGTGTACGTACTCAGTAGATAAGAAGGTATACTTGTAGTGTGGCTACTCAGTAGATAGTATTACACTCTTGTAGTATACGTACTCATTAGATAAGAAGATACTCTTTAAGTTAACGTACTCGGTAGATAGTAAGGTACTCTTGTTGTGGATGATTTGTATAACGCCGTTTTTGTGAAAAATCACCTCAAGGGCGCTGTACAGATCTTATTTTCTATTTTTAGATATTAATTCCTAGTTTAAATAAGAAAATATACAGGAACATACTTACCTGGCAGGTCCCATCAGATAGACACACTTATTAACTTAAAATTATAATTATGATTTTTTTTTCCGATTTGGGGCATGGGAGCGAAATAAAAAAATGGACTTGCTGAATTTGTCGTACAGTACACTCAGTATATATAAAGGTTTTCTTGTTGTGTACGTACTCAGTAAATATTAAGGTTTTCTTGTTGTGTACGTACTCAATAGATAAGAAGGTATTCTTATAGTGTACGTACTCGATAGATAGTAAGGTACTCTTGTCGTGGACGTACTCAGTAGATAGTAAGGTTTTCTTGTAGTGTACGTACTCAGTAAATAAAAAGGTAGGTACTCGATAAGTTTACTTAAAACGAAGGCAAGTAGCGTGAGAAAAACGTGTGGTAGGTAATCACTCCAGTGGTTTGCTAAAAATAAGAATAATTTTAAATCTAGGTATTTCTTATATAAGGTAGTGTACTTTCTCACAAAGTAAGAAGGTACTCTTGTGGTGTAGTTAGATACTCAAGCAGCGCAGTTACTCATTATGTAGGTACTCACTACAATAGGACAAGTAATATACTTAATAGGCAAGAAAACACAGTATAGAGAATTAGTAGGTAGGTTTCTTATAATCATGCAACGTAGGTTTGTGTTTGTTAGATTGGTGGGAAATCAAGTAGTAAGAGTTTATATACTAACAACATAGGTACATCAGAAATTGAAAGAAAAAAAACATCAAAAGTGATTTTGAGTAAAAAAACCAATTTCTTTTTTTATTTTGTTATTCTGGCACGTAGTAAGACACTTTCCATGCATAAAACAACATGCGTTATGGAAGATTCTTGGAAAAGGTACCTAATACATGAACGGGGGAGAAAAAAATCCTGTTTTTTAATAATCATCCCCTGCTTCGTACAACCTTCCTGCGGCTTCATAAGGCAGTGCGCACCCCATTGCGATATACGAGACACATCCCCACAGTCATCGTAAGACCAGCCCTCTACCTTCCACAGAAACATTGCTGGGGTGTTTTATGGCTATTTTATGGGGTGATTTCAAGGCGATGCGCAGTGCAATTTTCTTCCAGCAGTGTTTTCAATTTTTAAACTTTTCCCGAAATGCACGCTGCAACATTATTTTTTTTTGTTTTCGGCTGTAGTGTTTGTTGATTAACTTATATGGATTTTTTAAATATCTTTTAGAAGGAATTTTATAAGATTGATTTAAGTAACATATCTAGTAGGTACCGTTTTATGTAGAAAACTTAAATTTACTACGAAGTATTGTCCTATAAATATTAATATTTGAAATAAATATCCAAATATTTAAATCAAATTGAATGCATGAAAAAAACACATCAAAATATTATTTATTATTAGTATATTTCAGTTTTTGATGGTTAAACTGATGCAAAAAAACACTACAATTTGGTTAATGTTACACTAACCTTGAAATTTTAGACAAATAAAGCTATGTAAAATTTATGCTTTTCAGCTTTTGTTGCATCAGCAAATCGTTTTTTCTAGTCCGTTGTTAAAATTAAAAAAGATTCCGAAAATGTACTAAAACGCAAAGTTTTTATAGCCAGCAAACCAGAGTGGTAGATAAGTATTGCCCTTGTGAAAGACCACTATTCAGAATTGAAACGTTGTTCGAAATGGCTTTAACCGTGTTTGGTGACCAGATCTGAATAGCCAGGTACTTTCCACCTTCCTCCTTCTCATCTCCTTCCCCTGGGCACTACCTTCAACCTCATAACATTGACATTCCAGATGTCATAAAAGTTACCTCTTCGAAAAATCTTCATTAAATTTGCAGAACATGTCATTAGTAAAATCAAAGATCAGAATAAGTAAAAAATTTTCAATATGCCTTAAATATAATAATAACTTTGACAATTTTTTAAAAATAATAACTTGACAAAATTTCTCTTTAATAAATTAACAAAAATTTTCTATAGCACGGTCGAAATTCACTCAGCATAAAATTAACAAGAAAAGCACGAACAGCAGATCCCAAAAGAACACTTCCTACCCAAACTATGGTTCGGCTAAGATGTTAAGTAATTATCATCTTAACGGAACATCCACATTACCTTTCAGACTTTATATAATGCTCCGGCTGAGGTTTTACATGGTTCCCTCACGCTGTTAAACAAATGTTGGAGCAGTCAATAGCCCATGTAGATCAGATATTAGACAGTCCCAATAACCCAACCTATACCTCTCCACATCCTAAATTGCATGACCCCCTACCCATCCCCTCATGCATGAAAAAGTCAAATCAATAGCTTCCAATTCAAATTAAATAGTTAAACAAACCTTGAAAAATAATAAGCAAGGTAAATTATAGAACACTCAAGGAAAAAAAAAAAAAAAAAAACCTCATAACGTACCCCAATCTGGAATTTTATATTCTCACTGGTTTTAGACGGTTGAGAGTAGTTAAGACTCTGTGCAATATTTACTATAGTAAAAATATATTTAAAAAAACACTTCAGGTTGTGATCATACGAAAGGAGTAGCTTTTAATTAAAACTGTGCAAATTTCGCTACACCAATCACCAGAGCTCACTATTTGAGAGTTTTAGTTTTCTGGTTTGAAGTAACGATAAAAGGCATTTCGGAAGCCAACAAGCATATTTTTGTTATTTTCATAGTTAGGAAGCAGTGATATTATAAATATATTATATACAAAAACATCTTTCATGATTTTAATAATACCATTTTTTTTACTTTATTCCACTATTTTATTATTTAAGACCTGACCAGTTTCACCTTATGACGGGCATCTTCAGACTGATCCAGTCTTAAAATGCCCTTCACAAGGTGAAACCGGTCAGGTCTTAAATAAAAAAATAATGGAATAAAAAAAAAAATGGTATTATTAAAATCATTAAAATGAAGTTCCACCACGAATTAACAGTTTCAAAATTTAAAAAAATAAAAACATTATTCTAAAATCGTTAGGTACTTATTAATACTAAACTTCCTGATCAGGTATCTTGTATCGAAGCATTATCAGCACCTCATGTTAATTTAACCTGTTAATATTACACAAATACCCAAATCATATTTGTCCAAAGTTTACATTGAATGTTTTGTTACACTAAAAATATATACGCAAGTGAGTCAGACACGGGTTAAACAAAAAATCGTATTACGCAAACTATTCAAATAAACTAATATTCATGGTTCTCTCTTATTAAAATAGGAGTGATAAATTAAATCCCTGAAATGCTTTTGATAAAATATTATGTCAACTATGATAAATGAATTCTCTATCGTGAGAATGCCAACAAAGAAGACAAACAAAGTAAATTGAATGAATAAAACACATAAATTTGCCCATAGAATCATTTCATAAAATAAAGCATTATTATTTGAATGTAGTAGGTATTATTTATTTATTTTATTGTATACGCCTAAATGGGCTTTTACAAGGTAGGTACTTTAAACAGTGAAAATTATTTGGTCATATAAAACAAACAACTAACTAACGATCACGCCGTTTCCCCGCAGGGGTAGGCAAAGATGACGAACCGCCATATAACTCTGTCTTGGCACACACTCCTTGCTTCATTCACATTCATACACCGTCTCATACATACTATTCTGTTATTCTGACTCTTCACATCACCCGATTCAAGTATTTGATTTACTTGGTCTTTCTCGAACGTCCTCGACTGCTTCTTCCATTCACTTTCGCATCAAATATTATTTTCACACTCCTTTCTTCGTTCATTCGCTCTACATGCCCAAACTATCTAAACATCATTTTCTTGATCCTATTCATTTTTTTATATGAATACCGCACAAGAGTCTCAACTGCTCCCAACCGTCTAGAGCCAGTGAGACTATGGCATCCCCAAATAGGGTATGTTGTGAGGCTGAAGGTAGTGGGGAGGGGAAGGAGATAGGGAAAATGAAGGTTGGAAAGTACCTGACTATTCAGATCTGGTCACCAAACACGGTTAAAGCCATTTCAAGCAACGTTTCGATTCTGATAGGCGGTCTTTCACCAGGGCGATACTAGAGTATCTACCACTCTGGAACATGCCGCAAATATATTTTTTTCCATTATTTTTAAATGAATTTAAATGTGTTATGACACATATTAATTAAATAAAAGTTATTGGCGCACGCCGGATTTGAATCCGCGACCTTTGGATTCGTAGTCGAGCGTCTTACCACTCGACCATGGAGGCCAACTCCTTTCTTTGTTCATTCGCTCTACGTGCCCAAACAATCCAAGCGTCCCTTTCTTGAACCTATTCATTACGCTCACATCAGCCTTGCAATAGTTGAATAAATAACAGTTGTCAAAAATGTAAAAAAGAAGTTTGAGTATGTACTTGAATATTGACTGAAGACATATGATATTATAGCCTTATTTCTACTCGTACATTCCATGTAGTTAAATACATCAGCCACCTCTGCGTATGTATTACCAGCTACATGCAATCTAGGCACAAGCGAGTATTTGGAAGACTCAGTACTGATACTATTGTTACAACTAAATAGAATTTCGGATCAAGTAGTTCTCGTTGATAAATGAAAGGTGATAAGATTAAGTGAACCAGGGCTGTCTATAAAACCATTGAAAATTATATGAACAAAAGTCAAGTCAAAAATAATTCTTTGATAAGTTTGAGGGTTTTGATAAGTTTAATTCTTTCATCAAGTAGTTGTAGTTTATGTTTTTAACGCAAAGATTAAGTTTATAGATAATGTATGAAAGAAATTTGTGTCTGAGTTGGGGACTAGATAAAAGAATTATTTCCAACTCGACTACGAACTAAAGACGAGTATAGTATGGTCATTAAATAAAAATATATTATAGAGTAGAGGTTTCGAGTTCGAGTCTTAGTCATGACCATTGTTCTTTTTAGTTTCTGGCTTTTTTTCTGTTTCATATTTGTGTTCTAGATTGTTAATATTATTTAAATATTTAATAATAAAAAGCATTAACGCTTTAAAGTTAATTCCAATTTTAATAAAAATAATATGAATCATATAAACAACATAAATAGTTTTATAAACTCTCAGTATCACTTTAGTGAAATACCACCACTCGAAGTCGAAAATTGAATTGATTAACCAGATCTGAATAGACAGTGAGGTTAAATTTATCGGCAATATTCAGCAATGTTTAATTATTTATTTTATAATTCATCATATTTAAAAACTTCCGTTAAGTCACAAATATTTGCCAAAGTTGCTTCTCAATTAACAAAAATCAAAATATTACGTCGCTTGTATTTTATAATTAAAAACAAAATACCCTCAAGACGTTTTATGTATGTAATATATTTTGATTAAAAAATATCATTTAGTTTTGTTGGGCATTTTCGCCGTCAATCCATAAAAAATTATAATAAAATAAGCCTTAGTGCGTTCCTTCAAGTGGAAAAAAATATCTATGAATTTTGTTTTCCTTACATTCTCATGATTAAGCACCCTAATTAATTGCGCAATTTAAGCGTGAAACACGGTGTTTATTATATTTTTATTACAAAACTGAAATTATTTGCTCGTAATGATTAAAACAATTCTTTCTCCATTCTCACCAACATAATCTAGTTACCAAATTTCTACTGCGTAGGTCTACCTTCCGGCCTGTCTTTCCAGAAAAGATTTAATTACAGCCTGCGGCTTCCTACACTGTTTCTATTTGTTTTCAGCATCCTAAGTAAATCTTCTGCGAACATCATGTAAACCATCATGTCTCGGTTCGGATACAAACACTGGAAGTGTTAGACTGTTACCAGTCCTTTGTACTGGGTACGCGGAAAGAAGGATATCGCCGAGACGCTGTGAAAATAATATTAAATGAGATTTTTCTGTCAAAGCTTTGAACGAGACGCCAAGTAAACTTCGTTCTGCAGAAAAGGATATTTTAATTTGTAAAAGAAACAGCTATAAAAAATATAATATAATTTACATCAACAAAAGATGTTCGCACTGTTTTACATTAGTTATAACTAGTCTGAGATTAATAAAAAGAAAACCAATTAAACATTTAAACTCGAACTTTTAACACATTATGACTGCGATAAATGATTTTTCTGTAGGTTTTCTATAGGTAGTAAGGAAAACTTCTAAGGTTTCCAGTGAACAATTTAAAAAAACTGTAGTCATTTAAATTCTGTGAAAAAAATCTAAAAGGTGAAGTTTCTGGAAATATTTTTATAAAAAGGTATACTTCCCATTTAAAAAATACAACCCACACACAGAACCATTTATTTCAGTTTTTGCCGCCTAACGGTCAATCAATTCTCACCAGTTATCTTACTCGAGATGACGGAAAATAGGAGGCATTAGTTTCCTCATATCTCCAAAATTAGAATCACTAAAAACCAACGAAGGTATTTTTTAGGGTTCCTCCTAAAATTTCAGTCTGAATTTTATTTAGAATTTTAAAGGTCACTGTTTAAAAATTGTATTCACTGAAAACCTTAGACATTTTCCTAACTACCCGTATGGAATTAACAGATTATTTCTTGTATTGCTTGTATTGGAAACCAAAACGTGGGTCCTTTTGGGTGCTGACCCTGTGATCACTGACACTCAGTGGCGTGCACAGAGTTTCCTATCGGGGTAGGCAGTAAAAAAAAAACAGTAGATTAATTGATAATAAAGATAAGTACCAACAAATGTAATTGAATGATATTTTATTTGTTCTGTAAAATCACTGCCTAGACACTAACAAAGATACTAACATAAAAATAGATACCACTTTAACGTGCACAGAGCTCAAAGCATACATGTATATTTTGTGTAGTCTACTAAACATAGAATAAGCTACTCTGACGTTGACGGCGTTTAAGCATATTAAGTAACTGCTTTTGATACGTTATGGTTGGATGGTCAGAAGGACGCTCGTGGCGGTGCGATTAGTTAAGCTTCGTGCGTATTTTTGAAAGTTAAGATTTATTTTTTTGCTATTAATTTATATTATAATCCAATATAATTAACATTTTTATGCAAGTAAAAGCAGAGTAGGCAGTGCTTATGTGCAAATGGAGTGTCAATATGGAGTGCACACCCCTGCTGACACTCAAAGGTAAAATATGTCTTTGTAGTTTTCTTGCTTTATGAACGAAGTATAGGCATGATTACTTTAGTTGGTAAGTAAAAAATAAGTCAAATAGTGACATAAATCAAGTTGTTACGAGTATTAAAAATGTATAACTCTTGCAGAATTAAATTAAAAATTGATTAGAATTCACATTCTCCATAAAGATAGACCACAATTCAATATCGCAAAGTGGCTTAAAATGGCTTAATATATTTTTAGTGACCACATCTGAATATCTACCTACTTTTTACCCATTTTTACTTCCTACATTCTTCCAATTTTTCAAAATTGGAATTTCGGGAAACCTAGCCTTGCCTAACCTAAACCAAGCGTATTCATTCAAAACTAATCACCCTGCCTTCTTCTTTTAGACACACGAAACTCATTAAATTAGTGCCCCATTGTCTCTAGGCAGTTGGGATAGTGCGAAATTCCATAAAAATAATAAATAAATTATGGCTTGCCTTGCCGCACCCGGTACCTAGTAAACTGCCTATAGCAACGGTAGCTACAGAGCCTTCAGCCGCCTCGAGGCTTCGACGCCAACAACAACACCTGTATCATCTCACACCCACGGCCACGGTGCTGCTGCGGGATTTCAAAGGCTGTACCCAAAACGAAAGTTCAATAATTAATCTCATCTTGAATCAGTTTCCGCTGAAAGAGGGGCTTGTTCGCTATTGATTTAAACCTGAAATTATTACGTTACATTTCCGAGTTTCGCCAGTTTATTGTTCAAAATGATAACTACGAATTACAATAAACGCTTCAAGGAAATTTCAATGGGAACACGTGTACAGAGCAGAAACTTTGCAATACAACCGGTGTATTTGGCAGAACAAAGCTCATGGGAACATATTGATAATCATGTGTGCTTGCGTCATATGGAACAAATAACGTAAATATATTCATTATAATATTGATAATATTGTACGCCTAGGGCAGAGGTCGGCAGTTTGTCGGGTGAGAAGAGTCAAATTGTCACGGAAACAGGATAATAAGGTACCAGAGAGCCACATAGATGTAATATTCATATGTATAGGATATATTGACCAAAGCGAGTAGAGATTATGCCGTACGAGTCGAAGTTTGTTCGACGGCTCATCACATAAACTCATAAGTTATAAGGCTGCTTGAAATGAGATGAAATTGGAGTTTATGTCCGAAGAGCTGCAAACGTCTATGCAAAGAGCCGCTCTTGACGATCCCTGGCCTAGGTTGATACCTACTTGAATAAAACAGATAAAAACCTTAAAAGTTTGCATGGCGGCTTTCTAATCACACGGGTGCATATTATGTTTCATAAAGCTTTCACACAAACGAAATATTTAATCCCGAAACAGATAGCGTCATATCAGAACTGTGGACTTCCGTGATATAGCAATAAACTTCTTGGCTCCAGAATCATAAATCACTAGTTCAGAATCCGGAATATGCAAGTAAAAAAACGATATATGAGACTTTTCACATACTATACTCGTATTTAGTTTATGGTAACATACTCGTATACTTATTGCCCAGATGAGAGACTACAATTGGATGTCGAAATATATCTTAAAATGCCAATATATTTATTTATTCACCAGATCAGAGTAGGTAGATATTTTATGACATTCCTCTTTGTTGTTTCATTCTCTTTCACACTCCCCTTGGGTATATCATTGTCTCATCGATTTTGGGAGGTTAGGATCCTTGTGTGACCTTTCAAATAAACGAAAAGAAAAAAACGTTTTCATTTTGACTCTTCGATAACCTTAGGGCTTACTTAATAATCCCACAATTATTATAACTTATATGTACGTATCTAATTTACTCACATTATAAAATATAAATGTATTAGGGTTTTTAGGTGACCCCTTACAATAACGCATAATTTGTTTCAATTTAAGTTTGTAGGAGATACACGTATATAATATGTTACTTGTAATTAATGAAACTGCCCCCCTAGATTTCGTACTTGGAGATAAAAATGTTTAATTAGTTTGATCTCGTGTTTGTGTTAATTAACGCGTGATAGGTTACTTTCAGAGCACGTTCTTTCTCTCAATTAAATTATTTTCATCACAGGTAATGAGCAAATATTTGTGTAGACAGATAAAACAAATATAACTGAGAGAGTTTAATGAAAATGGTTACATTCAGTCTAGACTTATCGATCGACTTTAACACGCTTTCTTATCAAAGGTTAATACTCTGTCCATGTTTTTCTTCCCAAAGTATTTTTTTTTTACAAAGCACATTTATTTCGTAGGTACAAATGTAAAATTGGATATCGTAGACATATAATTTGCAAGGTTTGTCCTCCATCGCATGTTAAGGGTACATACGTGGTCATTATTTTCTTCCTTACTTCCAACCTCAGAGAAATAATATACAAGAGGAAGCACTTCTCTAGTCAGTATTGATGATTTTTGCCTGACTCGGGCGTGGCTAGGACTAGGGCTAGGGTATTTATACATCCATTCATAGCACATGTCGACATAATTTTTTTGTTCATTTATATAACCACTTTTTCACAGTATTGTTATAAACAAAAACATAGACATAACAATGTGCGGAGTCGCAGGAGACGCGGGAGACGGGAAACATGCTTACATACCGAATGGTGGTGCTATATTATGTGAGAACTTATCTTGTCTTTTTCTCTCTCATGATTTGTGACGTAAAAACCCGGAGAAAGTGATTTATTGTAAATTTGTATAGGTCGGGTAAAAAAAATTGCTCTCTCTCCATATATATTCTTGCTAGAGCTTCCAACGGATATATTCTAACTGCTCTTTGAGAGCTTTCGCTTCTTTGATCATGCCATTATGTTTCTGATGATTCATTGCATTTTATTACCAGCAATTTACCTTTTTTATTGTACGCAGGTCATTCAGCACGATTTTTAAAGGCCTGGTAACAAATAGTCTAACTTCGTACAATATCATAATGGCTCTGTTATTTGCCACCCTGATCTGATACGTACTTTTGAATAGATTTTGTTAAAACAGCGGTTAAAATATACTTTATAACGTTTCTCGCAAAAGAAAATGAATTTTCCTTATTTTATGCCTACATCACTTGCCTTTATTGTTATTTTGTTACTTGTAATATTCACACTGTTTGCATTTTTAGAATCGTTACTTATAATACGTAAATATTACTGTTCTTAATACAATTTCCTTTTCTTCGCTTTAAAAAAATTTGTTAATACGAATTCATACGTTTCATCTGGATTTCCAGACCCTTAGCTTCTAGCAAATTGGTTTTTTTTAATCTGTTTTCACTGTTCTACCCATATCAGAACATTTTTCTCTCATGATTTAAAATACCGATCATGATTTTAGATAGTTTTAATTTGTATACATATTATTTTCTCTTTGTTAGTTAGTCTTATGAGCTTAATACATTCAGTATGAAGCGCACTTGAGGTGAAATATCACAAAACTGTGCTAAATAAGTTCACTGTTATTATTTTTATTAACTAGAGTCCAGAGGTTAATTACAAAACTTAATATGACCGTGGCCAAAGAGCTCATAATCTTTGGCCTATTGTGCGATGGCAATATTGGAAAATCAAAGTTCAGAATTCCTGTCAAAGTGCAAACAAATTATCGAAATACACATGCATATGACTTACAATAAAGATACAAGTATCTTTTATGAAGTATCAAAACGTCGCATCCATTAATGTGTTTTCGAATGGCTGTAAAGAGGCATGCACTTGTATTTTAGATAGCGCGATACTTAAATAAGACATTACATTTCTTATACCTAATCTATCGCATTTAGTTACATGAAGTCAGTTGGCTTCAAACGAGGAAAAAACTAATAAAACATCCAGCTATGTTGAAGCAGCAAAATCTTGAGTAATTTTTCACATTGGTACTACATTAGTGTAGTGAATATTTTCCTAGAATGATGTCTGTTAAAACTGTGCTGTTTTTTTATAGAGAATACCGCACAAGAGTCCCAACTGCTCCCAACCGTCTAGAGCCAGTGAGACTATGGCGTCCCCAATCGGGGTATGTTGTGAGGCTGAAGGTAGTGGGGAGGGGAAGGAATGGAGAGGAAGGCTGGGAAGTACCTGGCTATTCAGATCTGTTCACAAATACGGCTAAAGCCAATTTCAATCAAGCAAAGTTTCTATTTTGAATTATGGTCTTTCACCAGGGCGATACTTAGGTATCTGTTGGATTAATAATAATAATAATAAAAATATATTTCAGAAGGTATGCAGGAGTAGTGCAATACCAAACCTTCCATAATTGATAATAATAAATAGTCACAATAATAATAAAATACAAGTTGTAATACACACAATAATAATAATAATAATAATAAAAAAATTAAATAAAAAATAAATAGACATAAATTCGTAAGAAAAAAAATAAAGTATATATATTGAATTGAAATATTGATGGAGGATATCAGGTCACATTTCTGCTAAACTCCATCAAGAGGAAGTCCAACGAAAAGTAATGAAAACGAAAAAAATAAAATTCAACATTATATTAATAGTGGTCTTTCACCAGCATCACTTTCTGATAATGTCTTTCTCTCCGGAATGAGAATCTTTTCAATTCTGTATGAAAAACCTACAACCTATAAGACCCATGAAACATGTATTAAATATATATATTTCTTTTTTAAAATACATAATTTTTTTTAAATTTTCTCTTAGAAAGGAATTACTTTGTGGTCGGAAATATTTATTTAAAATGAAATAATAACTTTTTATAAGACCACAGTTTTTTTTATTTTTACGACCGACCAGTTTTGCTTAGCCTAAGCATCATTAGGATACAAAATAAGATGCCATATTGGCTGTTTCATAAAGTCACCGGAAAGGCAAAAGTGCTGAACCGCCATTTTGAGAAGCTTACACCACAGCATTTTAAAGTTTTTTTTTATTTTACAATAAAATTCACAAGTCTTCAGTACCTGGTTAATTTTAAAAAAAGTTTACTCAGGTAACTCAAAGCTCTCACTGAGTTAGCTGAAGCGACACAAAGCTAAAAAAAGTCCCAAACTTGGGTCACTTGAGTCAAGCCTTCTCCCAGATGGTAAATATATTTGAGATGGCTGGAGAGCCAAAAAAGTCTTCAGCATCAAACGAGAGTCAGAGCAATCGATGCAAAAAAATAACTGATCAAAACTGTATGTTTAACTTATTTTTGACCAAAGTGTCTTTTAAGGCCTTTTGCCTTTCGAGCGACGATAAATTCTATTTGTTCAATCCAACAAGATTGTTGAAATATCGTGCGAAGCCAACTTATTGCGACCATTGGTAATATAGTCCGTCTTTGAACATTTCTCAAATGTATTCATGGTTGCTAATTACAGAATTATAAACCCATCAGCCCTCCCCTCGGGGGGGTGGGGTTTTGGGTGTAGGGTGTAAGGTCGTGTGTAAGAATGCTGTGTGAGTGACGCGCTGACCTTCGGGGGTTAATGAGTTTTCTTTCCCCCACACGCATTCCGGCCGAAGATTAATGGCATTTTTTCTCGCTACTGAGCGGCGTCCGTACAGGAATAAGAAAAATAGCCAGGTTCATGATTCTGTGTAATTATTTTACAAGAGGACGTCGGAGAAAATACAATTATCTTGACAGAAGACCAAATACAGATGATATTTCGTAATGAATCTGTTTGATAATAATAACAATGAAAATGAAATAATAACTTTGTTTAAGACCAAAGATTTTATTAAAATTTTTGTGACCGACTATTTTCGTCTAGCCTAAGCATCATCAAGGTACAAAATTAAACTTATCAAAACACACACAGAGTGTGGTTAAATATACTCGTACACACAGAGAAAAGAACACAATATAAAATAAAATAAGAGAACAGTGAGAAAACAAAACAATAACATTAAAATTAAAACAAAAGAACAGAGAGAAAGAGACATAATATGAAATAAAAGAGGCACAACGTCGACTGAGCAGGTGATTAAAGAATAATGAGAAATGTTATGATTTTATGGGAAATATACATAATATTGGACTACTGGACAAATTCGACTGATTATTACCATAAGAATATGACTATTAATTTTAATTGCTTTCTACGAAAATATAACAATTTCAATGTTATTGTGGTTCAAAGTAAAAACAAACGGATAAATGCCGGCCTTTTATTGGTAGTTTTCGAATTTCGGCCCCTCATGACAATAATCATCTCTTTTCACTCAACTGTGAGCCGTATTGGTTTGCATTAGATGATGACCAGCGTGAGATAAGTGAATATGAATGTTGATATTTTCTTGCATTGTTTTTGTGCATATTCGTTTTTTTTTCTTTGGTCTTATTTGTGTTAATGTACAATCAACACCATGTCTATAATATATCTTTGTTCAATTCCCCGTATTATTATATAGTGTGTTTATGATTTATCATATTATTATTGATGAAAAAAAAAACAATAATTTCCTACAACTAACTGAATAACCAACTAATCACCACGCCGTTTCCTCGCAGGGTTAATTAGAGAGGACGGGCCGCACTCCTTGCTTCATTCACATTCATACATCGTTTCATACATACTATTCTGCTATTCTGATTCTTGACATGGGCCTGACTCAAGTATTTGACTCACTTGATCGTACCATGTTTTTCTTGGGCGTCCCCGACTTCTTCTACCATCCACTTTTGGTTATATATTCTTCTCACACTACTTTCTTCATTATTTTGCTCTACATACCCGAAACCATCCAAGCGTCCCTTTTTCAATCCTATTAATTACGCTTACATGAGTTTGGCATTCTTTACGGATATCCACATTTTTAGCACGGTCATTTATAGTTTAAGCTCACATACGCCTCAGGAATCTCATTTTTACAGCATTCAGTATACTTTCGTTCTTACTCTGATAGTTTTATGCCTCATTGCCATACATCAGGATTTGGTATAAACACTCCATTGTGGACTGCTAGCAATATATCAGAGTGGTAGCTATCGCCCTATGGACTTGAAATTTAGCCGTGTTTTATTTAGCCAGGTCCTCCATTAATGAAGTTTTCTCCATTCACCATTCTTTGAATATCCTTATTAACATTTCCATCTCTAGTAAACATCCTTTCTAAATACATAAAATCATCCTCTTGCGCCAAGTATTCATCATTCACAACTATATTGCACGCTGCTCTCGTACTCTCTCTTTCAAACACCATCACTTTAGACTTAATTACATTAATCTTTTATTTTTTTTTTTTATTTATTTACTTAACTTCATGTTTATTTACAATATTTTATATACATTGTCCTCCACGCTAGGAGCTCACCTGTGATGTGGAAGACATTTTTCGAATTACATACATAGTTGGTTCATCCTAGAATTGACGAACGGTAGATCTTCCACACTGGTAGAAATTAGCACCATCAGCACCAACAGAAATAAATATGATGCACATTGTATGCTGATGATTTTCTGGACAATTTTCTTTTTTAACGGCCTCCGTCGTCGAGTGGTAAGACGCTCGACTACGAATCCAGAAGTCACGGGTTCGAAACCCGGCGTGTGCAAATCACTTTTATTAAATGAATATGACGTGTCGTAACACATTTTAATTCATATAAAATAGAATTAATAGTTTATTAGTGGCACGTTCCCGAGTGATAGATAGTCTTAAGTATCGTCCTGGTGAAAGACCACCATTTAGGATCGAAACGTTGCTTAAAATGGCTTTAGCCGTGTTTGGTGTTCAGATCTGAAGAGCCAAGTATTTACCAACCTTCATCTTCCCGATGTCCTTCTCCTCCCTACTACCCCCAGCCTCACAAAATACCCCAATTGGAGACGCCATAGTCTCACAGAGTCTAGACAGTTGGGAGCAGTTGGGACTCTAGTGCGGTATTCACTATAAAAATTAAATGAAATAATAATGATATAAAATTTAAAAAAAACTGCTGATTAGCTAACCATCACGTTACTACCCTATCTACCCACTACCCCGTAGGTGGAAAGAGAGGATAGACTCCAACGCAACTCAGATGTGCACACCACTACATCGACACATAAACACACATCTGCTGTACCGATTTTGATATAATCCAACTCAAGCATTCCACGGGTGTGCCCGACTTCTTCTTCTATTATCTTGTCATAACATATTCTATCACGTCATAACATATTCTATAACCTACAAATGAAGATGTTTTGTAAATTTTAGGTAAAGTATTAAATATAGCAAATATATTAGCGTGTTATTTTTTATACCTTTGCTGTAAAATCTTATCTTTACTTTTGTAACTACTAAGGTTACTATTTGTTACTGATTACTGATAAACTGTTTATTTTGTTTGTAAAATCTTATCTTAAAGTGTTTACATATTGTTACACGCTTTATTATTGTTAATTTTTGTATTAGATCTGATATTTGATGCTTTATTGTTTTCAAGTAAAAGCTCGCTAGAGCGTTCGTAAATAAATTTTGTGTTCGCTATTATTGTGAAAGTTGTAAGTACCCCATCTTCATAAGCCTTTTTCGATCCTGTACTAGACGAAAATTTTACTCAAGCTTATAGCAACCTCCTTCGTAAGAGGTAGTCGGAACAAAACGTATGTAATTAGTAATGGAACAAAACAGTTCTTAGAAGTCTGAAAAGCTGGGAGTCTCTCGTTTACAAGTGGAACAGATGCTTATTTATTATTTATAGTTTTTAATTTCAAGAGTACATTAGTACTTTTGAAAACTTGTATGAAGAAATAATGTAAACATAAGTAATACATATTATGTAATATACCAAAACCAATTGAAGATATAACATACAACAAAAGAGAAAAAGAAGAAAAAAAAAATGTGGACTTTAAAAATAAATATCCTTTGTTGTAGTATATACTGTTTATCTCTATTAATATTTTTGTACCTATATATATTAAAATAACTCCACACAGGAGGCCTTGAGGGAAATAATTTTCCTCAGGACCTATGTCATCTTTGGGGATACTGTGTGGAGGGTCTTTTTGGGGAAAGGATTATGAGTTATTTTTAACACTATTTTAAAATATAACTGTCTGATATTGAGGATTCCTAAAAGTTGAAAGAGTGGCGTTGTTGGGTGTCTAAAGGGCTTTCTAAATATAATTCGTAAAAATTATTTTTGTATTTTTATAAGAGGACCTAGCAAGGTAATAGCAACTTCCCTCTCAACCAGCTATTCCATATTCTATATGGCTTTGACATAAGACAAATTATACACTACGCAACTGCTTCAGTTCAAGTAAATTCCTTAGTATTTTAAAACAGTAAATATATTTTTTAACACGTTCCGTTAAAATTTCTATGTGCGATTCCCAGCGAAGCTTATCGTCAATTGTTATGCCTAGATACTTAATAGTATGTGCATGTTTAATTGACTCACAGTTGCAATGGTTTTCTCTGGTAGCATCACATTAGTAGAGCGATGATTGAGGAACAGCAATTCATTGAGTCTACAATGAGGGATGATGAACTGCATGAGTTGCAACAAAAAAAGTTACTCAATAATACGATTGAAAATTGAAAAAATGCAAATTAAATCAAAGTCTTTCCTACGATTTTCTAATGAAAAAAAAAATATTTGTTCAATTTTATCATTTGAATAATCGCCCCTTTTTCGCCCTAATATCTATGCAATTCTGCGTAAAAAGGGATATAAATATTTGTAACGTCATTGATAAATAAATAGTTTTTATTCTCTTTGTATCGTTTGTACATGAATATTGTTACGATCAGTTGGAACTCTTGTACGGTATTCAATATGAAAAAAATTTAACAATACCTTCAGTATTATTACAATAGCTACCATTCAGGTGCATAATGCAAAGAAAATTCAAATTACTCTGTGATTTTTAGTAGTGTCCTAAGTACAATATTTTAAACATAATAATATTAATATATTTTTTAACTATTCATAATAATTATACAGATTCAGAAGCAACCAAACCTTTTCATGTGTGCAATTTCATATTTTCTTGGGGAACATTAAACATAAGTCTACATTCAGTAAATATTCTTCAGAAAATGACATAAATGCTCAGCCGAAAAGATAGGATTATTGATTTTATGAACGGAGGCGTATCAATATCACATTGAAGGAGGGCATATTATTTTTCATGTCTAATGTGATAAAACAAACATTATATTGGGGAGAGGCGAACAAATCCGCCTGGCACCCGACTCAAAGCGAGACTATCTTGATTTATGGCTGAGTAAATACCTGTTTTATTACTGAAAAACTAAAGTTTGCCAACTCCGCGGCACTAAAACCACAGTGGCATGAAAGCAATGAGATAAATACAAAAGGTGAAACTTTTGTTAGCAGTTACGCTTTTTTGTATTCCCTTCATTGCTAAAGGTCGTAATCCACAGACCGAATCTCCTGATGAAAGAAACCGTTTTACCATCAACGAAAGAATGTTCTTAACTTGTACATGCCGTTTTATTAACTAACTAATCACTATGGCAAAAAGGGTCGGTAGAGAGTTTTAAACGTCATACAACTCTTGTCTTGGAATGTGGTACTTTTTGGTTCTTTTACATTCATACGTCGCCTCATACTGCTTTTTTCGATTTGAATCATGATCCGGCTAAATTACATAATGCCAACCTTAATAAGGAATTTGAGTCCATTTTTTTCTATCAATATCTACATTCAAACTTGAATACCAATTTATTATTTTTTTTCTTAAAAGATCGTTTTCATATTTAAATTAATTCTCAAAGTTTGAATTTTTTAAACACCGCCAAAACGGCAATATCTCAGAGGTAGGGAGCGGGGGGGTTGCGTGACGTCTTCCGTACCGTCAGAAGGGCATAAAGGCTGATTCACACCAACGTCCGGATCAGCTCAGTGACGATATTGTTCCGCAAGAGAGCTTGTTGATATGGTATGAATATCAATCAAGGAGTATGTGCCAAGAAAAAGTTGTATGGCAGTATATCCTTCTGCCCACCCTTGTGATATTTAACTACTTATTTAGTTAAATAATTATTTTGAAGTGTAAAAATATTTACATCGCAGATTTTTTTTTTAAAACTATTTTTATATCACTAAATAATATTTTTGATAATTAATGATTAATAAAAATATTATTTAGTGATAAAAAAATGGTTTTTGATAAAAAAAATCTGCAATTTTAGTATTTTTACACATCAAAATAATTATTTAACTAAGTAGTTAAATATCACAAGGGTGGGCGGAAGGATATACTGCCACACAACTTTGTCTTTACTCCTTGATTGATATTCATACCATATCAATAAGCTCTCTTGCGGAACAATATCGGCACTGAGCGGATCCGGACATTGGTGTGAATCAGCCTTTACACGGTATTTATCTTAGACATCGCAAACTGTCGATATCCAGCTGTCAGTCGCGTGTTTTATTGATTTGTGTTTTTTCTTCAATTTTACCGCTTTTAATTTAACAAAACCTTATAAAATATCAGGAAATAATACGTATTACTATTGCATCGTACTGATGTGTAAAAAAACAAGCATTACTGCAATTTATCGTCATTCCAAGAAATGAAGTTTTACGTAAAAAATGGTGTAACGCCATGAAGGCAATATTACATCGTACGTAAACGGTACATTTGTCGTGGGAGTTCGTTCGACTAATTACGAAGCGTTTCTATTTTATGGCGTTTTAACCAATTTTCAAGAAGCATTTATTAATTCTAAGAATAATAACATGGAAATATAAATATATATGTATTTTCAAAATCGGTGTTTTTCGATCTACATGCACATATTTTTTTAAAGTCATAAAATTTTTACTCAACTTCCTTATTGTAACATTCCCAATATCTTTTTTCCTCCACTTACGTTTTATACATTCTTCTTATTCTGTATTATTCCTTTGCATCTTAAACAATTTAATCGTCCCTCTCTTCGGCTTTATTTTATGATCAGAGCTGCTCATTCGTAATATGGCGGTGTAAACTTTTACCACTCTCCTCAAATACTTATTTCTACTGAATTTAATGTAATTTCATCCATTCATTGGCAATGTCACGTGAGTAAAAGTTAAACACATCAGGCTTTATATCAGAACTCTATTGTGAATATCTTTTTAAAATATATTTTTATAGTGAATACCGTACAAGAGTCCCGACTGCTCCCAACCGTCTAGAGCCAGTGAGACTATGGCATCTCCCAATCGGGGTATGTTGTGAGGTTGCAGGTAGTGGGGAGAGGAAGGAGATAGGTAAAAGTGGTGGGGTTAAAAGTACCTGGCTATTTAGATCTAGTCATCAAACACGGCTGAAGCTATTTCAAGTAACGTTTCGATTCTGAATGGTGGTCTTTCACCTGGGCAATACCTAGAGTATCTACCACTCTGGAACGTGCTGCAAATATGTTATATGTTATTTCAAATGTGTACAATAACATATTAATTAAATACAATTTATTTGCGCACGCCTGGCTTAAATCCGCGACCTTTGGATTCGTAGTTCAGGGTCTAACCACTCGATCATGGAAGCCGTCAATTGATCACTACATTCAATTCTATCGTCATTAAATTCCTTTTATTCACCTTTCTTATAGTCAATGCCCTTCAGCCTCCCAGTCTTTTACAAATACACTTCCCAAAAACACAAACATACGGAATTGCCCGATGATCGCCGGTCACATAAATAATTTTAATTATATTATGATATTTCGATGCATTATTTAATGCTTTATTGTACAATTTATACACGGAAAGGCGTAAGGGTTTATTTTGATTAATAAAAATGTTTCAAAATTTTATTTTATAGATCAAATCATGTTGGAATATATTCCGTATTTAATGCAATCCGTTCTGTAGAACAGCATTTAATAGTTCTTCACTATTTGTTTGTTAGAATGAAATTCGAAAAGCCTAAATGCTTATTTTTCAAGACATCAGTCGAGATCACGTATCATAAAAAATCTCATTGAATTTGATGCCAACTCAGCCTTCAAACACATGAATTTTCCATCTTATTATTTTCGAAAAAGGTTACAAGATCCTTCTTGAAGGTTTTCGGAAGAAATTGTTGCAAAAATGGATCGGTTTGAATTTGGACGAGGAAGGAATTGAATATGGATCATCTTGTTAAAGTCGTCTCTTCCATTCTAAAGGGATCAGCCGGGAAATGTGGTGGGAAGGGTCTATTTGGATTTCCCGACAAAGCCGCGTGTGTGTTGTGGAAATTGGCACGTGTTTCGCGACGAAATAAGAAAACAAACATCGGCACATTCGACTGGAGCAATTGAATATCGAACAATGATAACGAATGAACGTTTCTAGACTTTGAAATATAACATCAACATATTATTATTATATTTTGATGGGGTCTGTACATATACTGAATTAGGTAGTGTTTCAAAATCTGTGCGGAACAACCTTACTTCATGTTACAGCATTTGAAGCAACACTTTCCAGCAATTGAGCAGGTTGAGTAACATTTCCAAAATTCGGAACGTCAACACTGGGGGAAAAATAAAATTAATTCAAAGTTTGTCAAAATATTAGGTTTAGGGTCAACACCCAAAAATACACAATATTTGACTTTCTAATACAAGCAATACTACAAATTGTTAATGTGTTTTTTTTTTCATACGGGCAGTTAGGAAAATTTCTAAGGTTTCTAGTGGATACAATTCATATACAGTAATTTTCTAAATTATTTATGAAACGCATACTGGAATTTTCAAGTAAAAAAGTCCTTCGTCAGTTTTCAAACTGCACCTTTTGCAGACATTTTAGTATGTTTTTCAAGAAACGTAAAAATATAAATTTTTCTAACTACCCGTGTAGAGTTTACAGATAAATAATTTGTAGTATTTTTTGTATAAGAAAGCTACAAAGTGATGTTTAGCACCAATTTTATTTTAATTTTTAGGTTAAATACATATAAATCGCAAACTAAAACGGTAAAAGATAAAAATGGAATTCGCTCGTCAAAAAATCAATACGTTTGAATTCACCTTGTTTTTTTTTAAAATTTATATTATTTTTTTTAATTAAATTTTACTTTAAAGTAACCACAATATTTCACTACTTTAAATTTACGTTTACTTCCTAACCTGTATTGAACATAATATTACATTCCGGGTTTTTTGCGAGAAAAAGCTAGTGAAGGTCTTATAATATTACAAAAGTTAGTTCAAAGGTTTTTCGGATTTCTCGTGGGATTATCGTTAAAAAGTTTTGAAAACGTATGTTTGGCAGCGGCAATAGGATATCATACGAGCTTTTTCAAGGAAAAAAGTAATTGTTTCTTTATTGTTATCTGTGGAGAAAAAAAATTGAACATTTTCTTTATATCCTGAACAATTTCATAAACATAAACGAATTAGATTTACGAGCCGAAAGTGGATGGGAAAAGAGTCGAGGTCATCGAAAAGCTGGCACGAGGGAGCGTAGGCCGATCAGATTTTAAAGAGTCGATAGTGGCGTAACGTCAGAGAAAAGTGCGTAAGAAATAATAACATGGGGAAAATATAACGATGTTGGCACGTATGCCTAAGACCTTTATCATAAAACTCGTATTCCCTGTGGAGAGATTTATATATATATGTTTTTTTTTTCAATCCCTCTTTATCTTATTGGTTTGATTTTTTTCGCTGTGGTCGAGTGCATCAAAATCTTTGGCGCTATCCAACAAGCTATCGATAAGCAACTGCTTTTTAGTAACATTTAAATATTTTTTTATTTGTCATAACATTTCCAATTATTTAAGAAATATATATATTTATACATTTATTTCACATAGGAGGCTCTGAGAAAAATAATTTTCTTCGGGGACTGTTTTACCTGTAATGATGATGTATGGAGAATCTTTTTTATGAAAGCAAGGAGTGAACCTGGGTCTTGAAGAGACCCACGTTGTGGGAGGGAGGGAACATAGAGGCCGGCAGATCATTCCACAGCCAAATAGACTAGAAAACTATTATTATTATTTCATCATTAGAAAACCAGAAAAGAATAAAGCCAACAAACAAAATAGCTTACTTAAAACTAAAACCCAACAGCCGAGCTGTTGAACACAAGAATGAGTAGTCATGTATCGAATATCAATCGTGTACAAATGTTGGCCGCGAGTGTGGCGAGTTTACCGGCTATAAATCGGTGCCGAAAGAATCAATGATGTAAGTTCCTCTGAGCATCTTCCATTGAAATACCGGCAGAACAAGGATAGCATTCCAACCTGGCGTCTGTGCTCCAAAAATTGCTATACGTTAGTTTAGCCCGTTTCTGCACAGAGTCTAGGATTTTTTCTAAGTATATTTTGCCTCTGGATCACAGGTGACTGCCAAATTCAACAGTGGGCCTACTTGCTATGTGTACAAGGTCAGCAGTTGTGTACTATTAAAGTGCTGCGGGCCCTGTACAGTACGCCCAACTTCTGAGAGGCTAACTTTACTTTAGGTTCGATTGTAGCCCCCGTGCCTCAGCTGGTCACTTAAGGATACACCAATCATGTCAATGGAAGGCTTGTTGGGAAGATTGCTTCCGTTGAAGGAGTCTAAATTGTCATTACGATCCCCTTTAGTCGTAATCAGACATGATTGGGTCTTTGAAACATAAAGAATTTTAAATAAACAAAATGATGGATATAAGGAACAGTTTTTTTTGTAATGGATTAATTTATCTGACTGGTTAACTGCCGAGCTTACAAATGCGTCGGGTTCCTATCCAGGTGTCGTAGGTTTGATTACTCTTTTAGATAAGTTCTTCGTCATCGAACAAGCAACATTTTCCGATTATTATGATGTCAGTAGGAGTTATTAAAGTATTGTTAGGTTATTTGTAACCTGGAAATGTGTTCCTTTCCAGGAAAAAAGGCAAAAAATACTTCCAGGTAGGCACTGAAATACAAATTAAGTAATTAAATTAATTAAAATTATTCAGTATTAGCGATAAAACGAACTGTTCACAAATACTTACACACAAAAGTGAATATATTATTATTTTATTTTTTTCTCTTCTATGATTTTATACGTATTATTATTGTTATTTTTATTTTGTTATACTGCATTTTGTATTCACCACTGGTTATATGTTAAGGTTGATTTATTTTTCAAGAAGTATGTACTTTTTTTTTTTTAATTTATCATGTCTATCATATAATTTCTTCCTGTCAACCTGCATATATTATACAAATTTATTGTAAAAGCCCTCTAGAGCGGAAATAAATAAATATAATGATAAACGCGACACTCCCGGATGGTGTGGATGTTGTGGGTTCGAGTCTCAGTCCTAAACTAATCTTTTTTTTAAATTTATGTTTCTTTTGTTTATTCTCATGTTATTTGAAGATTGGTAATATTCTATCAGTAATCAATATTTTGCAATAACGTCAATGCGATTAATTAACCAGAATTATATTTGGTAACTTTTCAGAGGATACGAAGATGATAAATTGCTTCGAAATTAAGATTAACGTAAAATAACCAACATTTTGCACATTTTTAAATGATGCATTACTGGTAATAAATATTTTTTATTTATTAAACTGCTTATAAATACTAAGCCCGTAGGCACAGTAAATTAGTTAACATAATCTGTTACAGAGTTAAAAAAGAAAGAAAAACAAACATTACTGAGTTACAAATAACCTGACAAGATTTGAATTCTTCTTTCTTCCGAGAACGTGCAACTTTCCTTACCCTAGGTACTGAAGATTTATTCCAGGGTATTAATATACTTTTATTGTCTTTTATAAAATGCTGTGTTCTAATGTCATCTTTTAGGTTATTTTAACCGGACGCCTTTGTCAGAAACGTATCATAATAACTAACGTCAAAAAATATTCTTAAATAGTTTTCAGGTACATTCGTAAACGCTTTTTAGTGCTTTCCATTTTTAAAAATTTTCAATAATACGTTTTAGTAACAAATTTAAAGCCGTTCGGCGATTTTCACCAAACCTTAACAACTAATCTCAATGAAAAAAATAATTGTTAACTTATTTTCAGAAATGGATGTCTGCTGAAAATGTGGTTACATGGAAAAGATTTTTTATGCCAATCTTTTATTTTTCCGTGTTTAATTTTAAAAACTTATATTTATTTTTACATTTCTTCTAAAAAATAAAAGTTTAAAACAGGGGTTACGATGTAAACACTCACGGCTAGTAACTTATATAACAATCTAATTGTCAACTCAGGGACGCTGGTAGATATAAGTACGCACACCATCACATGGGGAATAAAGATGTGCATGTCAATAAAAAAAATAGCGTTTCTTGTTAAATTAATCAAAACATATTTTTTAAATAATGTAGATAATAATAAAAATCAAATTTTACAAAGTATCACGTGAGACCTTTCACAAAACCCAAAAAATATATTTTAAAAGTAACAAAACTTTTCGCAAGTGAGTACCTTTCTGCAACAACAAAAATATGTGTAATTGAATTAATATCAAATTGAGAAAAAAATAATCTGTTTTCTGTTCGCGATATAAACAAAGCGAAAGCAAAATTAACAAAAAAAAATAAATAAAAGTGTCGATAACTTTTGAATAGCGATGTATTACTGGTAAATCAGTGAGATCTTGGTTAAATTTCCAAAGGGAATTATGTTTCTTAAGTTAATTATCTTTTTTCTGTTATTCTGTTGGTACAGTAGAGATAAGGAAGATTATATAATCTTAAACTGTTTTCTGTCTTATTTTTTTCGTATTACTTTTGTATTGTCTTCCATGCCTCCATATCATTCAATGTTTTGCGAAGATTTATCACCGAAAGATGTTCGGTGTCGTATTGTAGCCATTAAGATTTATAAATACTCAATGCGGTAGTATTAATAAATGTATTGGCCCCGTTTTTCAATTAAAAAAATCCAAATTCAATCTCCAAACGTGCTATCAAATAAATACTTGTAAAAAGTGGTCACTTTTACTATTTTTGAGTCCTACTATTTTACATCCACGCATGTAACATATCGTCATAATGTTTTTTCTTGTCTAAAACCACTGAAAATATTCCAATAAACGGAAAAATAGGGAATACCCTCAAAAACTGTCTGAATGTGGTTCCGATGAATGATGTGAAGTTCGCGCGTAAGCCAGACATGGTTACACGTTTCGACGCGGTGCGATATTTATGTAACATCTTGTTTTGTCTCTCGCTTTCTCATAGTATACGAAGTAAAAATGGCGACGGACGATAATGATAATTGCATACTGGTATTGAAGAAAAGTATTTAATTAATTTACTAAGTATGTTAAAAAATACCTCTAAGAGGTTAGAAGGTATAAAATTAAATGTATATTTTTATAAATATTATTATTGTTGTCAACATCGCCACACTTAATATATTGAGAAAGGAGTATGGAAACAAAACGGCAAATTGTTTACACTACGTTCATAATTTATTATAATTATTATTTTCAAAGAATCGGTAGGTATGCAAAAATGTACACAAGTAAAACAGTGAAAATAAGATAATTACCTAAATACACGCGCGCCACTGCCAAAACTAACAACATTCGTAGAAAAAAATATAAAATGCATATACCTCAGAATTTGGCGCTTTTTTGCCTGGAATCACTTTATTATTTATTGTGGAATACTCTTTGCTACTTGTTTTTGGCTTTTTTTCTCATTTTGCACCCTTCCTTCACCTTTTTAAAGACGTTTTCTAAACAAGCTCGCGAGTGCCAACACACCATCGCCAGCCATTTTATATGGAATGTCACCGGACACTACAGTGGCACTTAGAGCTTAAATAAGATTATACACCAACGGACTTAAAACTTTGCCAGATTATATTTATTTGGACTGCCTTAGACACTTAAATCCTGTTTAACGCTATTGGCATCATTACATTAAATACGTTTCTATGAAAATGTCAGTTTTAATTTATTTTTTTGGTACTTAGAGCCTTAATTAATTCCAGTATTTATATTATCTGTTCTCGTTTGTATTATCAATGCGGTTTTTCGTCTATTGGAAAGATCATGAGAAAGTTTTTTTCCTTATGTTTTTTTGGAAAATAAACTATTTTTTCTCTCTTTTTTCTCTGTTTTTCTTTCAATATATTAATTTATGATGTCTGTGATTGAAATAAAAATAAAATAAATTATGTTCCTTTAAAAAATAAAATAACATAAGATTGTTTATTATATAACCTGTTAACAAGCTGCTTTTGTTGCAGTTTAATGAGACTTTATTGTTATATATTATTGTATGTAAATAAAAAAAATCTTTCTCTTTCCCATAACACTCCCTTCAACCTCACAAAATACCCACATTGGGGATGCAATAACTATAATAACTCCGGGCAATCTAGGTTTTTTAATTAACTCCATACGGAGGCACTGAATTAAAAAAAAAATGTTCATGCGACTTAAATCAACTCCGCAATATTCCGACTCGAAAGATAAAATACGAAGATCCTCCTTTATTGCAAGGTTTTTCCGGAAGTGAAATTATTAAAATAAATAATCGAAATATGATGAAACGAAGTTTGAATGTACAAAGATGTACAGAAGACGAACATTTAAGAAAATCATTTAACATGATTTGAATAAGTGATTCTCGCTAACTCGGAAATATGATTTATGAACGCTGGAATCAAATATTTTCAAAGGGAACGTTGCGTTCGAGGAACCCTCTCTCATTCGGAAAGGCTGAAGCCAAATAATCATAGAAATAGCAAAAGGTGTTCGATGCTTTCAGCAACAATGTGACCATCTAAAATAAAATTTTTAAAAATGATCAAATAACGTTGTACATCGTTAAAAGCTTAAAAATGCCTTCGGCAAAATTCATTGATGTCAATTTGATACGAAATGAAATTGGCAAAGCCTTATGCAGCAAAAATTTCTAGCTATGGAGTTTTAATATATCTAAAAGTTTACTTTTTCATAACTGTTAAAAAATAAGTAATAAGTAAATAACACTTCTGTTTTTTTTTTTTTTTCATATTTTGCCACTTTAAAAAAATATTTGAAAATAAAATCCAAAATCATATACTATATAATTTTTTTTAAAAAAATATTTTTGTGGAAAACAATCTCTTTTTGGTTCGACATATTTAAAGAAAATGAAATAATAACTTTGTATACCACAGATTTTATTTTAATTTTTCTGTAAACTCATAAAATTTCTCATCATTCTTTAATCACCTTCTCAGTTTACGTTTTGACTCTTTCATTTCATATTGTCCGTCTCTTTCACTCTGTTCCTTTGTTATAATTTAAAGTGTCATTTTATTGTTTTCTCACTGTTCTCTTATTTCGTTTTATATTGTGTTTTTCCGCTGTCTGTATATATAACCGCACACTTAATGTTGTTCATAATTTTATATTGTGTTCTCCCTCTGGATGTACGAGTGTATATAACAACACACTAGGTATTAGTTGTTAATTTTTTTTTACCCTGGTGATGCTTAGGCTAAGCGAAACCGATCGGTCCTAAAAATTCAAATAAAATCTGTGGTCTCTTACAAAGTTATTATTTAATTTTTATTTTCAATAAAAGTTGTTATTTCTTTTTGAATGTTTGGTAAGTTTTTTGAAAAGAGATACATCTTTCTTTCGTAAAAATATCAAGATAGCGAACTAGTCAGTGATTTTATATATTTTTTTTTATTACAACGTTTAAAAAAAATCACTTCGCATAAGTAATTTTAACCCGTTTGCTTTGTGAATATGGTAGATGAAATTTAAATGAATATATACCGACAGGAAAATGTTAGAACATGATTTCAGAAGTTTTTCCAATAGCCGTCCGTGGTATTTTGTATCTACGGTATCAACCCCTTTAGAAGCATGAAGGCGTTTTGAAACGAGATATTTTGTAAGGATTTAATGTATTCATGGACAGGATTGAAGGTTGCCAGGGGATGGATCTATGATCAGGGTCATCCCTTAGCATCCTTAGCCTCCCTCAGGATGGATGAGAGTCACTTATTGAAATTGAGTTACTTTGTAAAGTTTCCCTGAAATAGGATCCAACAGCTTATATAATAGATTCTTACTTGAAATTTAGACATCAAAGTTTCTCATTGATTTACAAGTAGGTAAGTTTTAACCGGTTAATAGCTGAGTGAACAAAAGCGTCGGATTCACACCCGGGCGTCGGGGGTTCAATTCCTCTGCCAGTTTAGTCCTCCATCATTGCACAAGCAACATCTTACGCATATTATGATGGCAGTAGTAGGAACTCAAATATTTCCAAGTTATTCGTAACCTGTGAGTATTTCTCTCATTTTAAAAAGGATTAAAAGAAGATCACTATTCTAAGGATTATTTACTAACAATAGTACATAAGATGTGTAATTGATATATATGTTATAATATAAACATAAAATATGAACTTAAAATATAAAAATAAATGTTTCAACAAATAATCAGAACAAAATTGTTTTTTTCAGTTAAAAATTGCACTTCACATATTTTTTCACTTCTCTCTTAAATTTAATAGCATTTTTCTTTTTTATTATTACACTAGTTGGTAATTCTTGAAAGATCTTCACCTTTCTATGAAGTAATGTATTCATTTTTTATGGTATTGACATGGGGTTGATAGAATTTCATTGTAATTGGTCCTAAAATGTCTTTTTTGAGGCTGGTTCTAACTACATAAGCTGGACAAGAGTATGAAGTTTTAAAATAATAACAAATAGTTTCGTGCATTTATTGGGGTTTCTTATTACTTGTGTCGACGATCAAACGATTGATTTATGTTTGAAAAAAAAAACTTAACAACAAAGCGGAACTTTAAAGTAAAAAGAGATTTAAACAAGAGCTTTAGTGAGTAAATTAATGTCATTTTTTTCTTTTCTCTCTAACCACGATACAAAAAAAAACAAAATAGTGCAAGCCAGTGAGGGTTTTATTTTATTCTAGGCAGGGGCTGGCAAACTCTTGAGACAAAAGAGCCAAATGATCTACTCAAGATGGTGATCATTGGCATGGTAAAATAATTCTTCATTCACTACACATTGTGGACATCGAACAAAAGCTTTGAGTCTTTTAAAAACTACAACACTCACATGTTTCCAAAATAAATAAACATCTCATCTCCAGGTAAGTAGTTAAGGAAAGTCAACAATTAGCGCTACTCGTCGAGTAGTGTATATTATCTTTATAAATATATTTTTTCAAAGACATGTTAATCCTATACTTAAATTGACCTAACGAGTAGTTACTCAACAATTAATTTAGAGGTAACGAAATATCCCCTTAGTGTATTCAGTCCTCAGATGTTTGGAGATTTTGGAATAATTACTCGTTAGACAACTCTACGTACGACAAATTCTACAAAACACTTTTAAGAAATTGAAGACAGATAAAAGTAGACCGGCAGGAATGAATAAATTTACCAAAGTGATTGGGACCCCTGGAAAGGATTGAAGCCCTAATGATTATGACGGACTTCGGAGAGTTTGGAATCTTGTAAAGTATAAATATATATTTTAAATAAATTTAACATTCCGCTCGTTAGTCTCTGGTTTTAGACACCCACCCCAAGAAAAGATCGGAAAACTAAAGTGAACCGTAAAACAAGAGTTAAGTTTACTCATTTTTATGTAACACTGGGTTAAGCATTGATATAGAAACTGTAAGATTGGCTAAAGAAGTGCTAATTTGAATGCCATTGAAAAGAGGTACAACGCTCACCAACTCCTGTTGAATTAACAGTTTTTTTTAAAGGTAAGACAAAATTCCCGGATTAAGAATAACCTGACAATATTTGTAAAACTCTTACAGCCATCATAATAAGCGAAAGATGTTGCAGGTGCAATGATGAAGGACTTAGCCAACAGATGCATTGAACCCACGATGCCTGGATGGGAATCCGACTCGTTTGTTCACTCAGCTACCGACTGGTCAAAAACATAAAAAAATTAGAATACATTACAGGATAAACTTCCCAAGCATTTAAAAAAGGTGTGTTTTTTTATTATCATAACAACGATAGGAATTTCTATTATCTGCGAAACAAATTTTTTTTCTATATTCGTAAAAAGCATTAACTTTGGCTTGCCGAAACCAATATTTTTTCCACTAACAAGATCATTTTTTTAGTATTATAATCAATAACTTCAAAACATACGATCGTGTACAGAATTTATCTCCACATGTTTCTTCCAGAAAATATTAAATATTTGGAAGGGCGACACCACCACCTCCTTGGGTTTTCAAAGTATATATGTTCTATTTATAAATTTTTTTTCCACTAACAAGATCAATCACTGACTTACTACTATTTTGCTTTGAGTGTAACAGAATTATATAAAGTTTATAATTATTTTTAGACCGGTTTGTAGCTGAGTGGACAAACGCGTCGGATTCCCACCCGGGCGTCGTGGGTTCAATTCCTCTGCTAGCGAAGTCCTCCATAATTGCATAAGCAAACATCTTCCGTTTATTATGATGGCTGTAGGAGTTCTACAAATATTTTAGGTTATTGCCAACAAGGGAAATGTTAGTCTTTCTTTTTAGAATTAAAAGAATATATATATTTTCCATTAATGCTGTTGTTGTCGTCATTGAGTAGGTGCTGTTATAATGTTGTTCTTGTAAAAAGTAGGTCCATCTTGTGTATTTTTTTATCATTGCCAACAAAAAACGCTTACTTGACTTGCAGTATAACTTGAATCAAACCATTGGCAACCTTTTTATGGGTTTTGCAGCTTATTCACATAGAATCCTTGTATTATGTTGCTTTGATAAAGATCAACTGCTTTTGTTGGTAAACTTTTCACATTCTTCCAGCGATATTGGTAACGTTGATTTATGCACGAAGTCATTCACCCGTGACCCAAATATATGAGAGTTCTCTTCAAAAATAGATTGTGCACACTTTAGAGATGGTCGACATTCCTGTCCCGGTTAAAAAAACCGGTTCCAGGCTGTTTCTATTTCTCCGAGGAACCGGTTCCTTTTTTTAGCAAATAAAAATCGTTATTCTTTGTCCGAGGAATATGTTTTTGGCGGAAACAACCTTTTGACGAGGAACTGGTTCCACAGTTGGTGGCGAGAATTTTTCCCCGAGCATAAAAATCTTCTTGGAGGAACTTTTCTAACACCAGGAACCGGTTCCAAAAAGAACTGGATAAATAACCGGTTCCTCGCCGGTCACCGGTAACTGAAATCGCAGGTACACCCAATTCGGATATCGACCATCTTCGATTATTTCATACTTCGATTGTGGTTCCAGTTCTTTTTGGTTTTTGGTGAGGAATCGGCTCTTCCCAGTTTATTTCTTTTGGATTTCAGATCGCTGGCCACCCCCTCCCCCTCCCAATAAAATACCAATGTTGCATTGGAACCTTTTTTTCGACTGCTAACCGGTTTTGGAAGAATCGATTCATCCTCAAGACTTTAAGGGTCGTGGATTCAAACCCGGCGTGCGCAAATAAATTTAATCCAATTAACATATGTCATAACACGTTTACTTCAGTTAATATGTGTCATAACATACACGATCGTCCAAACGCCCAACTCTGAGCCGGGATCGAAGTTGGACAGTTGGACGATCGTGTGGTGCTATCACATGTATCGCACTGGTAAAAGACTACCATTTAGAATTGAAACGTTGCTTGAAATCGCTTTAGTCGTGTTTGGTGACCAGATCTGAAAAGCAAGGTACTTTCCAACCTTCTTTTCCCCCATCTCCTTCTCCTCCCTACCACCTTTAACCTCACAAAACACACCCCAATTGGGGATGCCATAGTTGCACTGGATCTAGACACTGGTTAGGAACAGTTGGAACTTTTGTGCGGTATTCACAACAACTGATTCATACCTACATGTAACAATATTATCGGGCCAACATTTGAAATATATTCTGGAGATAGAAAAACAGTGTTTCAATTAATATTGTTATTTTAGTAGAATTCATATTAGTTTGCCTTATGATTAATATTTTACTTGTCTGAAGTAATCAGAGATTTTTGCACTTCCATCCCAGTTGTAGTAACTAATCAATTTATTCAGCAAATCACATCAGCATTATTTTAACATTAGCAAGAAAAATATAGTTCGTATAAAAAAATCAGCGTAAGCAATTATTTAAAGTAACAAAATTTTTTTTGCGCTAGACAAAAAAGATTTTTTTTAAGCATACCAATTATCAATTTTGTTTGAGATTTACTGAAATTCGATACGACGCGAGATATTAAATACGTGCCTGGAAAACTTACAGAAAATTGAAAATTTCCCTCATACAAAAACGGCTACAGCAATATGTATAGTAAAATATAAAAAAAGAAGCTCGGTTTGTGGAAGAGTGGTCCAAAGCGTTGGGTTCTCACCAGATGTTTCGGATCCAATTTCCTGGTATCTATGATCTCCATATTGCACAAGCTCCTTTTTTCGGTTTTAACTATGGTGGCAGGGGAATTCAAATTTTGTCAGGTTATCATAAACCTAGGAATATTTGTGTTAAAAAAAAAGTGAACATAAACCTAAGATAAAAAATTATGCCAAAATTCTAAGAATCAAACTAATTAACCATCACGCCGTTTCTCCGCGGGGGTAGGCAGAGAGGACAGACAACGATACAACCATACAATCACACAACTCTGTATTGGCACACACTCCTTGCTTCATTCACATTCATACATCGTCTAATAGATATTCTTCTGTTATTCTGACTCTTCCCATGGCCCGAATTAAGTGTTTGATTCACTTGATCGTGCCATGTCTTCCTCGTCATGGGTTTCTGACTTTTTACCATTCACTTTCGCATAATTTATTCATTTCACATTCTTTTCTTTGTTCATTTGCTCTAAAAGTCCAAACCATCTAAGCGTCCCTTTATAATGCTATTCATTACGCTTACATCAGTCTTGCATTCTTTCCGGATATCCACATTTTTAATACGGTCATACATAGTTTTATGCACATATGCCTCAGGAGTCTCATTTCTACAGGATTTAGATAGACTACATTCATTCTTACTGTCAGTTTCATGCCTCACTCCTCATACATCAAGGTTGGTATAAGCACTCCATTGTGGACTAAGAATTAAGTTGATAAATAATAAATTTCAAATCTTGGTTTTGCGCTAGGGGATAATAAAAGTTTACATGTTATTGATCTGAGAAAAGAAAAACGTTTATAGATACTAACCCACCAAATATAATATTGTACATTTTATGTAAACCTTTTGTTTTTCACTTCTAAAGGTTTTAAAAACTTTCAACAAAAACTTACTAAAAAGTGTATTGCACATTGCGCTTTCCTATGTTTGATAAATTGAAAACGTAAATCTGTTTTTATTACCATAGAATGAAAAGTTGAAAGTTACAATTTTCCATTGCAAAAGCTTCTGAGGAAAGCGTGGCGCGCCATTAAGCTTTCAGGGAGGCGATGATTCGGAAACGGAAGCGGAAAAAAATATGTAGCATTCGTTACCCATATCCGGAAGTAGATCCCTTAAAAAACCAAGGACCAAAACAATATCCGACGACACGTCAGAAGATGTGTGGATATAAAGTACGCTAGGTCGGTATTTAAGGTACGAATGAGCCCACTAAGATTAGTCGGGTGCTTCTTACCGTGCACACAAAGCCATTAGTATTTTTTCAACGTCTGATTTGGCTACAGTCAAATATTTCACTTTGGGATGTAGTACAAAAGGTTGAAGTTTAAATGATGATATGAATATATATTTGTTTATTTATAAAAAAAGAAAGACAAATATTCTTGGGTAACCTACAACCAGACAATATTTTAAAAACTCCAACCACCATCATAATATGCGGAAAATGTTGCTTGTGCAAAGATGGAAGACTTAGCCAGCAGAAGAATTTAACCCACGACGCCTGGGTGGGAATCTGACGCGTTTGTCAACTCAGCTACCGACCGATCAGATATCTAACCTCCATTAAGGGAAAAATACAAATAAGAAGAAGAAAATCCACATCTGAACAAAGGTATCTATTTTATTACGTAATAAAAAAAAATGTGTGTAAAATTGTAGTATTTTATTGTTTCGGTAGCAAATAAAAATTCTCGAGTAGTGAGCTCTAACAAAATGAAATTGAAAAATAAGTAAAACTCTTTCTGACTGGAATTTTCAGGTTGACGAAACTACTGTCAGTTTGCAGCGTGATTTTCGTCTTGAGTTGTGCAGGTTTTAAATATTCATTTATTCCTCAAATAATAAGGCACGATTTTTCAACTGTCAATTATATTAAAAAAAAAACAACTAAAACATAGTGTTGAGACTCTAGCGTAGTCAAGTAATAACAATAACTGATACTATTAATGTTAAGATTATTATTACTATTAATATGAAGATATGCTCGGTTTTGTGTTTAACGTTGTCTTTTTCTGCATCAAATATCTAGAAAAGGTCCTAAAACAATTGACATAGTAATTATTACCTTACAATTATAACACGCGTTCAGTTCAAACATGTAATGATGTAACAATTTATTAATAATCTTGTATTGTCTATGTCAATGTGTTCAAATATTATTCGCAAAATAATACCGTGAAAAAATGCGTACCACGGGAGAAAATAAACCAGAAGGGGTTATAGATGATTTGATGTTGTTTGTCTTGAAAATAGTTTTTTTAAAGGAATATCATATTTTCGCTGGAATGGCAAAAAGGGCTTAAGTGACACTTTTGTTGAAAATGAGTTAAATAGGCAGTTTTGAAGGCCTTACTCAAGCGACACAAGTTGTGGAGTTTTTTTTGTTTAGCTTTTTTTCGCTTCAGGTAACTCAGTACTGAGTTATCTGAGCTATTTTTTCTTCAAAATTCACCGAGGTACCGAAGACTTGTAAATTTTATTGTAAATAAAAAAATACACTAAATTTTTCTGGTGTAAGCTTCCCAAAATAGTGCTTCAGTCCTTTTGCCTTTCATGCGGTTATAGAGTAGTCAAAATCATAAAAAAATATATACCGCACTTTTAACGATTTTTTTTTCAAATTTTTAAAACGTGATTTGTCTTTCCTCGTGGTGGATGTCAACAAAGTTGTGCCTGTTTTCTTTAAAGTCAGCTGTTCTAAAAAATTAAATCATCGTGATATAATTTTGTACATTGCACACATTCACAGAACTTCAACAGCATCCAAAAATAAACATGTTTTGGATTTCTAGAAAAAGCAGTAATACAAATTATTCATCTGTTAATTCTATATGATAAGTTCAGTGAATACAATTATTAAACAGTAATCTTTTAAATTCTTTATGAAGAGCATACTAGAATTTTAGAACGATTCAAAAACGCTTTTTCTGGTTTCAAAACTGCACTTTAAACTGACATTTTTGTGAATGTATTTCATGGAATTTAAAGAATTACAAGTGTAAGATTGTGTTTAACTAGAAACCTTAGACAATTATCTAACTACCCATACAAAGTATGCAGATAAATCATTACATTTTCTTACACGGGCATAATCAAGTTTGAAAGATTTTAAAAAAAATATATTAATTTATTTTTAATGATGATACTGATATAAAGAGAATAATTGTTTTTAGAGAATTTCTTTGTGTTCTAACTTATGAAAAACGTCTCTAAGTTTCCAAAATAAACTAATAACGGAGTCCAATTTTACGATAAAAGTCATTCTTCAATTTAACTATCTATTTTTTTCTTACCCACTTACTGTTAATTTCCATTGTTTTCGCTCTGGAGTGCGATAAAAAAATATCAAATATTTTACTTTTACGCCATTAGAATTAAGCATCCGCATTTAAATATCTCAGATGAATGCCTTCGAATAGTATTTTAATGAAAATAAATGTCTCGCTCTGGAAAAAACGTCGAAAAAAAGATATTTATTTTCTCATTAAGTCACAAAAGTGTATTATGAAATTTATAGGTAAACAGAGAAATTCCATTCGCGTATCAAACATTTTAAGTTTACGATTCATTTCCACCAAGTAATTCCACTTCGTTAATTTTAATATCTCGCCATAATTTTAGCTTTTAGGCAATGTGTAATTAACTCGGAAGAGGGTCGTTTGCTAGGAGGTAGGGTCTTAACTTATCAACAAATAAAATGTTACTCACATTGAGACCAAGTTCAGGATGTAAAATTCATACCACACAAGAGTACCAACTGATCGTAGCCAGTGTGACCATGGCATATCAATTGAGGTATGGTTAGAGGCTGAGTGGGAGGAGAAAGAGGTAGGAGAAGAGGAAGATGAAGAAATTTCAGGATTTATTGACCTGGTCATCAATCACGGATAGTCATTTCAAGCCACGTTTCTTTTCTGAGTGGTGGTCTTTCGCCAGGGCTATACTGGCAGTATAAACTACTAAGGGATGTCGTAAGATATAATTGTGAGTACGCCATTGATAAAAAATAGGTGATGCGTAGAATTTTTGAAAAGTCAAAACTTCACTTGAATAACTTTAACTACAGAGCTAACTATGTAACTTATATAAAGGAGCTTTGTTTTTCAGAAAGTTTAATGTATTTTTTGCTATCAATACCTTTCCTTTATATTTTAGTAAAATTTATCTCTTAACCTAACCTGAACTAACAATTTTTTTTTTAATTTTCACTACTCCTCCGTCATTAAGAAACTTTTCCTCCTTGATAACATTTGCATAGAACATTGTTCTAACCTTCAACCAATCTCTAACCTTTTCCCATAGGTACCGCAACCAGAGTTAAACCAAACACAGTACTCACACAGATGCACTGCTTCCATACAGCATGCTTAAAACATGTTATTCGACTCGGAAAAGAAAACTCCAGTAAAATTAAAAAAAAAAAAGTTTAAAAAAAATTGAATATTAAAATTTAATGATCTTATAGACTTTCTCGCTTATAACAATAAGTAAGCATACATACGACAAAATGCTGTTTCGTTAGAACATCACTGTTGAAAGTGTATTCATATGCATCAATACGCACATTCTTAAGTTTGTATTGTTCGGGTTACCTGTAATTGTGCAACCTTTTGATTAAATTTTAACACAGATAACTTTGCAGATAGTGGCGTCGACACCGTAGATACAGGAAATACCAGTGCGAAATGAATCCCTGGAAGTAGGCTTAAGCATTGAAATTGATTATTTGCTGAAAATATAAAAAGGCTTTTAAAAAATTACATTACTATCAGTTAAAGCAAAAAACAAACAAAAAAATAGAAGAACACTAACTTATCCTTAAATACAAAACTTTTGTCATGAGTAATTATTTTTCACAAAGCTGAAAACACAACTAAAACTGCTGACTTTTTACAGGTTTGTACAGTCCATGCATGCTTTAACCTTGAGAATAATGTTTCGTGCATCGCTTTTCATAGAATTTTTCGTTTTTATCGCGTTTTATCGTAAAAGAAAATAAATTATTATAATTTAATAATAAAACCCATTGGAAAATATTTTGACAGCCGAAAACAGAAACGTGTCGTGTTTATTTCCTCTTCTGGCTGCCTGCAAAGTTATCCGTGTCATGATGTACGGTTTTATATCTCAAGTTACTGCTTTCACTAATTAATCCATTTGTCTCGCCATTCCCTAGATTTCGTTTTGTATATTTTAAAAGGGAATACATTCAAATATTGATAAAATTTAAAGTACCCACGCATCTTACCTCAAAAATCTTGGAAGGTAAGAAGTTTGACTTGATTCTGTGTTGCTACATATTATTGTGTTTTACAGCAACGAATTTAAACGATCGAAGAAGCGCGTAAGTACTTGAAAATTTATCCTCTTTAATAATTAAAAATATTGAAGTTGTTGTTTATATTTTGAAAAGAAATCTTTAATGAATATCTTCTGCGTACACTCGTGCTTCGATTTCAATAAACGTGTACGAGGCTAAAATATGTTTTAATGTGGATGAGAAATGAGTTTTCGGAACATAGTCGTAGCGATTGATTATAATTTCTAATATTTTTTTGTGATTTTTATGATTGACAAGACTTTTTCATAGGCCTGTATTGTTTTAAAGACATCAAACATTTCCGGGTTACAAATAACCTAACAAATATTTTAGGTTATTCGTAAACCCCTTCTGCCATCATAACCAGCAACCATGTTGCTCCTGCAATGATGGAGAACTTAGCTAGCAGAGGAATTAAAATCACGATGTCTGGATCTGGAGCGGTCAGATAAATTTATACATTGCAAATAAAATTCTAACGCTATTATGCAGCATGTTGTTGAATTTAAGCAATTAGAATATAATAACATTGGCTAAAAAGGCATTTTATTGGGTCCATATCTAAAAATCACATAAATTTGTCGATTGTAATTTCAATGAATAGGATCAAAAAAGTGACGATTAGATGGTTTGGGCATGTAAAGCAAAAGAACGTAGAAAGGAGTGTGAAAATAGTATATGATGCGAAAGTGAATGGAAAAAGAAGTCGGGAACTCCCGTGGAAGACAAAGCATGATCAAGTAAATCAAATACTTAAATCGGGCCATGTGAAGAGTCAGAATAACAGCAGAGTATGCATGATACGATGTATGAATGTGAATGAAGTAAGGAGTGTGTGCCGAGACAGAGTTGAATGGCGATCCGTCCTCTCTGCCTATCACTGCGAGAAACGGCGTGATGGTTAGTTATTTTAGTTGGTTGATTTCAAAATTCCATCCGACTAAATGCTTTTCAGTTTTTTTTTGTTTACTGAATTGAGTATCCGCAGGATGAGTGTTATTTAAAAATAATTAAAAAGAGTTACATTAATTGGTGAATTTTCCTTTTAAATCATGAGAAATATAAATCTTATATCACCAATATTATATAATAAATAAATAAGAAAATTTAATAACTAAGAGCATGTTAAATATTTCACACAATTTGATTTGAGAAAATTACCGTTCAGTTTGGTGAGGCATGAATCTAAAAAAAAATTTCTTAATTTTATGAAAAAAACTTTGAGTACGTTCCTCTAAACGGAAAATTATTTCCAATATATGTCCTTACTTATCCTTTAAATACAATATATTAAATCTAATATGCAAATATTGGTGCATGGTATATACGAGTAATATTTCGATTGGTGAGAAACACAAAAACGTATCTACATAAAGGAAAATGTTCAGGAGAGCAGATAACAACTTTTTTTAAAGATTAATTCTACGACTTTTCAGCAAAAAAACAGAAAAAAACATGGAATTAAAAGTTACACACATAAAACAATGACATTTTCTCCTCCAATTGCAGTAAGATTTTTTTAGAAATTCTCCATACCTGATTTTGTATACTCGTATATCTTTTTAAATATGACCCTCAGATTATTTCATTACCTTTCGATTTTTGGTAGATACATCTTTGTGTTATGGATAGAACCGATAATTGAGAACGTTTCTGCATTCTTAACTCAAAAAAGCATTTTTTTATAATTATAATGATAATCTTATCCCAGAAGGTATGCAGGTATAGTGCAATGCAATACATTCCATAATTAAAAATAATATTACAATACATGATAAAGAATTAAGATTTGTTATATATATTATGCAATAAATAAATCACTAAAAAAAATTGAATTAAATACAAATTGAACATAATAATAAAAATAACTTTAATCGAGCTTGCTTCAAAGTGGTCTCCCCATCATCTGCATCCATCGCTCGCTGAGAGGAGAGCTGAGCCATTCAGATGCAGCCGCGACAATGACGTTGGTTGGATTTCGTGTCCTGCCCCCAGAAGCTGGCTAGTCGGTGGAGAAGTAAGGCGGGGAATGAGTGCACCCTCCCTTCGGTGAACATTGTAGAGGCACTGCAGAATCTTGGAAGTTGCAGAAGTTGCCTATAGGCATTGTTGCAGCAAACCCTCAACTTGTTCCATTGCGCTGTTGGGTATTGTGTCCACAGCTCAGATGCAGTACGTCTTAAAAAGCAGTTTCCTGACATTTTATAACTTGAATATCGCTCAAATCTTCTTTAAAGGATTTGTCCCAGGTATTTAACCTGTGAGGCCACAAGCAGTTTGTTTTTTGTGGATACGTTTTTGTTTTTCTCACCCATCGATTTTAAAAGTTAAGCTGGCGTAGGTTGAATTATTAAAAAAATACTTTGGGATGAATGATTTCAAGTAAGTCGAGCATTCCTAAATCGATTTTCTAAATAAATATATTTGTTTTGTATCGATTAAGCAACAGACGTTAGTAAAACATTTTTTTTAAATGTGACCACTCGTAAAAGGTTCTATATTAACTTTATATTTTCAAGAATACTTTATTGACTAGCTGCGATGAAATAGCGTGCCGCAAGTACTATTAGATTTTGCAAATAAAGCAACGACACGCTACTGACAACACTTCTATTAGAATCGAACCGTCGACCTTGCGCCCCAAGGTCTACCCTTATCGCTGTGCCACGATCGTATAAAGAGCTGGAGTTTTAAAATTCATTGCGTTATAAAGTAAAAGTAATATTCGGAATGAAATGCTTAAAATTTAATTGTTAAAGATAATGCCGGGGAACGGCTACCGTTAACCCCGCGTGTTAACAAGGAAAGGTGTAAAATTAACGCAACCGCTCAAAGGTTAACTCGGCGGGACGAATAAAGAAATGAAGCGGTAGTTTCAGAAGGGTTGTTTATGAAATGATTTTAATCCTTTGAAATAAAATACTCCAGATTATCCCTGTGCTAGTTAAGAATCGACTGTTGGTTGTTTCCGTTGTATTTTTTTTTAAATTCCTCCGATTGCTGTCATTATAGGCGAAAAATATATATTATTTTTTTTAATACTGAATACCGCACAAGAGTCCCAACTGCTCCCAACCGTCTAGAGCCAGTAGGACTATGGTTTCCTCAATTGGGGAATGTTGTGAAGCTGAAGGAATGGCAGAAAGGAAGAAGATGGGGTAGAGGAAGGTTGGGAAGTACCTGGCTATTCAGATCTGGTCACCAAACACAGCTATAGCCATTTTAAAGCAACGTTCCGATTCTGAATGGTGCTCTTTCACCAGGGCGATATTTACCTATCTACCACTCTGGATCGTGACGCAAATATACTTTATATTATTTTATGTGAATTAAATGTGTTATGAAACATAGTCGTTAAATAAAAGTTATTGGCGCACGCTGGGTTTGAACCCGCGACCTTTGGATTCGTAGTTGAGCGTTATTATAGGCGGAAAATATTGCTTGATGCAATGATAGGGGACTTTGTTTACTTGGATCCAACCCTGCGCGCTTTGTACCGCTGGACCTTCATATTCATTTATTTAAACATTTTCCGCTGATATTTTAATAGTTAGTAAGTCTAGTCAAAATTTGATGAAAAAATTGGTAAACCAACCATAAATGTTAATGTAAGAATCAGAGAACATCTAAGATGTTCAAATAACTACGGGTTTTCAGAATTCGCCAAAAATCTTTTGGAAAAATTTCACACCTTCAATAAAAGACACCGGTGCTCATATTCTTCATAAAAATGGTCACAGCAAGAGATTACATTATTTAGAAGCACAAGAAATAAAGAAGCCATTAAAAGTAAAAGTCATATTCTGAAAAATCAGTTGCATTTTTCCAGTAGTCCAATATTAGGTATATTTCCCGTAAAATCATAAAACTTCTCATTATTCTTTTATCACCTTCTCAGTTGACGTTTTGCCTCTTTAATTTCATATTATCTGTCTCTTTCTCTCTGTTCTTTTGTTATAATTTAAACATTATTCTTTTGTTTTCTTACTGTTCTCTAATTTTATTTTATATTGTGTTCTTCCTCTCTATATACGAGTATATATAACCACACACTATGTATTTTATGTTTAGTTTAATGTTGTACCCTGATGATGCTTAGGCTTAGCGAAATCGGTTGGTCATAAAAATAAAATCTATGTTCTTATACAAAGTTACGTCAAACCACAAAGTGATTGCTTTCTACGAGAATATTTTATTGGTAAGTCATTGATTTCTTCGGCATTGATGTACAGCCAAGAAAAACAAAATTTAAAAAAATATTTATCGTACACTTTAAATCGAGTATAAAACGCAAAGGGCTTAGCTTATATTAAATGACCGGTTAGTAGTCAAGTGGGAAAATGCGTCGGGGTGCAATTCCTCTGCAAGCAAAATCATTCATCATTGCACACGCAACATTTTTAGCTTACATTGAGTCAGGTTATTCGTAACCCGGCAATGTTTGTCTTTCTTTTGAATAAAATTGTTGTATATTTTAAGTTGCAACCTTTGTTTCTTAAAGGTAACCCATGAAAAAAAAATACTGGCCAAAGGCATGCCTAATAAATGTCGTGTACACGGTTAATATTTTCCGAACGAGAACGGGTAATTTTTACGACTCGTCCTTGTCTAAAATACCTCCTCGGGTTTGGATCGATTTGTTGGCTTTTGAATTATTTTCTCTCCTATAACTTGAATTGTTTACAGACTGAATCCTTCTTCTTTTGGTGGCATCCTCTTCTTTTTTTAATGTTGTGAGATTGAATGAAGTGAGAGAAGCTATAGAGTAGAAGAAGAGACGTCTCGGTAATTAACTGGCTATTCAGATCTACTTACTAAAAAATAGCTATAACCATTTTGAGCAATATACAGTTTCCGACACTGAGTATTTGACGGCCTCCATCGTCGAGTGGTAAGACGCTCGACTACGAATCCAAAGGTTGCGGGTTCAAACCCGGCGTACGCTTGTAACATTTATTTTATTAATATGTGTAACATAACATATTTAATTCATATAAATAATGTAAAGTTTATTTGCGGCACGTTCCAGAGTGGTGGATATTCTTAGTGTCGCCCTGGTGAAAGGCCACAAATCAGAATCGAAACGTTGCGTGAAATGGCTTTAGCCGTGTTTAGTAACCAGATCTAAATGGCTAGGTACTTCCCAACCTTCGTCTTCCTCTTCCACATCTCCTTATCTTCAATACCTTCAGCATCACAACATACCCCAAACGGGGATGCCATAGTCTTAATGGCTCTAGACGGTTGGGAGCAGTTGGGACTCAATCCAATTCCGAACGTACCTACATAATTTTTAACTTAAATTTCGTTACTTATTTGATTACTGATTTTTGTATCTGCTATTCAATACTCTTTTTTTTATTTTTTCTTTTTAACACAATTCTTGCACTAATGAGGATACGGTTTTGAAAAAAATAAAATATATTAAAATGTATGAAATAAATGAATAAATGAAAATGAATAAAATGAATAAAGCCTAAAAAACGGGCGTAAATAAATAAATAAATAAATAAATAAATTAATAAATTAATAAAAGAATAAATGAATAAATGAATAAATGAATAAATGAATAAATGAATAAATGAATAAATGAATAAATGAATAAATGAATAAATGAATAAATGAATAAATGAATAAATGAATAAATGAATAAATGAATAAATGAATAAAAATGAATAAATGAATAAATGAATAAATGAATAAATGAATAAATGAATAAATGAATAAATGAATAAATGAATAAATGAATAAATGAATAAATGAATAAATGAATAAATGAATAAATGAATAAATGAATAAATGAATAAATGAATAAATGAATAAATGAATAAATGAATAAATAAATAAATAAATAAATTACGTCGGGATTAAGCTTACGATCTTTATTTTTAGAGCCAAGGATCTTACCGATCCGCCAGGTAAGCTAATTTAGTTTTCACTCCAATTTAAGTTTTGAGTCCAATCTGGCATTTTATGATTCACAGACAATTCAAGTTACATTTACAAGACTCACAAAGAATACAGTGGAAGGGAAAGGTGAGTTATGGGAATCCTTTTCATGCAATAACGGCACGTGTTTCTAGAGCTCAAGGAAACATTAGTAATGAACAAAGAATGTAATAACATTATTTTTTCACGTTACATATGATTGTATCATATACCTTTTGCGCGCTCTGAAGTTGTTGTTTTCTTATATAAATTTATGGAAAAGAATAATAATAAAATAAGCACCACTTCAAATTTACTTCTAGTATTAATTCTGCTATTTCTAGGTGTGTAAAATATAAAGTTCTTGCAATATTATTTCTAATTTTGTTTTTTGCAATTCGTGGAAGAATTCCATTTCAATATGAATTTATGAATAAAAAACCTTTGTAACTTTTTTCTCCCACGTTCTCACTTGTCTGAAGATTTTTTTTATGATTTTTTTAATTAATTTTATTAATTGTTCAAAATTAACATTTCTTACTTCATACTAACAGTAGGTATAATATTAATTCAATTTATATATAATGTCTAGTTTCTAGTTAATGATAATCACCTCCCTAATTGAGAAAATTCTCGCACTTAGGGAGGGAGTACTTTCATGGATTTGTTGAAATTATTAAAAATGAATATAATATTTGATCGGTCGATAGCTGAGTGGACAAACGCGTCGGATTCCCACCCGGGCGTCATGTGTTCATTTCCTCTGCTGGCTAAGTCCTCCATCATTGCATAAGCAAGATCTTTCGCTTCTTATGATGGCAGTAGGAGTTTTTCAAATATTGTGAGGTTATTCGTAACGTAACGAAAAGTTGATTTTGAGTTTTTTTTTAAAATATTTCGTAGTTGTTTACATCTATTATGTCATAAGGAAATTTGTCTAATATCTTACTTGCTGAGTGGGAATAGTGATGTTGGGCCGTTGTTGTATTGAGTTTCGGGGTAATTATTTGGCCTAATGTTCTTGGTCTGGAGCTCACTGGCTCCAATTTCCTTTTTTCTTTGTGGATTTGAAGTAATGCCTTTCTGATATATATTTTTTTCAAATCTAAAACTTTGAATTCTTTAAATAATTCATCAGTGGAGATATCTAATGGTTTTTGTAGGATTATTTTTATTAGTCTTCTTTGGACTATTTTGAGTGAGACTAAGTTAATTTATACGCACCTCTCCAGTCTATTATTCCGTATTGCAGAATTGATTGGGCCAGTGCAAATGGCAAATTCATATATACATGAAATAATCTCAATTGTATTACAGAACCTGTTTTCTGGGGCAGGTTGTGTCATGCGATTGTATAGTTTTTCTATCAAGAATCGCTGGATCTATGTAAACGTTTTCAGTTTGCAACGTCATTTACATAATGAGCCTTATAGCTCTGAAATACTGTTTCATCTGTCAAGAATGAGTCAAAACAAAACGTCATGATTCTCCATTATTTTTTATTATTTATTTTAAAGAAGAGTGTCAAACCTTTGTAGCTGTTTCCTACAAGTATTTAAATAAAACAACGTTAAGTAAATAAGTAAATTTCAACAATATACTCGTGTATTTTACACAATTTTGAACATGATTTGAAATGCACATAAAACATATTGCATATCTTTGATTTTGATGCGTATTACTTACTTTATTTATTTATATACTAACGGACCAATGTCCAATCACAAAAAAAATAATAACACGAAATGAAAAAAAAGAACAACAGAGAAAGAACAGCACGTACATAATATTTTAATGAAGCAATGACAAAAATATACATTTTAAAGAACATTCAAGTCGAACATTGAACAAGGTTTTGGTAGAGTCGTAAAGAATGACAAAATTCATTTAGACTGGTACCAAAAATTCACAACTTGAGTTAGCAAGTCTCAACATTTCGGACAGTGGAGAATGATACCCATAATTAGTAGAGTGATGATTGAGTTATAATATATAATAACGACATTAATTCAGAATGAAATATCAGAAAAAGAATAAAAGTCGGAGCGGGGGTTGAGCGGTTACTCAACCGAGAGACCAGTAAAGACACGTGACAGAAAAAATATAGACCAAAATGCCATCTACATTTTCTACTTCAAATAAGTTCACGAATTGCTGTTTTAAATCTGCAAATTTGAAAGTAAACTGAAAAGTCTGTTGGCAATGTAATTTATGTACATATGGAACGTTTTCATATGTAATTAAATTTTTATTTGTAATTTTACATTTCTTCAAAAAGTTGCATTTTTATTTTAACCCCGAACAAATTATAAAGAATTCATTTTGAATTACCGCATTAAATCTCCAATCATAACTTGAAGCAATTGAGACTTAGGATAATAATTCTTCGGGATAACAAACTCATATGAGAAATTAATTTCCAGAAAGCTCCCGAAAGCTTTCGAGTATGTGCTGCTCGTGTAATACGTACCGACTTGAAAAACTTTTATGTACGCCATCGATTACTTTGCTTCTATCGCATCGAGAAAATCTCAACTCAACCCCAGCCTTGAGTAGCTCTGTAATGAGTTGGAAAATATATTTAATTGGCAATTTACAATTTATTTTAATACCGTGACCTAATACGTCAAATTATAATGAGTTGATGTTGAATGTAAGTAAGTCCAAAGTCATGGTGTTTGAAAGAGAGAGTACGAGAACAGCGTGCAATATAGTTGTGAATGATGAATACTTGTAGCAAGTGGATGAGTTTGTGTACTTAGGAAGTATGTTTACGAGAGACGGAGAGGCTGATAAGGATATTAAAGGAAGGGTAAGACCTGACCGGTTTCACCTTATGATGGGAATCTTCAATTTTAAGTAAATCAATGACATATATATTATTAGTGTCCGGAATGGACGCTTATTGAGTATATTATTGAAAATCTGTAACATTAGGTTTGGTTTTATTTCTGACAGAGGTGGCTTTACAATAACCTTCAAAAATACATTCCGGTTGTTTTATTACCTTCTGGGAGACGGGTTACATGGGATGCGTTAAATGCGATTGTGTGTGTGTGTGTGTTTTTTTAATTTTGGCTATTTTGACAGTTGGCTATTGCCGTCAAAAGGTAAAACCGGTCAGGTCTTAAATAAATTTAAAAAAAACAGTGGAATAAAGTTAAACATTTGTTATTATTAAAATCATTAAAATGGAGTTCCACCACGAATAAATAGTTTTAAAATTAGAAGATCTTTAACTTTACGGCAGCTTTGTGAAGAGGCATTAAATATATTGTCGCCGGAAAGGCAAAAGGGCTGAAGCGCCATTTCAGGAAGTTTACGAAAGAGCACTTTAAAGTTTCTTTTTTTTTACAATAAAATTCATAAGTTTTTGTACCTGGTTGGATTTTTGAAAAAAAGTTCACTCAGGTAACTCAATGCTCTCACTCAGTTATTTGAAGCGACAAAAAGTTTAAAAAGTCCCAAACGGTAAATATATTTGAGATGGCTAAAGGGCAAAACAAGTCTTACACTACGTTAAATTACAAGAAACGGATGTTTACTTCAACGGCTTTTATTATTTTATATTTTATCTGGTAAATACCGCACAAGAGTCCTAGCCGCTCCCAAACGCCTGTAGCCAGTAGGACTGTAGCATCCCCAATCGACGTATTTTGGGAGGTGGGAGGTAGTTGGGAGGAGAATAAGAGGGGAAGAAAAAAAGAAAAAAGAAGGTCGGGAAGTACCCGGCTGGCTGGCAGATCTGTTTACCAAACACAGCTAAACCCATTTCAAGAAGCATTTCAATTCTTAATGGTGGTCTTGCACCAGGGCGATACTAAGAGTATCTACCACTCTGGAATGTGCCACAAATGTACTGTATATTAGTGTGAATAAAGTAGCCATTTTACAGTTTGAACCCGTGACCTCTGAATTGGTAATCGAGCTACTGAGACCGTCAAAAGTGCAGTGGTAAGGTGCTCGACTAAAAATCTTTAGGTCGCGGCTTCAAACCCGGCATGCGACCATAACTTGTAAGTATCATTTCACATTTATTTCATATAAAATAATGTAAAGTTTACTGGCGGCGCGTTCCAGAGCGGTAGATAATCCAAGTATCGCCCTGGTGAAAGTTCTCTATTCAGAATCGAAACGTTGCTTGAAATGGGTTTGGCCGTGTTTGGTGACCAGATTTGAATACCCTTCCCCTCGTTCCTACCTTCAAACTCACAACACACCCAAACTGGGGATGCCATAGTCTCACTGGCTCTAGACGGTTGGGAGCAATTAGGACTCTTGTGCGGTATTCACTATAAAAAATAAAAATAAAGTGGAAATAAATAAGTGGAGTCAAATTGCCAAAATATAAAATTATTTAGATATTTTTAAGGGTTATTTTTACTACCGGTAAAATTCAGGTCAAAGTATTGTGCAATATACCTGTATGATTAAATTTAATCGAAGATTTAATATTTCGATCCTCTAAAAATCAGATTTTCAACTTTGCAACTCTTACACTAAATACATTTATCTCAAGATTTGTATGTTCTATTTTCCGTTTTTTTATTTGTTAAATACCCGAAGATGAAAAAACTGAAAATGCATGAATGAGCATTTGTCATTTTCAGAGTGGCGAACAGTTTGTTTCATTCCAGAGTCCTGAAATAACACGACTCGCGGTCTTAAACCCAACTAGATACTGTGGCAGAGTGTACTGTACAAGCTTTATGAATAATGCATCAAAATCTCGCTCTTTGTCGCAGGGCTGGCAGAAATATCGCTCTTTGACAACATAAAGACAAAATGTGAGAAAAATGTTGTCAATCAAGACTACATAATACGTGTGCTACGGCGGTCGTATTGACTTGTCCCTAATTTGGACTCTTCCACGTCAACGAGTGTATAAATATATACGATTAGTTTCGTACGCACTTCTCTAAATGATCTTCAAAGGCTACGGTTTATTTTAACCGACAGCACATTTTGATAATAACCTTAGAGTATACTAGAGGTAGCCCAAGCCAAGGCAGTGAAGTCAGTTTTGGACTTGTTTTTGATGATTTTAACATGACTCGGCGCAAATGGGCGTGGCTAAGACTAAGGCTACGGTATTTATATATCCATTCATATCACATATCGACATTATGTTTTTGTGTATTCGTATAGTCACTTTTTCACAGTATTTTTATCAACAAAAATATAGCATCTAACCTAAAAAACCGTTTAGTTGTGTCAAGTTTAGTGGCATAATAAAAAATGTGGGCGGAGTCCTGCCGTTAACCAGCAAAGATAGCCAGATTAAGATAATTGCGACAGTATATAGAAGCGTTCTAAGAAAATTGTTGTCTCTTTCTCTCTCATGGTGTACGATGTAAAAACTCGGAAAAAGTGATTTATTACAATTTCGGATGGGTTGGGTAAAACAAATTAGCTATCCCTCCATATTTTGTTACTTCAAGATAATAACATTAATATCATAAATCTTTAATCAATATTAATTTTATGTTATTAAACACATTGTTATTCGTTACTATTTAAAACAATTCTTATTTTTTTTGAGCAAATAATTTTCATGTTTTTCACTATTTAATGAAAACCTTTATTTGTAATAGCCCACTCAGGCATATAAAATTTTATTAAATCATTAAAATGGAATTCCACCACGAATTAACAGTTTCAAAATTATAAATAATATAAAATGAAATAAATAAAAATGAAATACATAGTAATTCACGTAAATGGCCACTTTATACATCTTTTCAAGTGACAGATCAGCACATATTAATTTATTATTCCAACCTTTCGATGACTTACGTGTGGACGCGGGTTCAAATCCCGGCGTGCGAAAATATTTTTTATTGAATAACTATGTATTATTTCACATTTGATTAATTTAAAAAACATATACTCGTACACAGTATATTTGAGGCATTAAGAATAAAAAAGTTGCTTAAAATGGCTTTTGCCTTGTTATTGATCAGATCTAAATAGACAGGTGATTTCTAACTTTTTTCTTCCTCATTACCTTCCTTTCCCAACTTGCTTCAACCTCACAACATACCCTAATTAGGTATGCCATAGTCCCACCTGCTCCGGATAGCTGGGACTCTTGTTCGATATACACATTAAAAAGTTCTTAAAAAGAAGTTTTCTTAAGAAAAACTCTTTTTGTTCTAATTAAAATCCACGATAATTTTTTTTTTCTCTGAATACATGAGAGTGGGGGATACTCTGTTTATCGCTCTATAGAAAGACAAACATTCAGAATTCAAACTTGAAATGGCTTTAGCCGTGTTTGGTGAGCAGATTCGAATATCCAAGTACTTACTAACGTTGCTCTTTCCCACCTCCTTCTTCTCCACAATACCTTCAGATCCACAACATACCCTAATTGAGAATGCCACAGTCTCACTGGCTCTAGACGACTGTGAGCAATTCGGATTTTTGTGCGTTATTCATGATAACAAGAACAAAAAAAAACGACAGTGTAATCACCGCTATAAACAAAAGATCGATCTATTTGCCGGTTAGCAGCGAGTGGACAAACGCATCGAATTTCCATCCGGGCGTCGTGGGTTCAATTCCTCTGTTAGGTAAGTCCTCCAACATCTTCTGCTTATTATGGTGGTAGTAAGAGTTTTTTAAATACTGTCGGGTTATTTGTAACCCATGTTTGTCTTTCTTTAAAAAAATAGAAAAAAGAGAAATTGATTGCCTGAAAATGGATAATGTTTCGATTTTTTTTTATCATAATTTTAATGAGTTTTTGGAAACCTTTTGCTTTAATAGACTCCTAACCTATTTATCTCCCAATTATAAAAAAAAATCTTTAACAATTCGCATATTAAAAAAAAATCATCTCATACAATGCGCCAAGTGGCCCCGGTTTCCTCATTTCACGTCTCTTGTTAAGGGCGGTTCGCTCTTTCGCAGGCAGCTCTCCGCGGGGAGAGCGGCGACAGAGATAGCAGCGGGCTAAATGTCAACCGAGGCTTAAGAAGTGTTGCGAGTTGTGAAGCCGGCGTCGAGGACTTAACGTTCGTAAGTGAGCGAAAATAATACGTCTCAAATGAATATGACGAGGTTTAAGATGGCTTGGAAGTTTTCTTTTTGTCTTATTTCGAGTGTACGGGGGTGTGTGTTGATTTAAAAAAAATACATATATAAATATACGAGAATATATACATATATATTTATATTTAAATATATATTTTCTCTCTAATTAATACATTTTGTGAAACATGAGTGTGTTGTTTGAAAGCTTGATGTTATCGTCAACGATAAAATAACTCCCACGTGGTCAACTTTACAAAAATGAGTTAAATATGACATTGCGTAGAGTTTCAATTTTGTACTTGAAAATAAATTATTGCATCTAAAACTATAAAGCGTATTTCGATGTCTCAAAAAATAATCTGTAACTCTCAAAAATCAGTTTTTAATTTATTCCTGAACAATTATTTTTTTGACACATAGGAGGTATTTTCGCGTTGACGACGATACACTTTTTAATTACCTTAAAAATATGTGTTTTTTGGATATTCAAAATGATGAAACCGATAAACGTGGGTATTCACATAAATTTAACAGATGTCTCAGGCTGTAAATATGCTTCAGATATGTGAAATAGTTTTTCAAGAATGACAAATTTATGAAATGATTTAAATCGTAGAAAACTAGATAATTTGGCGATATCATGAGAGAAGCATGATTTAAAAAAAAAAATCCAATGAATACCCCCCAAAAGTCCCAACTACCCCCAACCGTCTAGAGCGAGTGAAACTATGGCATTAACAATTGGGGTGTTTTGTGGAGTTGAAGGTATTGTAGAGGGAAGGATATGGGGAAGGGGAAGGTTGAGAAGTACTTGGCTTTTTCAAATTTGATCACCAAACACGGCTAATAACCGGATACGATTTTTAAACGACGAGACTTGTACTAGTGCAGTTCCTCTCAATTGCGACAGGCAGTATTCAGGGAGAAGATTGTTTTAATGATAGCCAACCTCCGATAAGAGATTGAACTAAGCAAAGCAAAAAAAATAAAAATAATACTTTCCAGTTAATTTTTTTTTATATATCACAAAAAACCGAATGAAGGAAAATGTTACCAAATGTTCGTGTTAAAAAGAGTGTTTTTCTTAAAAACGGACTTGATTTATATTAACAAACCGTTAAATAAATCCTTCAACCAGGGCTTAACTGTTTATTCAGTCGACTTACTGTCTCCAAAAAGATAATTCCTGTTTAAATAACGTCCCATTAAATCACAGTAAAAGTGTTTATTAAGAATATTGTTGTTTGCGACAGCGGGGTGCGCCTTACCCCTCTAATCCCCTTTCAAACTAACTTCGCCGAATTATTCTGCAAAGCCACTTTGACTGTTTTACCCGGATCTACCCTCTACTGTATTTAATTGAATAAAGTTATGACATAACTTAGCTGCAGTGGGAGGGTTGAAGACACCCTTCGTGATTTTAGGCCTTTGAGTTCATTTTGATTGGAGTTACGGCATCAAAAACAGAGTTAACGAGATGGAATAAGATAAGATGAAGATAAAAAAAAATATTTGAACAAGTCGAATGATAATTTTTCTTCTCATAATGACATGTCTCATTGAGTTGTTATTTTACAATTACTCCAAAATACTGTTTTGCGTTTTTTTTTCGAATCTAGAAACGTTAGTTTTCTAAATAAATGCCTTTTCATAAAGTGTGACAGAAACATTGCTTATACTGGCTTTAGCCGTGTTTGGTGACCAAATCTTAATAGTCAGGTACTTTCCAATTTTTTCAACCTCTTCCCTATCTCGTTTCCTTATCTACTACCTTTAGCTAAACAACATACACCAAATGGGGATGCCATAGTCTCACTGGCTCTGGACGGTTGCAAGCAGTTGGGAATCTTGTATGGTATTTACTATTTAAAAAAAAAAACAAATTCCTTCCCACAGCCCCTTCTTTGAATCGTCTCACGATTTAGCCTCGTGATTTAGTAAATCTTTATGTACACCGTACAGATAGGGGGTGCTTTTGTGAGGGATCACATAAAAAAAAAATTCTTTTAAGAAAGCAAAACATTCCCGGGTTACGAACAACCCGACAATATTTGAAAAACTCCTACTGCCAATATAATTAGCGGAAGATGTTGCTTGTGCAATGACGGAGGACTTATCCAGCAGAGGAATTAAACTTACGACGCTCGGGTGAGAATCCGACGCGTTTGTCCACTCGGCTACTGACCGGTCAAAAAAAGGTTTAAAAGCCAAACATTGTTTCTCGTTGGAACAAATGCACCTCATTCTGACTAAGGGTTAAATTGACATCTCGATGACGTTGAAGGCTGAAAATAGTTGCGTTAGTTGAAAAATTTTAGACACAAATTTCATGACGCTAGAGCTCACGAGAATTTAACTGCAAACAGTTTTATTGTTTTTAGATATGTACATATTCACAACGCATAACTAATTTTGTCAATTTCCTTAAGAGTTTATTATCATAAAAAGTATCGTTAAAAGAATCACTAAATTTGAATACTTTAATGCCTGCATTTATATACGACCAAAAAAAACACGAAAATCTTAAATCACTCCAAGCATGCAGCACTAAATTATAAGAACCAGATAAGTAACAACCCAATTTCCGAATACAAAGTTTACTTGGAAAACATTTCCATCTAATTAAGCTTTCGCGTATAAATTATTACATGAAGCACAAGATAATATTCCACTCATGCGAATGTTGGGATGCTCCATTTTATAGAAATACAGCAAAACTCATTTTGAATCCATCATGCCTCGTCGAAATAAAATTACAAGCAGGTACATTGCACACCATAACAATTTGAGTTATTGCTTTTTGTGCCTAGCGAACTTTTAATATCCCCTCTTTCAATCGACTTCCCTATATATAATTTGTTCAGTCGCGGACGAACTTTCCGAGTCCCTCATTATTTGTTTTGTTGTTTCAAGGAGCAGTTGGAAAGGTTGTATTCCTATTCAAATAGGAGCGATGGAACCAAAGACATAGATCTTGCTAGGTTAGTCTTTTACTAGTATGCATATATTCACTGTTCATAGAACTTTTAAAAGTTAGCCACGATAAATACTTTTAGCATTGTGAAAGAGTATTATTTTATGTCATGTGAATCAGTATTTATTTATTTATATAATAACGGACCACTCTCCAAAAACAAAAACAAAAATACAACACAAAATGGGGGAAAAAGAGCAAAAGAGAAATAACAGCACAGGCATTATATTTTAATGAAGCACTGACAAAATAGGACAAAAATAAACATTAGAAAGAAGATTGAAGTCAAAGCCTGAGCAAGGTTTTGGTAGAGTAGTAAAGAATGACAAAAAATCATTTAGACTGGTACCAAAATTTTCAAGATCATGACTTGAGTTAGCAAGTCTCGACATTCTGGACAGTGATTATGCTATAGGGGGTACTGTTAAATAAATTTTGTTGGTGGATAGACGTCGTGTTTTTTTGTTAAGGATTCTATCAATTAAAGTGCTGTCGTATCCATTATTTGAAGCAAAAGATTTTATGGTCGATAACTCTTTAGTAAAATTATCATCTGATAGTGGAACGGTGACAAGTCTGTGGACCATGGAGTGGAAGGCGGAATGTTTATGAGAGGTAGGGTGGTTGGAGGAATTGTGGATCACTATGTCTGTAAAGGTGGGTTTTCTGTAGATATTGAAATTGAATTTATTGTTTACGATGGATAGAGTGAGGTCAAGGAAGTTTATGCTACAGTTAGTACCCATTTCTACTGTAAACTGGATTGGGTTGTGGAACGAATTTAGGAGTTATAAGAAAGAGTTATGTTGACGTTCTATGCCCTTCCAAATACAAAAAATATTAAATATTATTCCAAATATTAAAATAACGTCAACTTAACTCCTTCTTATTCTTCTGTTCTGCTACCCCTTCTATCTTCCATGTTTCTCCCTCGCCCACTTAGGTAAATACATTTGAGACGTTTCTATACTATATCTCTCTTTTCTCCATTTTCACCATTATATATATATATGCACATTCCTCTTATTTCATTAGTATATTTTTAAGTACCGATGAAGATTCTGCAGAATCGAAACTAGTAGACTTATAAAAAATAAAGTGGATGAAAACAAGTGCTTTTATTTAATTAATCATTTCAATCCAGAAAGTGTTTGCTTATTCTGAAAAAGAAATATTTATATATATATATATTAAAAAAAATATAAATGTTTCCCAAAACATATTTTTTCGTCCATGCACTCTACATGTCCAGACTATGTTACTGTTACTTTATAAATACATTAAATTTGTTAAGATGAATCCTAAACATTGAGATTTAAATGGCATGTAAAAATAATACATTGATCAAACAAGTAACAATTTATGTACAATAGCAACCGTGTAAAGCGCCCAATATAATAATTTTCCACTGAAGGTGGCTGTATAAAATTGTTAGGATATTTGGTCGAATCCGGTATATTTATTATGGAATAGTAAGCTTACTTTTGAGGCCAGTCTTTTATTATTTATTTCAGTGGTCAACTCTGGATCGAGTCACCTTGAAAAGTATTATATTATTTGTAACAGTCACTCTAAAGCGGATTTTGAGATATTTGCATTTATAATGGAAATACATTTAAGAGGCCAAACAAAATGAACAAACTCTTGAAATTAAAAGAAAAAGTGAACGTTATTTCGTTTAAGATGTGGTACACGGCACAAGTAAAGTTAAGTTCAATTTGCTGATTTGCGTGTGTGTGTTTGACAAATATTTAATCGCGAAGAATAAAAAAGATAAAATGATTCTCGTGACGTGACGTTATACACGGCAATGGAAGGTAAGCTTGGGAGTCCCTTTTTCAAATTAATAACGTGTCTTTTCTTTTTTCTTTTGTGTTTCCAGTAGATTAAAAACGTCTTTTAGAACTTTCCAAATTGGATTCTTCATTTCCCTGACGTGGGTTTTACGTGGATCGTGTTTATTTTTCGTTATATTCAATTTTTAAACTAGGATTTTTATTCGACTAATCGGAAAAATACATTCTTTGCTAACGTCGAATCTTTAACGTCTCCAATTTATAACTGAAAAATAATTACTATTAATATTTTTTTGTGTACTATTTAAAGAAAACATAAAAAAAACGTATTTCAATTTGTCAATTGTTGGACGACTGTTCACAGTTTATTTCAACAGGATTGGAACGAATCGTTTATCCAATCACATGTTTAATGCCTTAACGCTATTCGCATTTTTGTTTTTGTTTTTTGTGTATTACAGACTGTAAGTCCATTTGCAAAGCACAAAAAAGTAACATAAAAGTAAATTAAGAGATATTTTTAACATGTCTCTTGAAATCTTCAAGGTTTACGTTGAAGATATCAAGAGACATGTTATTTAGTAGTACCATATCCCGTGTCATGCTGTGCTGAGCCAACACGTCTGTTCTGCCATGTGGAATGCACAGCAGATCGTGATGTCGCCCCTGGCAGTAGTTGTTTGGCACAAACAACATAAAGCATTCCAGGAGGTATGGATTGTCAATCAAATTATTTAATATTTTGTACGCTGTTACTGCAAGGGCCCCACTCCTTCTCGACTGGAGACTTTGATAAAGCGTATCAGAGAGCAAATCTTTATGATGCATAAATTTTAATTAGTACTCGTGGATTCTCATATACAAATACAAATATATGTTTGACAGCCTATGTGGTCGAGTTGTAAGACGCTCGACTACGAATCTAGAGGTCGCGGTTCAAACCCGGCACGTTTCAGAGTGGTAGATACTCTAAGTATTGCCCTGGTGAAAGGCCACCATTCAGAATCGAAAAATTGCTTGAAATGACTCAAGCCGTGTTAGGCGACCGTATCTGAATGACAAGGTACTTCCCCACCTTCCTCTTCCTCATCTCCTTCTCCTCGTCACTACCTTCAGCCTCAGAATACTCCTCAATCAGGGATGCCATAGCCTCACTGAATTTAGACGGTTGAAGCAGTTGGGAATCGTGAAGCGGGTAAATATTATGAAAAAAAAAATACAATTCACTAGTTATTTGAAAATCGTAAAAACGAATGTGATATTATAGAAATTAACGTATTTTGTAATTGTTACTTGACAAACTTCTTAACATAACACTGCAGACTTTGTGGATTATTTTCTTTTAAATTAACAGTCTTAGGAAAACGGCTGAGTATTTTGAACTGTTGATTTTTGGTGTAGGCTAAGATTATAAAATTACACTCTACAGATTATCGTAGTTTCGTAGTCGAAAGATTTTTCTTTTCTGAACAATCCTAGTGCGATCAATGCTCTTAATCGCATTATAACATTAAATACACATGTTCGCGGTGTTAAAAAAAAACAATTTTTGAGAATAAACGTTGCTTGAAATGGCTATAGCCATCTGAATAGCCAGGTACTTTTTTCCCAAGTACCTTCAGCCTCTAACATACCCTATTTGGGGATGCCATAGTCTCTGGCTCTAGACGGTTGTTGAGACTCTTGTGCGGTATTCATATAAAAAAAAAATATATATATATCTTCTTTGTTCCTCATTTCCAATATTTATTTTTATTTTTTATAGTGAATACCGTACATGAGTCCCACTCCTCCCGACCGTCTGGAGCCAGTGGAGCATTCCCAATCGGGGTATATTGTGAGGCTGAAGGTAGTGGGCAGAAGAAAGAGATGGGGAAGAGGAAGGTTAGGAAGTACCTGGCTATTCAGATATGGTCACAAAAAACATCTAAAGCCATTTCAAGTAAGGTTTCGATTCTGAATAGTGGTCTTTCACCAGGGTGATGCTTAAAGTATCTACCGCACTGAAACGTGCTGAAAATATACCATTATGTTATTTTATGTGAAATAACACATTTCAATAAAACAAACTTTATTTGCACACGCCGGGATTTGACCTCGCGACCTCTAGATTCGAAGCTGAGCGTCATATCCACTCGACTACGAAGACCGTCAAAATAAGAACGATGTTGGTGTACATTTGTGAGATTTAAAACTTCCGTGCAAGCCTTGGGAGCATGTGAATTTTTTCTCGAATTTCATATTTAAATCAATGTTTAAGTTATAAGACCACAGATTCATTTTTATTTTTTATGACCGACCGGTTTCGCTTAGCCTAAGCATCATCAGGGTACAAAATTAAATTAAACGAAAAATATATAGTGTTTGGTTATGTATACTAATACATTCAGAGCTATTATACAATATAATATAAAATAAGAGAACAATGAGAAAAAATAGAATAACATTCAAAATATAACAAAGAAACCGGGAGAAAGAAAGAAATTATATAAAATGAATGAGGAAAACGTTAACTGAGATTATTTTTTCATTTTCATTAAATGTTTCAAACCACAAAGTGATTGCTTTCCTCGAAAATATAAAATTAAAACATAAAGATCTATTTTATTCTGTCCTCTCTAGTATATAAACTTAGAGCCTCCCCTGGTAACGAACAGGTACTTTCAAGAGCTCGCAACTTATTAAAACTCCCTACGAACAAAGCTTTAGAATTGTATGAATACAAACAGTGCTTTTATGTATTATTCCAGCAATTAAGTTAGTTTTCAAACCGTCGATTCACAAGCATATTCTTCAGTCCATTAGCTTTGTCTGGCGAAGGAATTAATGATAATTGGAATGCATCCCAGCGATAGCAAGTCCTAATGGAATATTTGATTAATAAGTCGCGCTTCCCTGCCTGTCTGAGCTGGCTGGCGTCAGATTGGACAGCCGATGCATTTTCAAAGGCTTCATCTTTCGTTTTATTCGTTTTTTCGAGCCGATGAAAAATAATATGGCTCTATAATGAAATGGAGTCAGTCGGAGCCGCATGGACATCACGAGAATAGTTGGTGGATTTTGCGATTTTGCATAATTTTACTGTTCGGGTAAAATTGAATAATGCCCATAATTAGACATCGTAATATATACACTATCAAAATGGGGAAATACGCCTGTAAATATGCACTAACAATGTCAATGTGTAAGTGTACCTGAAAAAACAAAAAAATATCTGTTTTGTAAATACTATATATTAATATTTTTTTGAAAATATACTCCACATAGGAAATTATTTCCTGAGGGAAACACTTTCCCCAAAGGCCTATGTCATCTTTGGGAATGCTGTGAGAAGGGTGTTTTCGAGTAAATAAGGAGCGAACCTGGGTCTTGAAGCGGCCTTTGTTGTAGGAGGAAGGACTTTGGCAAATCATCCCACAGCCGAGCTGTTGAACACAAGAACGAGTCGTAGAAGCGACCCGTTCTCTTGTATCAAATGTCAATCAAGAAATTTTTTTTTACATGGTCAACATCGGCTTAATTTCTCAATTAGGGAGGAAATTTATCATAAACTAAACCAAACAAGAAATAATTACCAGGAAGAAGAAACATACAAAGTGGTTCCTATACTGAATTTGGTATTTTCTTGTTAAAAAAACCTTTTTGGAATAAGCTTTAAGAAATCTCTGTTATTTTGGAATCTATTGTTTTATTTGAAATCTATTGCCTTAATAAATAAATGAAATAAAAATGAATATGACGAAAAAAAGGGTTCATCAAAAAACATTAATTTTACGAGGAAGATAGATAGCCAGCCGAAAAATCCTCGGAAAAAAACCGTTCATCAAAGGATTACTATTAAAAAAATACAAAAAAGAACGAAGTCCCAAAAAACAACCGGTTCCGACTGCAGAACATGAAAATTCATGTATTTTCCTCATATTTTTTGGAAAATATGTATTAATGACCACAAACGTCTGAAAAAGCTCAAGTATACAATATACATATGAAAATGTGTAAAAGAATATGATCCAATGTCGACTCACAATCAAACCAATAAAAGTTGTATAACAGGCAGTGGGCTTACTTAACCAATTAACACGAAAAACTGATAAAAAAGTACGAATTGTTTTTTGTTTTATTTGTAAATACTGCTACTAGGCGGATACGTTTATCCACCTGTTTCATGTCATGCAAATATGTGCACAAGATTGAAACCCTTAACCTTAGAAGTGTAAATAAGTTTAGGGCTGTTAGTTTTTACTGTTCAACGATTTTTTTCTTGTGTAACGACAGAGAACAAAACAAGTTTAAAATTCTCCGAAATAGAGCGATGAGAATTATACTTAGGCGAAAAAGATACTCAAAAATAGCTTAAATGTCAGATAAACTTAATTGGCTAATAGTAAAAGATATACTGACAAACACATTGTTATATTTACATTAAAAAAAAAAACAACTTTGTTACAAAAATATTTTTCTGACAATATTATTTACAATGTGTAGCGCGCCGTTTTAAGCTTGCCACTACACCATCTCTTTCCCCGTACAGCACCATCCTGCTCACCCACCACTAAGCAAACCAGGATGCGCCGATTCCTGCGCACCTCCCACCCTCGAGCTACATAAAAACCCCGCAACAATGAATCTATATAAAGGCTGCGCGCCCTAAATCAGTCGTCTGCAGCTCGCTCTTGGCTAGTTTTAGTTGCGCTTCGTCCTCTGCGATCAAGGAGTATTCTATAATACAGCACCAACCAGACCCCCCCGACTGCTGCCCTAGTTGCGCTTCGATGGTAATCAGAACCACGAAAAAGCCTAAACGGCAAGGTTCTCGATCCCTTGCTCAGTTAATTAGAATTGATACATTTTACCATATTATGTGATCTGTGAACTTACTTACTTTAAATAAATAACCTTTTACCAACAAACGTGTTATAAATGTGGATATTCACAGACATAATATAAGGATATGTAAATAAATCAGGCTACCAAAAAAGAATGAATCCAATAAACAAAACAGTTTACTTTTTAAAGGGATGAAATTTTATAATGCACTGCCGGAAACAATTCAAATTGTACCAATTGATAAATTTTAAAAAGATTGTAGGAACCATATAAATACAATAGTATTTAATAAAAAGTAGTATATGTGTTATTATTATTAAGTCAAAAAGTACATGAGTAATAATTAGTTACATTGTAAACTTTGATTTACAAATAACTCAAATACAACTTATAACTATAAAGCTAGGCCGAATTTTCTCTTTTTTTATATGACAACAAATACAAATTGAATTCATCCGTCGAAAAAGTTTATAAAATTTCTTTTTAGTAAAGTTATGTGAATAAAAACCCACTTAAAATTCGTGGTATGAACGTTTAATACGGGGAATATTCATATTTTTGCAGATGCTTGCAAAAAAACCCATAGAAAAAGTATATTATTGAAAAAAAAACCTTCTGGATATTGATTTTTTTATTCGCCTTTGTTGTGAAGAACACAGATAAACTGAGAAGAAAGTCATATTTTAAGACCGTTTTGATTTTAGTTGTCAAAGGGTAATTAAAACAGAAATTAATATCAGCTAAAAGGATTTTTGCCAATTGCTTCTGTCAAACGGATCAAAGATTCTGCTTCCGCCTAAAATAGCGGATAAAGTTGAGTGCTTTTCCATTTAAACGATCAATAATTATTGTGTCCGCTTTACAGGAACAGAAATTTATATTTTGTCAGTCAATCATTATAAAAGATACTGATTAATCATCGAATATTATAACCTACTTATTTCTATCCTGATCAAGTTCAATGGTTCTTGAAAACTTCCTTTGGGCTTTTGTTTGTTATCCAGGTGTGTATTTTGCGTAAATATCCTAATTATTATAATTATTTATAAAACATCGTTTAAAACCAGTCCAAAGTCAAATGGGAAGGGATTATATATGACAATACCGATTACTAAATGATAATTAAAGTATGTATATTCGGGATACTTACCTTCAGACTTTTCAAATCATAATGTGGTCAATAACCTCATTTCTTATTAGACGGAATTCTCATTGCCGCCATGATGAAAGAAAAATCTAAAGCTTACTTTAAATGGTTATCATTATATCGTCGCTGGCAAGGCAAAAATACTGAAGCGACTATTTAGACAAAAATGAGTTAAATATGCAGTTTTCATCAGTTTTTTTTCTGTATTGAATGCTCTGACTCTCGTTTGATTCTGAAGACTTTTGTGGCCCTTCAGCCATCTAAAATATATTAACCATTTGGGAGAAGGCTTGACTCAAGCGACACAAGTTTGGATTTTTTTAGATTTTTGTCGCTCCAGGTAATTCAGTGAGATCAAAGAGTAACCTGAGTTACCTTTTTTTTTCAAAATCCAACCAAGTACAAGAGCCTTTTGAATTTTACTGTAAAAAAAACTTTGAAGTGATTTGGTGTTATCTTTCCAAAATGGCGCTTTAGCCCTTTTGCCTTTCCAGTGACGATATATAATCATTTTTACACCTTAATTCTCATTTCTTCAAAAATATCATTTGAAAGTAGACAACACTAAAAAAATGCTGTATTTCGGATCCTGTTTTTGTTTATTTGATCATATTATTAAGTATCTTGATTTACTCAACTTGATAAACTCTCACACACCTATTAGAACCTAGAACCACTAGGCAGTAAGTCCTTTTTCACACTGCGGTTAGAAGAATAAACTAACAAATTTCCTCTACCGTAAATAGAATTCTAGTTCATGATAATGAGAACTGTAAAATATTTGATTACTTCAATATATCCCCGGATCAATTAAAAACTAATATTTTTTTGTTTTTGTTTTTAGTCCTCAGTTTGATAATGCCTTCACAAGGCGAAACAGCAGTCACGCGTAAAAATAATTACATCGCAGAGCTTTTAACTAAAAATTGATTATAAAATGTTTTTAAATAATAATAATTTTAAATAAAATTAAAAAACCTAAAAATTAAAATGGAGTTCTACCATATAAACTTTAAAACCATAAATAAAAACTAATATATTAAAGTAAATTGTCGCTGGAAAGCAAAAGGGCTTAAGCGACACATTGGTAAAAAAAAGTTAAATATGCAGTTTTGATCATTTTTTTTTTCTTGCAACGAATGGTCTGACTCTCGTTTGATTCTGATGACTTTTGTGGCGCTTCAGACATTTAAAATAAATTTACAATTTGGGAGAAGATTTGACTCAAGAGTCACAAGTTTGGGACTTTTTTAGCTTTTTGTCGCTTCAGTTAACTCAGTGAGAGCATTGAGTTACCTGAGTTAACTTTTTTTTCAAAATCCAACGAGGTACTGAAGACTCATTTGACTAATGAATTATACTGTAAAACAAATAGTAACATTAAGTGGTCTGGTGTTAGCTTCCAAATATGGTGCTTCATGCCTTTCCAACGATGATATTATGTTAAATAAGTGAATAGCTTTAATTATAATGTTTTATAATGTAAGTTTTATTTTTTTATTAAAATTTTGTTTCTTACATTACGTATATGTTTACATTACCTACCTCACTAGGTCATTTAAACCTGTTTTGAGGAAAGTGACAGTGAGTCCAAGTAGAATAATATGAAATATGTTGATATTTTTTACACAATGCTAGATTATACAACTCTCTCGATACATTATTTTTTCCGTATAAAAGAAACATTGACAGTAGGTGAATTTGCATGGTACTAAATCCTATAATTAATGACAGTGAATACGATACAAATATGCATAAATTTTACATCGTAATAATCCTACAATTGTTGATAGTCAATACAATACCTAAAGAAAGAAAAAATGCAAATTTTAAACTAGTATACATGGCCTGTTCAAAAAAAAGGTGAATTTTGAATTTTCGCGGGCTGTGTACATTCGACTATCGATTTTTTTTCGTTATGTTGGTACACATATGTTTATCATATGTTAGCATTATCAGCCATTTTGAACGAGTGGTTTGTTTTTGAAAACTGGAAGGGTTAGTCACGTTTTTGTGTGTTCTTCAATTTTTTACTTTTCAAAAAAATGGATCAAAGAATAAAATCCATGATTTGTTTCTCCACAACTTCAGGATGCTCATCGTCATTAACATCTTCTCGGCCTTCTGTAAAGCGCTTGTACCGCTTATAAACACTTTTTTGAGACAAAGTAGACTCGCCGAATGCAACAGCAAACATTTTAAGTGCGTTGGAGCACTTTATTCCATTTTTAACGCAAAATTCAATACATATTTACACAAAAACGTGACTAACCTTTCCAGTTGTCAAAAAAAAACCACTATTCTAAAATCACTGATAATGCTAACATATGATAAACATATGTGTACCAACATAACAAAAAAAATCGATAATCGAATGTACACAGCCCGCGAAAATTCAAAATTCACCTTTTCGTTTGAACAGGCCTCGTATAATAATAGTGGAGTTAAAATAATTATTATAGAATTATGATGGAATTTATAAAATATCGTGTTATTATGTAAGTTGCTATCTGCATGCTCTTTTGTTTTTTTTTGCTGAATAATCCCCGTATGTAATGTGTTCCTAGAATAATGATGTGTGTATATGTAATAACAAAACGGTCATTGACCGTAAATACACAAATCAATTTGAGAGGGTTAAACAAATGTACAATATACTAAAGAAATAAAAGTTTTTTTTCTGCAGTACCGGACACTTCACCGGTCCACAGGTATAAATAGGTTGAATAACACCGCTAAAAACCGCTTACTCACTTTGGCAATTAATCCTTGTTTCCCATTTTGTGCATATCAAGATCACTGAAGTAAAAACAAAACACAGATATGAATATTTATTTTACTTTCCTTGATAAAAATTGATAGGTACCGAAAAAGCCGCCTCGATCGCCCATATTTTCCCGCCCCGGCTAATAAATCTGCCACCCCTTCATCCCTAACTTCCCTCAGCACGGTTTTGGGTAAAACAATAGTTAGTAGACAGTCCACTAACTAGGGCAATAATTTAATCTCGCTCGCATAATAGTTCTAAATTAATAATTACGTTTTTCCAGGTAGAATCCTGTGTTTTCGCTTTCATTGTAACGAATTTACGCCACCAATTATTGTGTAGTTGGAAAAGGGGGGTGATATATTCCGCCACTAATGTGTTTTTGTTTTTTGATAAGTAATATTTATGTTTTCATATTACCTAGCTTGCAAAATTCGATAAACAACCAACATTTTTCGGTGATAATTGCTAGTTGCGGAGTCATAAAAGAAAATGAGATCCAAGATATCAAAATAACGAAGTAAATACCTTTAAAGATTTTTTTTTTAAATGTACAAGACCATGGATTTTATTTTAATTTTTATGACGCCCGGTTTTGCTTAGCCTAAGCATCTACAGGGTAAAAAAATAAACATATAAAAAAATACAGAGTGTGCGGTTATATATACATACAGAGGGAGAACAAAATATATTATAAAATAACTGAAAAATGAGAAAAAGAACAGAAACCGTTCGGTCATAAAAAATAAAATCATATCCGCGGTTTATACAAAGTTATTTTTTAATTTCTTTAAATATGTCAAACGACAAAGTGAATCCTTTCTACAAAAGTATTAATACTTTCATTTAGGATGGAGCTATTTGTAATATATTCTGCTGAGAAGCAAAGATAAACATGCTTTGAGTAAGAATACCTTACTTAGCCCCATTTTATTAAAAAAAATCTTTTGTCGTATAAACTGTTAAATTTTTATTGTCATTGGAAACTAAAGAAAAGCAATGTTTTTTTCCAGAATATCGAAGAAATATATACATGAATATCGAGGAAAAAGTGGGGCAAAGGTTTTCCGTAGGAGACGTTTAATTTTCCCTAGTAAAGAAAAAACTACTTGGAACCGGAGCAAAGTAATCCAAGAATTTTCTGAAACCTTTCAACCCTTTCATAGGAATATAAATTTAAAATTTGGGAGCCTTTATAGGAAACAATTTAATTGAGCTAATTTTTCCAACCTCCTCTTTTTAACTGGACATTTTTTTTTTTAAATGTGAATACCGCATAAAAATCCTAACTGTCTGGAGCCGGTGGGGCGGGGCTGTAGCATCTCAAATGAGCGTATTTAAAGGTAGTGGGGAGGGTAAAGACCAAAGAGAAAATAAAGGTCAAAAAAGTACTTGTCTGAAGAAACCTGGTCATACCAATACGTCTAAGCCAATTCCAAAGCAATATTTTTGTTTTAATGGTGACGTGACACCAGGGCGATACTCACAGAAATTACAACTCTAAAAATTAAAAATTAAATTTTCTGGAAAAGTAAATAAGAACTTTTCACAGTACCTACATTTATCAAAAAAAATTAATCTAAACACCATTTTTTTGATATTTTTAGTAGAGTCTCTTCTGGCCTAACACCAACAGCTTAAATAAGGTCCTAGCATAAAAGCTATTTAATTAACTTAAGTAATACAACTGGGTCTGAATATCTACGTGCTCTCTGAATTCCATTCATCCCTTTATTCTTCACCCTTATCGTGATTCTTACCCCGCACGAAATTCCCCTAAAGCTCCATTAAAACTTTGTTTCAAAGACTCTACTACCATTCAACTACCATTTGAACTAAACTATTTTTCCACTACCCGCCCCCTGCTAGGCCAGCCATACCTGTACCCACTGAATAAATAAACCGATAGAGGTGTTTTGTGGGCGTGTTGGTGCTCCCAAATAAGCTCAATTTTTTTTACTTCTGCCGAAATTGATCAATCGCTTTTAAAAAACTTTTTTAAACGGATAATTTATTTGATTCGCCTTTGGGGCCTAAGAGTCAATAGGTCTCGTCTAAATTTGTAACATCAGTTTTCTTTAAGATCAGCATTCGAGTATACTCGTATATCAGAGTTATATGTATATCAGATAATCATCTGTTTAGTCATCCGGTTAGTTGTCGACTGGTCCAAATCGTTAGGTTAGGTTATGTTAAGTTAGGTTTTAACTTAGGTTTGATATGTACCCCGAATATTTACACACGTATTTAACCACACCCGTTTAGTAGCTAAGTGGACAAACGCATCGAATTCCCACCCAGTCACCGTAGGTTCATTTCCTCTACTAGCTAAGTCCTCTATAATTGCCCAATTTTCCGCTCATGGTGATGATGGTAGGAGGAATTCAAATATTTTCAGGTTATTCAAACCTGTTTCTAGTATTTGTCAATCTTTTGAAAAGTGAAATAAAGAAGATCACTATGCTAAAGATTATTTACTTAAAAAAGTAAAATGTGTTTGTGTAATTGTTACATATATATCAATATCACTGGTTGCAGTTTTGATAAGTTTTTTTCTGCATCAAATGCTCTGACTCTCGTTTGATTCTGAATACTTTTGTGGCACTTCAGCTTTTGACTTTTTTTTCAAAATCTAACTAAGTACTAAAGACTTATCAATATTATTGTTAAACCAAAAAAAACCTTTAAAGTGCTCTAGTGTAAGCTCTCCAAAACGGTGCGTCAGTCCTTTTGCCTTTCCGGCGACGACATGTTTTAATAGAAACATAAAATATTAGCATTTAAAATGTCAACAAACAATTTTAACCAATTGTTTTTTGAAGTTAAAAATTACACTTCAATTATACTCTCTCCTCTTTGGAATGTAATAGCATTTTTCTCTTTTATTATTACATTCGTCGGCAGTTCTTGAAAGATTTTCATCGCCATATGAAGCAACGCATTCCGACATTATGATTTATTTCTAAATAACTAACTATATAACCATCACGCCATTTCCCCGCAAGGGTAGAAAGAGAGGACGGATCGCCATACAATTCTGTTTTGACACACACTCCTTGCTTCATTCACATTCATACATTGTCTGATACATACACTCTTCTATTATTCTGACTCTTCACATGGCCTAATTCAAGTATTTGATTCTGATAATCGTACCATGTCTTCCTTGGGCTTCCGTCTTCTTCTTGTTATAACAATAACATCAGGACTGAGTCTTTCAGATACTCGCTTGTACCTAGATTGCATGTAGTTGGTAATACATACGCAGAGGTGGCCGATGTATTTGACTGCAAGGAATGTAGATACAAGAAGGCTATAACATCATATATCTTTAATTGAGAATACTTTTATGTATTCAATTTTGTTCACTCTCAACTGCAAACCTTTTAATGTAAAAGCCCCCTGGGGCATATACAATTAACCAAAAAATATATATATATATATATAAATATATATATATATATATAAATTTATATGTAGAACAATTTTTCTCGGTTTACCCACGTAACGTAGTCTTTAAAAGGACTTTTTAACTCCTGACGTTTCGGACAGATCACACTGTTCATCTTCAGAGGCCTTATGTCTTGAGTTTCTGTCTCAAACTGATAGCTTTTGCACGTCTGTTTGGTCCAGAAGCTAAAACTTAAGTGAGTGCAAGTCACTACTTATGTCTCGAACGAAGTACCCGGGTTTAAAGTGATTGATGGTGGAGGGGGTGGGGGGCGGGGCCGGCAGTAGATACCTGATTGGTTAAGCTGATTGGCGACACTACTGGTAACTTTGGAAATGCCGTTTTTGGGGGATTTTTATCGATTAAGACTTTCCAGGTGTTGGGAATTCTGATTGAGTCATTTCTTTTTTTATTACGCGGGTAAACCGAGAAAATTGTTCTACATCTTACACCCGTGAAAACCTTAATCATAACATATATATATATATAAATATATATATATATATATATATAAATATATATACATATACACTTCCAGGGGTTTTATGTTCAGTACTTGTACAAAAACTAACCATAAAAGTAATTACTCCCACAGTCAATGCCAGCATGTTTTGGCTTCTATTGTGTAGTACCGTGAATAAACGAAGCAGCGCCGGGAGTTGTGAGGTGATGTGTGCTGTTGTATTTGGGAGAGATGCAGTAAATGCAGGTTCAGGTATTCACCGTCATTTGCAGCAAGATCGATTATCTACACCACAGGTAAATCATGCAATGAACTATTATGTTTGAATGGTAGCGCATAATAGGAATCTTAGAAATATAACGGTTCCTTGTTAAAATCTTCATTACTAAAATAAGCTTTGATATAAAAACAAAAGCTTTACGACTGTTAATTTAAATCCGCATCCTCGAAAATGAAAATGAAATAATTACTTTGTATAAGACCACAGATTTTTATTTTTTTTTATGACCGACCGGTTTCGCTTAGCCTAAGCATCATCAGGGTACAAAAAGTATACGAGTACATTTAAAATCAGTTTAATTTGTCCAGTAGTCCAATATTAGGTATATTTCCCGTAAACTCATAAAATTTCTCATTATTCTTTAATCACCTTATCAGTTGACGTTTCGCCTCTTTTATTTAATATTATCTGTTTCTTTCTCTTTGTTCTTTTGTTATAATTTAAATGTTGTTATTTTGTTTTCTTACTGATCTCTAATTTTATCTTAAATTGTGTTCTCTAACGTTGGGAAAAACTTCAATGTTTTGTGAATGCTTCACGAATTTTTATTTCTTTAAAATGAACCCTTCGAAGTGAACACTTCAATTGAAGTTGAACTCGCAAAAAAGAGATCTTTATTGGAAGATATCTTTATTTAGAATTTATACGGTTATTTGTTTAGTTCTTTTTGGAACCGGTTCCTCGCCGAAAAGGCACGGTAATCACTTACTAGTCGGTAGCGCTTTGAAAGTGGAAAAAACTGGAACCGGTGATATTCCACATTCAAAATTATTTATTCCTCGCCAAAATACAGTTCGCAACTGTTCTGCTGCAATGAACGCTAAAATGAACTACCGACTTCAATTGAAGTATTTGTTCAATGAAATGAAGTTATTGAAATGAATGAAGGCTAAAATGAACTACCACCTTCAATTGAAGTATTTGTTCCATGAAATGAAGTTATTGAAATGAATGAACGCTTAAATGAACTACTGACTTGAATTGAAGTATTTGTTCAATGAACAATGAATAAAATAGGAACTGTTGCCAAAAGAAGTAGTTCTTTGAAGTAGTCCTTTCAAAGTGGTCACAACGCTAGTGTTCTCCCTTTGGATGTATGAGTATATATAACCATAAGCTGTGTAAATTGTGTTTGTTTTAATTTCGTACCCTGATTATGCTAAGGCTTAGCAAAACCGGTCGGTCAGAAAAATAAATGAAAAATCTGTTGTCTTATACAAAGTCTTAATTAAATTTTTCAAACCAAAAAGTGATTTTTTTGTACGAAAAAATTAGTATATATGTATAAATATTAATTTTTATACATTTAATATCATTTTAATATATTTTTAAAATTTTAATATCCAACTAAGAGCCAACTTATTAAAGCTTTTATTTACGATTCATTGTAATATTAACGATTAAAATAATATTTAAAAAAAAGAAGAATGATATGGAAGAAAATAAACGGCTGCGACCAAGATTCAAACTCAGGACCCCCACTTTATCCGAGAGAAAAGTATAAACCATGTTTTACGTAATAAATCTTTTTGAATACTAATTGGAATAGTAATTATTTAAGTAGTTCATATGATGACGATGAGCGTCCTGGAGTTGTGGAAAAACAAATCATGGATTTTATTCTTTGATCAATTTTTTTCAAAAGTAAAAAATCGAAGAACACACAAAAACGTGACTAACCTTTCCAGTTGTCAAAAACAAACCACTTATCCAAAATGGCTGATATTGCTAAGATATGATAAACATATGTGTACCAACATAATAAAAAAAATCCATGGTCAAATGTACACAGCCCGCGAAAATTTTAAAATGCATCTTTTCTTTTGAACAGGCCTCGTATAACCACGCTGTACGTGTGTTTTGCTTAGTGTAATTTTGTACCTTGATGATGCTTAGGCTAAGCAAAATCTGTCGGTCATAAGAATAAAAATAAAATATGTGGTCTTATAAAAGGTTATTATTTAATTTTAATTAAACATGTCAAACAACAAAGTGATTGCTTTCTACGAAAATATAATTATATTATAATTGTCGTCGTAAATGTTTCGAGCATTGCTTAATTACCCTCAGTTAGTTCTGAATTCAACTATCTAACAATCATTACTTATTAAACAAGGCGTTCATTGACAGCGTTAATGTCTTGACAACTTTACGGAGCGAGACGATAATTCCAATATCAACATTGGAACAAGTGCTGTTTAAATATCTCGGCTATCAACTTGGATTGTAACGGTTTGAATTAATGGAGGACTAGGAAACCTCAACTGATAATGTTAAAGCCTTAGTCCGCCCAATGTTACGTCTTGTAGGGTGGATCCGTTGAGTTAGGGTACACCTGGCAACCTTTCGCTAAGAAATTTGTGAATAGTGAAATAAGGAGTAATTAAATCTCTAACTAACTATCTAACCATCACGCCGTTCCTCCGTAGAGGTAGGCAGAGAGAACGGACCGCAACCTGACCGAACTCTGTATTTTATTTATTAATTTATTTAACAAAGATCTCATAAAAACTTAGCGCTAATAACTTTTATTTAATTAATATGTGTCATAGCACATTTAATTCACATAAAAATAATAAAAAACTACATTTGCGGCACATTCCAGAGTGGTAGATATTGCTCTATGTATCGCCCTGGTAAAAGACCACCATTCAGAATTAAAACGTTTTAGAAATGGCTTTAGCCGTGTTTGGTGACCAGATCTGAATAACCAGGTACTTCCCAAACTTTCTCTTCTCAATCTCCTTCCCCTCTACAGTACTTTCAGACTCACAACATACCCTTTTGGGGATGCCATGGTCTCACTGGCTCTAGACGGTTGAGACTTCTGTGCAGTATTCGCATTTAAAAAATAATCGATTGTTGGTGAACACCCTATACCTTCGGCGAGTGTTACAATAGATCTATTTTTTTTTATTATTCTTCAAAAAATACTTAAGTTTATTTGCTCATAGAAATAATCGTCGTTCTTTAATTAAACTCCTTGTCTCCACACTGTATCTATTAATGGCCATTAAACTCGACGATTGGGAGACGTTTAATCGGTACCTACAAGATTTGGAAGATAATATAAAATAATGTTCAAGGGACAGTCATGGTAGGTGGAAAATTATAGAAGTGTTGATACAAATTTAATATTTATTTTATTTTTTATTTTAATTTAACTTTCGAAAAACGACAGTAAGATAAATTTTAAACTACAAAACCCAAACAAAACCATAAAAAAACAGGGTTAATACACTAAAACGATAAAGCATCCAACTTTTTTACTTTGTTTACGGTGAATACCGCACAAGAGCCCCATTTGCTCCCAACCGTCTAGAGCCAGTGAGACTAAGGCATCTCCATGTTGTGAAGCTGAAAGTAGAAGAGGGGGGAAGTAGATAGGGAAGAGGAAGGTTGAGAAGTATCTGGCTATGCAGATATATGCAGATAATATGCAGATTATATGCAGATCAAGGCCGTCCAACTATATAGTAAAATTCCATCTGAAATCACTACAATAGACAATATTCGTCAATTTAAAAAAGAATTAAGAAAATTTGTTTTCCATAACCATTGATGTTGGTATATTATATGTTCATTTTTTTGTAACCCGATAAATATAAATATATATTTTAAAAATTTTAAGTTTATAAAATGTCATCAGAAAAATATGATTGAAAAAAATCATGTCTGTAAATACATAAAATCTTTTATATTAGAACACACAATGATGTGATCTAACTTAAGATAAACAAATAAATAAAACATGACTACTGCCATTAGTTAGAGTATCTACCACTTTGGAACGTTCCGCAAATATACTTTATATTATATTGTATTTAAATGAAATGCGTTATGACACAATATTAATTAACTAAAATGTATTTGCGCACGCCGGGCTTGAACCCGCGACCTCTGGATTCGCAGTTAAGCGTCTTACCACTCGACCACGGAGGCTGTCGAAGATCTAATTAGACGTAGGTCAGTACGAGAAAAGGGTAAAAGGCTTTAAATGGCTGACATAACGTGAAAACCACCATAGTGATTTTCCAATACATATATCATTTGAGAATTTTCTTTTACAAACGCACTTAAAAAGAACGTGATAAAAATTGGCGATTCGTTTTCAAAGTACAATGTTATGATATTTCTATTTATTTCAGATTAATGTTTTTAATCATAAAATAGACCCTGAGAAAATGTAGTAAAATATAACTTTCATGTCAAGTTAAGTGGTAGATAAATCAGTTAAGATATTACCCCCATAACTGGTGTTCTATATTAGATGCAAGGATTACTTCCCACTGCATTACTCACTTTGGTTTATTATGCCATGATTTACTCACACCTATCTTATCTCTGCTGTATCTGGCGCTTTGTCTCCAAGAAAATGATCTCTGACCTCCAGGTGGTCCAAAACCGAACTCTCAGAAATGTCCTTGGTCTTCCACGGGACACTCATGTCAGGGACATTTATTCAAATACCGGCATCCTTTCCAATCAAGATCCTCCCTAAATATGAAATTAAAAGCACCATTCTACAAATTACTCAGCAAACAACGCACACTAACATCAAACCCCTTTACAATCAAGACATCCACCAACATAACACACGAAATAATAATAAAATTCGCATTCCACTTACACACACCAAAAAGTATGGGATAAAATCTTTAAAATACATTTCCTATACTTATATAACTCGCTTCCAGATAAATATAAAAATGGTCAACTTAATAAAATAATCTAAAATAATGCTTTAAAAGAATATTTTTTTAATTCGTTTAAAGATGAAAATATATAATTTCGAAATCAGTTTTCTTTTCCCGGTAGCGTAAAAAGATCATCATTTACTGCACTACAGGGTTTTATTTTTTCTCATTTGTTTCTATTTATAATTTTGAATCTTATATTAATACCAAGTACCTAATTTATTTATTTTTTACACTTTATTTCTTATTATGTTATATTGTATGATTTATGTTAGTTTGATATCTGTATTCTGTTGTAACTCATGTATTTCTTTAATTTCCATTGTCCCAGAGTGAGTTTTTAAAACTCATCGGGATTGCTATATTTGTTAGCAAGATATAAATAATAATAAGAAAATATAAAAATATCTGCTTGCTATTTTTCTCTCAACAGGTTTCCCTGAAATTTTCACTAATTTTACAGTTTTTTTTTCAAATAACTAGATTGGTTTATGACCGAGTGGTTCAAAGATTTGATTTCGTATTAAGGCGCTGCAGGTTCAATTCTCTGCAAAGTCACTCCACCATTGTGCAAGCAACAATTATCTTAAATGACAGGTGTAAGATTTTTTTATCAGGTTGTCTGTTATCCCTGTAATGTTACTTTTTTTGAATTTAAAAAATAATTCCATCAGAGCATATTCTCAAAAAAAAATGCATTTGCTTGAAAAGCAGAACATACTATGAAGTAAGATACGATGAAGAAAACAATGTTTTTATCCTCGAGCCATCAAATTATTCGCTCGAACATTGCTTGAAATATGGGCACAATCAGACGGCGAAGAATGAACTTTTTTTGAAAAGCTCCCAGCAAATAATAATATTTTTGCAACGTCGCATTTATCAAAGTCCTTTTGTGGCGTTGGGGTGGCAATGGTGCTTCAATTCATTCGTTTCATATATTTTTGATGTGGATCAAGTAAAAAATAATCCCAGGCAATGGTCTTATTATGTAAATAAAAATGACATAGAATTTTCTATATATTTTGATAGGTAAATCACTTACTTAAAATAAGATAGTGAACTTGGTATATAACGTATTTAAATTCAAATGGTGGACATTGTAACATTGTTAAGTTAAAAGAAGTAGTTACCACACTTTACTATTTAAAATAGTAAAAAGTGGCGCAGCAGACAGAAATTGGAAAAACTTGACAATCGACTGGCCGACAGACTCTTAAAGGTGTGGGAGGAAAAATTAACAGGTTCGATTAAGGGGATTAGAACTCTAGAAATTTTCTGTGAGAAGTTGGAGATAAAACTGAAGAACGAGAAGTGTGTTTTCTCGGAAAAATGGGCAGCGGAGGAAGTGCAACTACGCAAAGGCACTCGAACTGGCTTGCAGAAATAATAAGACGAACAGGATCATTTTCTGCTATATGCAGCATATCATCCGAAACAACGAGGAGCCCTACATGTTGCTTTGTGGCATGATCATTTCCAGGGCAGTGTTCTGTCTAACATCCCAGCCATTCTTCATGGCTCCAGAGGACCGAAAATACATACGTTTTCACCAAAAAGATCATTCATTATTTGCGAATTAGTGTTCGCAACCTCATATTTCCTCATCCTTCGTTCAAGCGACAAGCATTCCTGCTATTTGTGCAATTATTCCTTGGTTTTTGATTTTTTATACATCATTTTGATGAAACAATATGTTTAAATTGTATTTTTTTTACTGTCTTTACTTTGCATTCATTGCAATTTATATTTCTTAGAGTCAAATTGCTTTATTTTTATAAGTATTGTGTATTACACTTACTCGCTATATTTAAAAACTCCTTGAAATAAATAAAAATATTGAAATATTTTAAAAACAATAAATAACCGCTTATGAAAAACTTATTCCTGAATTCAAGGATACATATTGTGTGATTATCGGGAGTATTTTTAATATTTACAACCAAGGATCCTACCCTCATTTGATTGAGATGACATTTCACTTCCCGAGATAAATAGGCTGCTCAAATTAAGGTTTAACCATTATGCAAAGGTTGCATTTGGCGTTCCAAAATATAATGACGAATACCGAGAAATTTTTACCATTTCTATGAATAAAATTGTTGTCATGGTCTTCATTACATAAAGCTATAATTTGTATTATTTTCGACTGTCAAAAAACGTAAAATAATACATTCTAAATGAATTCAATATAACCTGATGAAAAATGCTTTTTTTTGCTTTCAAGCTATCCGAACTATTAAGACCCAAGGGACATCTTATTTAAAATTCGTTACTAGGCTAAAGGGAGTAGGAAAGGAAATAGATAAATAAATTGAATTAATTGTACTGAGTGGATTGCTTACCAAACACACCTAAGGCCATATTAAGCATATTTTTGTTTGTGAATGGTGGTCACGTCAGGGTAATAATATTCTTATAGAATCTAGTGTAAAACGAGGTTTAAACAATCCAATCCACTTATTTTTCATAAACATAAAAGTATGATTAAAAATACATATTTTTCCCTCACCAGAATTTGAGCACGCAACTTCGTAGTCCTGAACTTTGTTAGTATCCTTTCACAGCAATAATCTCTGATTGAAAAATAAATCATTGTTAAAATTCTAGAAGCCAATTTTCTTCGGTGGCCATTGGAAAAAACAAACACTTTTTATGCAACTGTTGAAACATATCGTCGCTGGAAAGGCAAAAGGGCTAAAACGACACATTGCTCAAAAATGAGTTTAAATATTCAATTTTGATCAGTTTTTTCTTCTGCGTCGAATGCTCTGACTCTCGTTTGATTTTGACGACATTCGTGGCGCTTGAGTAATTTAAAATATATTTACCATTTAGGCGAAGGTTTGAAACAACCGTCACAAGTTTGGGACTGTTTTAGCTTTTTGTGTTTTTTTTTTCAAAACCCAACCAGGTTCTGAAGGCTTATGAATTTTATTGTAAAACAAAAAAAACTTTAAAGTGCTCTGGTGTTAACTTACCAAAATGGCGCTTCAGCCTTTTTGCCTTTCCGGCGATGATACATAAATTTTGAGTTCCCATGAAGATGTACTCATGTTTGACTATGTTCTATGGGTAAGACTATAAAGACAGCATCATTTTTATCTAACACGAGTTCCTGCTCCTTTTCCATAATATCTCAAAGAGCCGAAGAAGATGGTGGTCGCTGTATGGTTTTATTTAAATTACCATATATATGGAAAATATGTCTCTGCAAAAAAGAACCCCAGGAAATCGTTTCTGTGCAATTCATCCCTTATTACGGGCAGAGAGTTTCCAATCGGGTTGTTTTTCCTCGCGTTATGAAGATTTTGTACAATATTACGCAATGTGCGCTCTTCGCCAAGGTACAAATAATCTTCTACGGATCTCAAATTGGCCACGTGCTGCAATGTTTTTTTTTAAATTACCAGTTTTATAATACGTTAAAGTGATTCTATTCACACTAGTGTATGTGAATCATCCATACACGAGACACTGAACGTTGAACACACAATATGATAGGCTGATTTAAAAAAAAATACGGAGAAGGCATTTCTAGACTTATGTGTTTTACGAATTATTAAAAGTTTATTACTCGACGACGTTTCGTGTGTTGACTCATTTGCAACAATATTTGTCAAACCAAGCGGCTACTAGAATTATAATATATTTCATTTCTTGAAATGTTTCAATGTCTGTCACAGTTGAATCTTCAAAGTATCGTATAATACTCAAATAACTCAATCTACTGATTTGCTTATACAAAATTATAAATTCAATGATTGACAGCCCTGAACTATTAAACTTGATTTTATTTCATGTTCCTAGCAAGACGATTACAAGGCAGTACCTACCGTACTATTGTAGCAATTCTGCTTCAATCTCACAATTCAACACGCCTATGCGACGAATGTCGCATCTGGGAAACATATACTCCGATGTCGCTGATATATTTAACACGTCAATATCAAACTATAAGTTTAATTTAGTACAGTTGTTGTTATCTGGTAGAGCTAAACTAATAGTTGGACCTATTACTTAATATTATTTATTTCCTTTCTTTTACAATATTTTTGAACATGTTATTAGTTATTTTTGTATCTGCTATTCAATACTCTTTTTTATTTTTTCTATTTTACACAATTCTTGCACTAATATTTTGAAAAAAATAAAATATATTAAAATGTATGTAAAAGCCTAAAACGGGCGTAAATAAATAAATAAATAGTGAAAAACTTTTTTTCAGGATATTGAACTGGCGTTCATATGCGGTTGTATGTTGTGTTCTTTTTATATTAAAATATTCAGCAACACGCAGGAAGTTTTTTTAAAGATTGATAAACATATTTTAAAATTATGAACTAACTATTGAGTATAACGATTTTTGTCAGTCAAACGAAATAATCTTGCGATTTCTTATTTGCTTAAAGTATGTATTTTAGTCAATAGGTTGCCTTGTTACCTTATTATTTACCTTTTTTAATCTTTTTCTAAGCTGCCAAAACTTTAACTATACTTAGTGGCGATTAAAAATTGGCGTATCGGGCTTAAGCATGATTGATATTATAAATAAATGCATTCTAATTAAACAAAGAACCGTACAAAAAAAAATTTTAAAAAAAAATTTTCAACCAAATGTCACAGTATTGGTAAGGGAAGTAATTGATATGAAAATAATAGAAAATTAAACAATACGCTCGTGGAAAGAAAAATGCGTTCGCTGTCCTTGATTAAACGAGACGAATTTTCAATTCTTCAATCTGAGAAAATTATACAAATATGTGTCCTAGGGGATTTGACCTGTTGGATCCGAAGCTGCGTTAAAACACCGAATATGTTTTCAGTTTCAGATGAATTTGGAAAATAGTTTACTGCAAACGATAAACTATACTACTTGATGGAAGTGTTTAATTATTGATGTGAAAATATTGTGGAATGAAAGGAAACATGGAAAACCATTCACTCACCAATTGTATTATTGACGAAACTAATACACCACACTGATTTTAGTCTTCTTAATTCACAACATCCCATTTATCCAATATTATTTTGAGAACAACAACAAAACCGACAAAAAAGCTAAAAACCAACGAGCAACACAAAACTCTTTTGTTTGATTGTCAATTGTTTCGAACACGGTGTTGTTGAATATAGAAATCAAATATTCCGAAATGGTTGAATAGGTAGGAACTGGATGAAAAACATGAAGGTAAGAACTGAACAAATTATCACTTTGAAATCCAACACGACCCTAAAGCAAATTAAATTTAGTTAAATGCATTGACTTACATATAGCGAATTACGCCAGCGAATTACGATAGCGAATTCCACAACATCTTTTACCCAAGAAATAGGAAATATTCCCCAAGTAAAGTTCTTAAAACTTAACAAAATAATAGTACTCGCCAAATATACAATACACCTAGCGTAGCAGACTTGAAAGAGGGTGAACATTCCGTTCTGGTATTTATACAAATATCTCAGACGGCGAACGCTAAAGTTTTAGTGCTGGAAACGTTATTTTCCGAGGCCAGAGTTGGTGAAACTCACTGGTAGTTTGTATTGCGGGGTGTATCAGAGGGCCAAAAATAGGGGAAATAGTTTGCGAGTAGATACTTCAACTCCCGTATCGTGGCTTTCGGTTTCAGCTGTGTGTTTAAAGAAGGAACCTGTTAGAAAAGACGTTTGAAATACATACAAATAATTATTAGTGGATAATTTTTTAATCAATATACTAAGAAAAAATACATTATAAATAATGTTGTTAGTTAATGAGCATAATATTGTATGCTTTAATGACAGATATTAGTATTTCGTGAAAATAAAACAATAACTTCGTAAAAGACCACTGATTTAATTTTAATTTTTATGACCGACCGGTTTTGCTTAGCTTTAGTATCATCAGGGTACAAAATTAAACTTAACAAAAAAAAGTGTAAGTTTATATATACATGCAGAGGGAGAACACAATACGAGAATAGGAAGAAAACAATGGAATAAGTAATACTTAAACTTATAATAAATGAAACAAATGAGACAACAATATAAAAAGAAAGAGGCAAAACGTTAACTGAGAAGGTGATTAAAGAATACTCAGAAATTTTATGAGTTTACAGGAAATATACCTAGTATTAAATTACTGGATAAATTTAACTGATTGTTAAGAATATGACAATTAATTTTAATGGATACGCTTTGTATTTTTTGATAAGTTTAATTTTGTAATCTGATGATGCTTAGGCTAAGCAAAACCGGCCGGTCCTAAAAATACAAACAAAATCAGTGGCCTTACACAAAGTTATTATTTCATTTTAATTAATTATGTCAAACCACAAAGTAATTGCTTTCGGCGAAAATATATTATTATATCAATTTAACAAACTGATATACAATTAGGTTTTACGCGTGATAGTTAAAGGTACCATGACGTGTTATTTTTCATATTATATACAGAGTGAGTATTCGGAAACATACAACCTAGCAAACACTGAACGGAAAAATTGATAGAATGATGTTACGAGCGTGTCCCTTTGCCGGTAATGCAATTTTTTTTCTCATTTCTGGAGAAAATGATCAAAAATTTTCAAATATTTTAATTCTTTCTTGTATAGAAAATTAAATTAAATTTCTTGTCTGAGACCTGGAGTCGAAAAGTATTATTATGATAATTGTCATAAGCGGCTGAGTGAGTGAGTGGATAAGTTTGTGTATTTAGGAAGTATGTTTACGAGAGACGGAAAGGCTGATAAGGATATTGAAAGAAGGGTGAATGCAGGAAGCTCCATTAATGGAGGACTGAACGCTGTTGGCGCAAATAAGAAATTGTCCAAAGAAGCGAAGCTAGCAGTCCACAATGGAGTGCCTATACTAACCCTGATGTATGGCAGTGAGGCATGGAACTGACAGAGGAAGAATGAAAATAGACTGAATGCTGTGGAAATGAGATCTTCCCTGAGACGTATGTGCGGTAAAACCATGTTTGACCTATTAAACATGTGGATATCCGGAAAGAATGCAAGGCTGATGTGAGCGTAATAAATAGGATCAAGAAAGGAACGCTTAGATGGTTTGGGCATGTAGAGCGAATGAACGAAGAAAAGAGTGTGAAAAGAATATATGATGCGAAAGTGAATAGAAGAAGAAGTCGAGGACGCCCGAGAAAGACATGGCACGATCAAGTAAATAAAATACTTGAATCGGGTCATGTGAAGAATCAGAATAACAGAAAAGTATGTATGAGACGATGTATGAATGTAAATTAAGCAAGAAGTGTGTGCCAAGACAGAGTTATATGGCGGTCCATCCTCTCTTGTCTACCCCTGCGGAGAAACGGCGTGAAGGTTAGTTGGTTAGTTAGTTAGTCATAAGCGGCACCAATGTTCGTCGTCTACGAAAATATAAAAATATATCTATTATTTAATGAGAAATTAATTATTTAAAAATAATGTTACCAAATTGAATGACAAGCGTATAATTAGTAAGCGCATCAGATTGAGCAGTATTCAAATTCGCTCAAAGACACAGCGGTAAATAAATTCTTCCGCTAACCGGAAACGTTGTTCACGGCAATAGTGCCAAAAGCATCCGGTGAAACTTTCTTCGCAGCCTTATTTACGAGTGATGCCTTAATCGGAACTTCGCTTCTCCTTAACTTTCGATACTGGTTCCTGCGGGTTTTCAGTTTTCAGACAAACGCCAAGTCTATCGCCAGAAGGCTTCCTTCTTTAGAAACACGAGTTCTTGGAAATACCCGAAGCGTTATTTCGTCAAGATCGAATTTATTTCCGGAAAGCCAACAACTGTGTTTTAACGTAATGTGTGCGAATTTTTATAACGATTTTGCGAAATAATCTCCTGCTTTAATCCTAGTATTTAGTAATCAAATCAGCTGATATTCATTCTGCGTCTTCTGCTATCGTAAGTTTCCAAATACTCACTCTGTATATTATATGAATAATAACAATAATAAAGTTTTATTCCATAATAATAATAATAACACGTCATAGTAGCTGTAACTATCACGCGTAAAAATAATTGAATATCAGTTTGTTAAATTAATAAAATAATATATTTTCATGGAAAGCAATCACTTTGTGGTTTGACATAATTAATGAAAATGAAATAAAAACTGTGTGTAAGGCCAGAGATTTTATTTTTATTTTTGTAATCGACCGGTTTATAAACTGGTCGATTACAAAAATAAACCGACCGGTTCATCTGGGTATAAAATAAAAACGACCGGTTCATCTGGGTATAAAATAAAAACGACCGGTTCATCTGGGTATAAAAACCAGTCGATCTTAAAAATTGAAATAAAATCTGTGGTCTTACAAAAAGTTATTATTTCAGTTGCATTGAATATTTCAACTCATTTAATGAGGAATTAATTCTTAAATTAAGCCTTAAAAATTATTTCTCCATTGTTACGATGATGTGTCTATATTTTGGAATATGTACAGCTTTTCTGTTGTGAATATTCTAGCCATTGACACTTTCTGGGCTCGCGACCGCATTCCTACTAAACGCTCTAGAGCTTTGAAATACATTTAACATTCACCATTGTTTAAAAAGCTGTAAAAAAGCCATACTGTTTGTTCTCGTTTTTCTACCAAAATTATGAGAAACGCGATATGCTAGTTTCTTAGGTTTTTTGCCAAATCTTTGCAGAACGTTGTAGGTTTTTTTAAATCGAATACATAATGCCGGTTAATGTACCAACCAGTTAAACACATCTGCAACATACCCATGTCACTAAACATTCTTAACAATCCCCTATTGGATCTTAATTGCATCCCTTGATGTCTTTCTGTGTCTTAAATTATATCCTAACATCGCTTTCTAATTTTTTTTAAATATTATTCCATGGACCACATGTACTTTAAGTTTTACCATGCCTTTAATGAAGTATAAAACCAGAGCTATTCTGTAAAAGCACCCATTTACTACCACTTCTACTATTAACACACTATTCATTCCTATTCGCTTTGCACTCCCGTGCAGTAGTAAACCATGTTCAATTAAAGGTTGGTTGGGGAAAAGGTAATTTCGTATTTTTCGCTTTATTTCAATGCTTTATAAAAAGTGTTACAATCATCCGATTTAAATCAAATATGCACCGTTCTGTTTGATAACTTGTTGCCAAGGAGAATTCAACTTGACAATACCTCTATTGTAGAAGTCCTTGTCCCTATTGGCAAAAAACTGGGACCACCGATTTTCACAGGCTCTCGAGGCCGAATTTGTACCCCCAAGCGCGTTGGCCATAGACAGGAACAGGTAATAGTCACTTGGTGCCAGGTCCGGACTATAGGGTGGATTCATAAGAACTTCCCATCCGAGCTCCCGGAGCTTCTGGCGCGTCATCAAAGATGTGTGCGGCCTGGCGTTGACCTGATGAAACACGACTTCCACTACACCAGAACTAAATCGCTCGAACCACTGTTGTGCAGCACGAACCGAAAGAGTATCGGCCCCGTATACATCGCAATTTTTCTTGGTCGCTTTTGACGCGTTTTTCCCTTTCAGGTAACAAACATGTAAAATATGGAGAATTTCTTCCTTTAAGACCTCCATACTCAACGCACGATAGTTTACGACTGAACCGACCAAGCGCAATACTGTCAAAAAAGCGTTTGTAGTATATACTCACATTTTTACAACTCCGTATCGTATGATCCGATGTGACCAATAATGAACGAGCAATACTTAATAAAAAAAAAGGGTGCGAAATACGAAATTCCTTTTTCCCAACTTATTATAAAAATATATTTAAATTCTTTCAATAAAAAGTATTTAAGAGAAATGTGATTATATTTTATTCAACATCCCCCAACAAGCATTCGATATCTGTTGCGCAGAGATAACTATGCAGGTAATAAAAAAATGGATTTATTGTTTCTACTAGTAAAAGTAAGTTCTTGTTTGAAAAGTGGTACCTTACACGAAAGAAAATTATGATAAAGGAGAATATAACAAAATAAATGTAAGGACGGGCAGAAGAGATCTGTAAGGAAGCGAAATGAAGATACGGAGAGATTCTGCATATAAAGAGGAAAATTAACTTAACCCTTCTTTATTTAGGCCGTGTAGACTCTTGCCCACCTGGCCTGGAACTAACCCCCAAACTCTTGTAGCTAATGGCCGCTGTACCGGCGTAACCGGCAAAACCAGCGATTACCCCTAACGAAGTCTATTGTGCGAAATAAATCCTCTTTCATTAAAATACATTATTGGGTTTCGGCGACCCTTGTTTTTCGCGGGAGACTTGAATTTAACTATCCATTTTTAACTGAAAGCATGGCAACGAATCACACATTTTGGCACCAGGGTGATTACGTAAAATTCTCCTAAACTTTATTATTTTATGTACGCATTGGTTTTTGTTTTACTTATCTTCACGTTTTTCAACTATTTATAGAGTGAGTTTATATAACATGTTAAATTGTCCAAAGAAGCAAAGCTAGCAGTCCAATGAAGTGCTTATACCAACCCTGATGTATGACAGTGAGACATGGAACTGGCAGATGAAGGATGAAAGTAGACTGAATGCTGTAGAAATGAGATCCCTGATGCGTATGTGCGGTAAAACCACGTGTGACTGTGTTAAAAATTTGAGTATCCGGTAAAAATGCAAGGCTGATGTAAACTTAATGAATAGGATCAACAAAAGGATGCTCATTTGGTTTAGGCATGTAGAGCGAATTACCGAAGAAAAGAGTGTGAAAAGAATAAATGACACGAAAAAGAATGGAAGAAGAAGTCGGAGACGCTCGACGAACACATGGCTCGATCAAGTGAATCAAATACTTGAGTCGGGCCATGTGAAGAGTCAGAATAACAGAAGAGTATGTATGAATGTGAATAAAGCAAGAAGTATGTGCCAAGACAGAGTTGTATGGCGGGGATGGTTGGATAGATAGTTAGTTAGCCAAGTTTTCGCATCCCGCGAATGTTTCTCTTTATTTTTTAAAATAAGAAAGAAAAGAAGGAAAATAAATAAACTCCAACGTCGTTTATATGAACATCAAATATATATAAACACTTACCGAATAAAATAAGTTCAAGCGGAGAAAATGTTTTAGCGCTTCAATCATTTGTAAATCTTTTATTGATGTGTTCGCCACTACACACGACAATCAATTCCTTTGAAGCTTCACAAAGCCGTCCAAATATCGTTTTTTCGTGTATTTTTTCCAGACTTAACGAGGCGGCCGCCCCCGACCATTTGCTTTAGTTTAGCGAACACTTAGGGGTTCACCAAACGATCCCAAAACAATAGCCAGATGGGATTCTGACCGATAAAACGCCCTATAAACTAGATATCATTGATATTTTATGCGCTTCAGTCTATAATAGAGTTGTTTTCTTGTTATTACGTGACTATAATATATATATTATATATAAATACAAGCTAGGCAGTGAGATTTTACATTTACTTGGAAAAAACTTCGTGCTCTTTAAATAAGCTCTTTTTTATTTGATTGATTTTATTTTAGAGAACAAATCGTTTAATTTCATGTTTTAAACTCTTTTGTTTATGTTTTTTTTTCTATATCGTCGTCAACGCGAAAATACCTCCTGTGTATGTTTTAAAAGCGTAATTGTTCAGGAGGAAATTAAAAACTGATTTTTGAGAGTTACAGATTGTTTTTTGAGACATAAAAATACGCTTTGTACTAAGTTTGGAAATCGTGCTTTCGGAGTATCGGGGCCGAAGGCTTGGAATAAACTCCGCCCGGAACTAAAATGTGTAACGAGCCCAACAGAATTTCGGTCCAAACTGAAAACTTACCTTTTCAGACTCTCATATCCTTAAATTCATTAGAAGAATCTCAACATAATCAGTTTCTCGACGAATCACCTTTAGATATACAAATTTTATCCAAATTCTGTACTGCACGACAAATTCAGAAAAGTCCATTTTTAATTTCTCTCCCATGCCCTAAATCGAAAAAATAAAATAGAAATGAAAACTAGAAATTACATTTTTAAGTTAATAACTATTTCTATATGTTGGGACCTGCCAGGTAAGTATGTTGCTGTATATTTTCTCTTAAATAATAATATCTAATAAAATACAATAAGATCTGTACAGCGCCCTAGAGGTGATTTTTTCACAAAAATGGCGCTATATAAATCATCCAAATATTTTTATTACTACTATTTGTAGTTTTATATGCAATAATGTATTTTCACAAAAAAAAAACATTGAAACTTGAAGTACAACTTGAAACTCTACGTAATGTCATATTGAACTCATTTTTGTAGAGTTGACCAAATATTATGTATTTTTGCGTTGACGACGATATGCTCTTATGTTTTTAGTTTATAATTGTATGTTTTACATAATTATATATCTAAAAAAAAAAAAAAAAATTTTTTCCTAAGCAAAGTTTCAAACCAAAATATACACCACCACTATCTAAAATTACCTACGTAATTATTTTGCCTTGCCTGATTTTTATGGAGCGTTTTTTGTCCTTCCCGCGAGTTTAAGAATTTATTTCGATGGGACACGCCAGCGTAACCGTAATTTTTGAGTTATGTACATATTTCCGCGAGAAAAAGTTTAAAAAATAAGTGCCTGTAGATAAATATTTAAAAATAATATAGTGATTCAAAAAAGTTCTTAGCTTGGGGTGTTTCAAATTTTCGTCACATTTGACATCGTTTCATTTTGTTTTTTTTTTTTTAACGTTTCAATAGTTCCCGTTGTTAATTCTAGAATCATTTCAGCTTTTGAACAAATAGTGATCTTCTGACATGCACAAAAACATGACTGGTATGCTTTTCAGTTGATCACAATTTGTTCAAAAGCTCAAACGGACTGACCATTGGCGTTTAACGAAGACCATTCAAATATTGTTACGATGTCAAATGTGACAAAAGTTAAAAGCAACCCAAAATGTATTATTATTCTCATTTTAACAAGGTTTTTTAAAGAATGAAAAAATCATTAAACTTTTAAATCTTTTGTGCGAAAGGAGGAACGGAATGAGTGAAAAAAAAAACGTAGGTTTTCAGGAGATCCAAAACAAAATTTAGGAATTTTGTTTTTTTCATGTCATCATGTCGTATGCTACATGTCCCTTTTCAAAAAACATTCGCACATTATTTAAATTTTCTGACTCATATCATTTTTCCTTGCTAGATATATATCTAAGGAATGATTCTGCATACTCAACTCAAAACTTATTTTTTTGTACTCATTCCGTCCTTCGAATAACATAGCTCTCAAATTTATCTTGGGAAGGTATATACGTAAATAAAAGTTAAATGCCAATTTATAATATCACTACATTGTAGAGGTTAGCTATATAGCAATTTATTTAATTTAAAAATATTCATATTTTCGTAGGAGGCAATCACTTTGTAGTTTGACATATTTAAATAAATTAAAAAAGAAATTTTGTATAAGACCACAGATTTTTTTTAATGACCGACCGGTTTCGCTAAGCCTAAGCATCAACAGGGTACAAAATTAAAGAAAACAACAAAAAAAAAGTATGCGGTTATATATACATACAGAGGGAGAACACAATATAAAAAAGAGAACAGTGAGAAAACAATAGAATAACACTTAAACTTATACCAAGGGAAAATAGACAGATAATATAAAATTAAAGAAGCAAGACTTTTTATTTTTTATATTATGTTCTCCATCTGTGTGAACGAGTATATACTCGTATAACCACACACTATGCATTTTTTTGTTTAGTTTAATTGTGTACCCTGATGATGCTTAGGCTAAGCAAAACCAGTCGGTCATCAGAAATTCAAAAATATCCGTGGTCTAAAACAAAGTTTTTTTATTCCTTAAAAATATTTACACTCATTTTGTACATTAACTCAGTAGTTTCACAACAAAATAAACAAACAAAACTATTTATAATTTTTTTTATTGCACCATTTTGTACCAACCAGCGCAGAAAGCATCTACCTTTCGTAGGAATATAAAACGTCCCGGGTCACACGACGCACCACCTGACTCCAGGGCGTGCGGAAAGTCCGCGCTGCGCCACTGGAATACAAATTGGCTGTTTAGGGCCGCCCCGCGCTGCACGGAGCCGAAGTAGCTGCCGCCAGTAACCAGGACTGCAGGAATTAGTTGGTAGCGGCAAATCAAAAAGGTTTTCTTCCATGTTTCTGTTTAATGAAATGTTTTTAAAGGAGCTAATTATAATAATTAATACGATGAGTTAATAGGATTCTGTCTCGTATCTTTATTTTGCAAAAGTCTTCTAAGAGCAAAGATTCGCTTACCATAATAATTAGAACTATAAATAGCTGAGTGGGAGATACTCTCAGAAACTGTGCTTGAAATGGCTTTATCCTTGTTTGGTGACCAGAGAACATTTAAATAGCCAGGTTCTTCCCAACCTTCATCTTCCGCATCTCATTCTCATCCCCACTTTTTTAGCCTGACGAAATACCCCATTTGCGGGTGACATAGTCCTACCGGCTCCGGACAGATACATAACTCCTTTATATTATTATGCCATCTTATTTAGTTATAAAATCTTAGAAATTGTGTATCCTATTCATAACTAATTCACTTTTTTTCTTTAATAGTATGCTATGTACTCTATTTTTTGCACATCCCATGTACATTTTTCTGTGTATCTTTAAAAACGCCTCAAAATTATATTTTGTAATGTTTTTAAAATGAATAAAGATTGAATTGAATTCACATTTTGTCTTTTTAAAATTTCTACTTTTATTTGAGGGGTAAATCTATTGATTTGATCAAATTTCTCTTTAGAACGTACTCATTGTAATGGTGCAACTATTGTTCTCCCAAATAAATAGATAAGTTATAATATATTTGAACATTTTCTTAGAATACGTCAATTTTATTCCCAGTACCAAAATATTATAATAAATACGGGCAGCGAACCATGGAGTATAACGTGCCTAAATTATTCAACATGTTACCGAGCAATATAAAAAAATATGAATTGTTTACAAGAGTCAGATATATGCTGAAAAATGGCTCCTAAGTAGAAATAATTTATATTAGGCGTTTCTATTATGTGTACTAAAGATATTGATGTATTGTTGTACTATATTATGCTGCCCAGTGCATCATGGTATGGTGTAATAGTATATCAATTTCTTAAGATGTGTGAATTATAAGAATATGTTTTATATATTCATAATTGATAAGATCATCTATATTTACCTTGTATTCAATATCCTGTTGACAAACTATTTTATTGTAGTTTAACGGAATGATGATTTTTCGAAGAACAATAAAAATAAAAATAAAAAAAATAAATAAATACTAACTTTTTTTTCCTTTTATGAAATGAGCGTCATGCCGTGGAGATTTCCATAATAACCACTATTTTTGACACATTTGTCATTAATAAGAAAACGGTAAGTGTTACAGCAAAGCTGTCAGCGCTATCCCTTTAGGAGCCTACCAGCATTTTCATTCATTGCTTGATTCCATATTTTCGTTGAACGTATATTTTAAATGTCTAACAAAGTTAATAAAAAAATTAAATCAGTACTGCTGGATACCACTCCGAATCATTTTGTTATTAAGATTGACTATAGAAAAGTTACTAGAGCTGAAGCGAGCTAGAAACTCGGCTGACAAGAACGGCTCATAGTGGAATATGGCAGAAAGAAAACGAGTTATTTCTCAGACTTCTCATTATGTAAAAAAGCACGTAAGTAGAAGAAGATTTTGGTAACAGTTTTTTTTCTCTCTTTTAATCGAGAACTGTTTCAAATAATTGTCAAACAACGTAAAACAACGTCACCCAATCACACCGACGATCTCACGAGCCTTTAAAATTGTCATTACTTTATTTTCTTTAAATATATATTTAAAAAATAAACAAAAACTTTGTGGTTTGACATATTTAATGAAATGAAAAAATAACTTTGAAAATTTTAAAATTATGTTTTTATTTTTTTTGTTTTGTTTAATTTTATACTCTGAACCCAAAACCGGTCGGTCATAAAATATAAAATAGAATCTGTGGTCTTATACAAAGCGATTTATAAATTTTATTAAAATTGTAATTTTCCAGCTTCTACAAACATCAGAACTCTTGTGAGGTGTCATTATAAAACTTTCCTATTTTCTTTTTTCTGTTGATACTATTATCTCTCACTGGTTTCCAGCGGTGAAGCTTTCGCGTAGTAAACAAATAAAAAAAAAACATAAACTATCCACCCCAAAATAAAATTAGATATTTTTTAAGCTAATGAAATCACAACACATAATTAGCATACTAGACATTTTCGCAGGGTCGCTATAACGTGGGTATCTCCCACAAAGCCTTAACGTTATACTAATTCAATAAACATCGCTAAAACCATGCTCAAGATGCGCAATTTACGATAATAGTAGTTATTGGAGTGAACAGGGAACATGAACACGAGCACAGAATCCGGCGCGGAATCTCAGAACAAGACTCAAATGCTGCATTAATACAATTATTCTCGGGGAAGTTTAATCTAGTGTTTACGGTCCAGAGGATAGGAAGCTTATAATACAGTTATTACACGATAAGACGGCTGATTTGCATATTTTAAACTTTGTTCTGGCCTTATATCAGCCGTTACAGCCAAATTATGCAATGAGAGCGTTGATATAGAAGATGGTGGATGAACCCTTTGATTTCATGTTAAACATAAGGTATACATTTACACGATTACCACTGAAATTTTTTCATTAAGAAGGATGATTTATAATTCATGGCTCCTTTTCTTGTATTCAAAAGTGTGGACTTTATAAAGTGACATTGATATTCACGTCTGTGGGATATACAAATGAAATGTAATTGTATTTTTAAAGATCTATTAAGAAACTATATTCATGTACTGATATTAGTTGGTCAATAATTATTATAATTGTCTTTCGTTCGTTGCCTTACGTTAGGCGACAATTTGTAATGGAACTAATTTGTTTTATTAAAAGAGTGAGTGGAGTTCGGTACAGAGACGTAGTATTTATTTTATATTCAAACCAGAATAAATGAAAAGAGAAATGAAAGGGTTTTCCCTTATAACTTTAAAGAATTTTACAAACAAAATAAATTAAAGGGCCGACGGCGTACAATTCAGTTGAACGCTTTAAAAATATTTCGTACTTAGAACTCACGGACCTCGCTGAAAGGGATGCCGCGCAATCAGGAATCAGGCCTTGAGAATAGTTTATGGATCTCTGACTATGTACTCAAAGACCTCGCTGAAAGGGATAGTCGCGCAATCAGGAATCAGGCCTTGAGACTAGTTTAAGGATCTCTGACTATGTACTCATAGACCTCGCTGAAAGGGATAGTCGCGCAATCAGGAATCAGGCCTTGAGACTAGTTTAAGGATCTCTGACTATGTACTCAAAGACCTCGCTGAAAGGGATAGTCGCGCAATCAGGAATCAGGCCTTGAGACTAGTTTAAGGATCTCTGACTATGTACTCAAAGACCTCGCTGAAAGGGATGACGCGCAATCAAGAGTCAGGTCTTTAGACTTATTCTGGATCTCTGTTGTTTCAAGGACGCGCAGCGCCTTTTACTGGCCGGCGGGCAGCGGCCTTCAGCACGTAGTGGGAGAAGAAGGTGAAATTCCTAGAATTGCGTTAGCGATTGCCCAATTGGAATCCGGCTCTTGATCTACGCAGCTTGAAATTGCTAGAGAGGGACAGTGATTTAGACGAGAGCGAGAAAGTATTCGGAACCGCGCGTCTTTTCGCGTTATATATTTTGATAATTTGTGTAGTGATTTTTTTTTGTGAAAAAATCACCTAAATAGCGCCTTGATTGCTAGTTAATATTTTTATTTTTTTAAATAACCTCCACACAAGAGCCATTGAGCGAAATAATTTCCCTCAAGGCATGTCATCTATGTGAATGCTGTGTGGAGAATATTTTTGATGAAAGGAAAGGAGTGAACCTGGGTCTTAAAGAGGTTCATGTTGAATGAGGGGGGAAACACAGAGGCCGACAAATCGTTTTACAGCCGAGCTGTTAAACATTAGAACGTGGCGTAAAAGCGACCCGTTTTCATGTATTGAATGTCAACAGTGTACAAATGTTAGGCGCGCGTTTGGCAAGTTTTTCGAATATGTACTGGTGCCAAAGGAATCAATGACGCAGGTTCCTCGGAGCATCTTGAAATCCATTGAAACACTAGTAGAACAAGAACAGCATTCCCACTTGACGTCTGTGCTCTAAAGATTGCAATCCGCTTGATTAATTCCTAATTTATATTAACATTAATTTTAAATTATGCGCAGAGAAAATATACAGGAAAATAGTTACCTGGCAGGTCACATCAGATAAACACAGTTAACTTTGGCAAAATTATGGGTCATGTTTATTTAAATATTTATTATTATTTTATATTTTTCGATTGTAGGGCAAGAAAGCAATTTAATAATGGACTTTCTGAATATATGGTACAGTACAGGATTTGGTTAAAAATTGTATATCTAAAGGTGATTCGTCGTTCAGGAACAAACAGATGAAAATGTTCTGACATTACCCACGGTTGGACTACTCGCACTTTAAATATCAAATGCTCTAGTATTGTACAAAAATGGGGGTTTAACGAATGAAGTAATTGTGAGTATAATTAGATAAAATGTATTATTTCAGGAATAAAAAATGAGTGTGCATGAACATTTAAAACAGGGGAATGTTTTAAATTATTATTTCGTTTTTCAAACTGTCAGAATTACATATTTCTCTATCTGAGACCGTTATATCGTGGAGGATTACGGTTGTGACACTGTGGTAAATATTCTTTGTAAGCTTAGTTCTTTCTTATTCTTGTGGTGTGCTATCAAGGCAAGTTTTACAAAGTCGTCTGCAACAATACACAAACAATCTTCGTTAATTTTTTCGAAGGAAGCAAAAACTTGGGGGTGTGACATTGTATATTAAATAAAACAATAAACTTTGTAAAACACCACTTTATTAGAGTTAATCACCAACCAGGTTTCGCCTTTCTCAAGCTTCTTCAGGGCTTTGTCGTAAATAACTTCAACTTCAGTTGATGTAAACGCCCTGAAGAAGCTTGAGAAAAGCGAACCTGGTTGGTGATTAACTCTAATAAAGTGGTGTTTTACAAAGTTTATTGTTTTATTTAATAATCTTCGTTAAACTTTATTTATTCATGACCGGCCCGATTTAGGCATTTGACCGTATTAAAAATGTGTGTGGATTTCCGGAAAGAATACAAGGCTGATGTGAGCGTAATGAATAGGATCAAGAAAGGAACGCTTAGTTGGTTTGAGCGTATAGAGCGAATAAACGAAGAAATGAGTGGGAAAAGAATATATGGTGCGAAAGTGAATGGAAGAAGACGTCGAGGACGCCCGATAAAGACATGGCACGACCATGTGAATCAAATACTTGAATCGGGTCATGTGAAGAGGCAGAATAACAGAAGAGTATGTATGAGACGATGTATGAATGTGAGGTTGATGTGAGCGTAATGCATAGGATCAAGAAAGGAACGCTTAGATGGTTTGGGCATTTAGAGCGAATGAACGAAGAAAGGAGTGTGAAAAGAATATATGATGCGAAAGTGAATGGAAGAAGAAGTTGAGGACGCCTAAGAAAGACATGGCACGACCAAGTAAATCAAATACTTGAATCGGGTCATGTGAAGAAGCAGAATAACAGAAGAGTATGTATGAGACGGTGTATGAATGTGAATGAAGCAAGGAGTGTGTGCCAAGACAGAGTTATATGGCGGTCCGTCCTCTTTGCCTACCCCTGCGGGGAAACGGCGTGATGGTCAGTTAGTTAGTTAGGCCCGGTTTAACTTTGCTAAGGGCATCTTTAGATTGATTCGAATACTTATTACATCTGATCTTCTTAATCACATTTAAAACTGTTGAAATACCTGTGAATAGTGATGTTATGTATTCTTTTTGTGGTCTTATTTGAATCTCCACGCATAGCACGTATCACCATAATGTTTGATTTGCTTTTTATAACCACTGCAAATATTTTAATCAACAAAAATATAGAAAATAATCTCAAAAACCGCTGACGCAAGTTATGTGGCTCGATAATGCGAAGTTGGTGCGGACGGAAAAAATCCTTACATACTTAAAAGTGCTGCGATATTATGTGATGGCTTTTATATTGTCTCTTTCTCTCTCATGGTATATGACGTAAAAATCCGGATAAAGTGATTCGATTGTAAAAAAACGTCATGATTGATATTGTCTTAAAAAAATAAATTTTCTGAAGATTTTCAAGATTTATCAGTTTTGGTAAAAAACAATTCAAAACTGAAAAATTTTCATACAAAAAAAAAATGTTGGTTTCAAAAACATCAATAACTTCTTATTTTTCAACCACAGCACTTCAGCACACTAAAAAATCACGAGCCGCCCCTGCTCCCTCTTTATATTGTTACTTCAATAATTTGATTGGTGAATCTGAATTTAATATAAGCGTTCAAATGTAATACTACAATATGCCTAAATTTATAGAAATTAGCCTTGATTAAGCTTTTACGTAGGTATATTAAATAATTTCCTGCATAAAAAAACTCAAGAAACCGATATTTAAGAGCACATTTTGTAACCCCCTCAAAGGTAAATAAGCCAAACACAGAAACATAAGTTAATATGTGGCGAAAAGTTCCAGAAAAGATGGTGGAACAACATTTATTATTTAATTATATCCACGAGAAAGAGCATGATTTCCGCTGCCGGGATTTAAGCTCTGGGACTTTCCGCTAACCGGGCAAAAGCTGAGCTTTTTCCCACTTACATCAAAGGATGAGATCGAAAACTACCCCGCCTGCCGCCTCACATCCAAACACCTCTTTCGGATAGAAGGCGCGAGCTTACGCCAGTCAGAATAACAAGTTTAATGCGTATAATGTTATGAAAAACATCCCTTACATTTTACTGTAACCTGTTAGTCTAAAAAAAACCTAATTGACACAGAGTTTTTGATCAGGGTATGCAGTAGGAAAAACAGCAGATTAATTTATAATTTAGGTAAGTACCACCATATTTCACTAATTGCTATTGCATTTGTGCTGTAAAAGCACTGCTTTAGACAATAACAAAGATAGCGAGACAAACGAGCCACAAACGAACAATAGCTCACAAACGTTTATATTTTGTGTAGTCTAGTGAACATGGAATAATTTGTTCTGACGTTGGCGGCATTTGGGCATACGTAGTTATTGATTTTGACACGTTATAGTAGGAAGTTTGGTGGGGCGCTCGTGGCGTTGCGATTAGCTAAATTTCAAGCGTATTTTTGAAAATGTGTGTTAAAGCTCATCAGGAAACTTTAAAAATTATATAAATAGCCTGTTCAAAAGAAAAGGTAAATTTTGAATTTTCGCTAATGTTTATCATATGTTAGCATTATCAGCCATTTTGGATTAGTGGTTTGTTTTTGACAACTGGAAAGGTTAGTCACGTTTTTGTGTGTTCTTCGATTTTTCACTTTTGAGCAAAATGGATCAAAGAAAAAAATCCATGATTTGTTTTCCCACAACTCCAGGACGCTCATCGTCATCAACATCTTCTCAGCCTTCTGTAAAGCGCTTGTGCCACTTATAAACACTTTTTTGAGACAAATTAGACTCGCCGAATGCCGCAGTCAACATTTTAAGTGCGTTGGAGCATTTTAGTCCATTTTAACGCAAAATTTAATACATATTATTTGATCCATTTTTTCAAAAGTAAAAAATCGAAGAACACATAAAAACGTGACTTACCTTTCCAGTTGTCAAAAACAAATCACTAATCCAAAATGGCTGATAATGCTAACATATGATGAACATATGTGTACCAACATAACAAAAAATAACGATAATCGAATGTACACAGCCCGCGTTTTTTTAAATTTTATTTTTTCAAAAGTAAAAAATCGAAGAACACACAAAAACGTGACTTACCTTTCCAGTTGTCAAAAACAAATCACTAATCCAAAATGGCTGATAATGCTAACATATGATGAACATATGTGTACCAACATAACAAAAAATAACGATAATCGAATGTACACAGCCCGCGAAAATTCAAAATTCACCTTTTCTTTTGAACAGGCCTCGGATACAAAAAGTTGTACTTCCAACATGGCTCCATTCATTGCACATCAAGTCGGCACCAGACTTGTGAACTATAACAGTTATGTGCTTGCGGTTATAAGGCATTTGTACTTGGAATTAAATTACACGGAAAGCTGTGTAATAATACGGCAGAGCTTGTCTATTTGTTATTAACTCAATGTCCTATTCACAAAAACATTATACTCATTGTAAGCAGTGTGGAGCCTACGGAAAGCGGTACTAGAATTTAATTTTTCAGTTTCAAAAATGTATTAATTTATTTATATACAGACTATTATATAATTACAAAAAAATGCATAACACAAAATGGGAAAAAAGAGATGCATAGAAAGAATGGCACATGCATAATATTTTAATGAAGCAATGATAAAAATAAACATTTGAAATAACATTCAATTCAAAGCCTAAAAAAGGTTTTGGTAGAGTCGTAAAGAATGACAAAAACCATTTAGACTAGTACCAAAAATTTCAAAACCATTGCTTGAGTTAACAAGTCTCGACATCCTGAACAGTGGAGAATGATACCCATAGTTAGTAGAGTGATGATTGAGGAACAGCAATTCATTGTTTCTGCCCACAATCTTAATCAGGCAAATCTTTATCTTCAATAATACTAACAGCGAATTTATATAGCGCTTCACCCTAAATTACGTAACATAATATAAAAGGAGAAAAGAATACGTATACAAATTAAAACTATGTAAAGCCACGATCGTTATCATAAATCAATAGAAGAATATTAATGCAATTATTTACTGGAATATTGCTAATAAACTAGGTTTGAATTTCCAACAATGTTCGGTTATGTGCTTCACGAGGTCACACAAGGCTGTATATTAAAATTACAAAATGAAAGATTCGTCTCTGAAGCAATTGACCACTTGTAAGGACTTGGGGACAGTGTTTGACGCTCGTTTGACATTTAATAATCTTATGTAGAAGATCTGCCATAATAACGTTGGGTTTTGTCATTCACAATTCAAAGAAGTTGATAAATCTTGCTTTACTTTAGCTTAGTGCGTAGCATTCTCAAGAGTGGATCTCAGGTATGGGGGGCAGAGGACACCGCTTATGTACGGTCGAGAAAATTCAAAAGATTTTTTGACGATTTCTCTACACGAGCGAGTTCGGTTTTTACCCGTGGGTGTTTCCAACTATTCAATTCTCAGGAATTCTGGGTATCTGCAGCGTTAGTTCGAGAAGGGCATAGCATTACTGCTAATAAACTCTTGAACGGTGTATTATTAATACCTGGCATCTCGACTGAAATTAGTTTCTAATTCCCTAATAATTTCACGCAAGGCCGTCAACAGAGGCTTCTTTTTCTTCCCAGGTGCAGAACAAACTTACCAATGGTGATGTCCCTGGGAAAAAATACTACGTTAACTGCCTCGCAAGAAATGTGGATATTTTTCATATGACTTGTTAAAGTTCATGCACGAACTAACTATATTATGTAATTCTTAAAACCTAAGTTTTGTTTTTTTTAACTACTGTTTCTCTATTTTTCTAAATCTTTGTATAATTATGATTACCATTTTTTGTGTTACACTGTTATTGCAAAAAAAAAAACATTACCATAACATAAATAGAAAGGGTAGCCGAGTAATATTTCTTCCTTTGCGAAGTTTAAACATCCCTTGCGCGTTTTTATTTGCCTACGACTGTCGTAAAGTTTCCATGTTGCCTTTTCTTAGAATAATTTACTGGACTTTGGTGGCAGTTTGTGGTGACCCTGTTATATAAATACATACTTCAAATATATATATATGTGTTTTATGTGAATGACAAAATGTTTTCAAAACACCTAGTCCCAAAAGAAATACCCTTTATTTTTAGGTTATCTTTAAGTTTTTCTTTGACCAGATACACTCTATGTATTGTAAGGTATTTTTTATTTGATGATTTTGACAGTCTTTGTGGTAAGATATATATCGCCAACGAACAAAAAACGTTTCAAATCGACTAAATTAAGCATGTTTATTTAACGAGAGTTATCGTTTTTTCGTTGTCGATCTGCAGTAGAGGATCGGGAACGATTTCAAATTACCGACATTATCGATAAAATCTATATGTCGATGTTTCGTGCTAGGGCCTCAGTTTTTGTACAATAGCATTTTAACTCAGAGGGTGCGATTGATAGACTTAAATTTATTATCTACTTTTTCCTAACCTATTTGGCATATATTTTGTAAGGGCTGTTTTATTGTCAGCTATAAATTTAAAAGTGTCGCTAACCCTTACGAGAGGGTAGCCTTTTTAAACACGGATTGGAAATTTATAAGTCTTTAGTGATGATCTCAACAGAAATAATACCCCCTTCAAAGACAGACAAGCCCGAACTTTTAAATTCACGGCCTTGCAGAAATAAAATAGTGTTGGTAATATAAAGGGTTACATTGCTGGGTGGCCTATATAATATCTTTGCCGGAAAGGCAAAATGCCTTAAGCGCCATTTTGGGAAGTTTACACCAGGGCACTTTTTTTTGTATTACAATAAAATTCATAATTCTTCAGTACCTGGTTGGATTTGAAAAAAAAAGTTAACTCATGTAACTCAATACTCTCACTGAGTTACCTGATGCAATAAAAAGCTAAAAAAGACGCAAACTTGGGTTGCTTGAGTCAAAGTTCCCCCGAAAGATAAAAATATTTTAGATGGCTGAAGGGCCACAGAGATTTTCAAAATCAAACGAGAGTCAGAGCATTCGATGCAGAAAAATAAACCGATCAAAACTGCTTATTCAACTCATATTTGACCAAAGTGGCTTAAGCCTTTTAAGCCCTTTTGCTTTTTCAGCGACGATATAAAAATAAACCAAACATAGACATAGGTACACAAAGTCTGTATCATTTATAATTGAACACTGGGTATATGAGATTAATTGACACAATTCCATTACCACTATCCCACCTACGAACACGTTTGCTTTGAAGCCGTAATAGATATGATTAAGGTAGAGATGTTTCAAACTCTCGTCACATTAAAAATTGTCACATTTGACATTGTCACAGTTCAATGATAAGCCGTCAGATTTTATATTGTCACATTAGAGATCGTCACAATCCACTGATAAGTACCATTTTTTTAAACATTTGTTCGGTCCTCGCTAAATGGTGATTGTCAGTCCGTTACAGCTTTTAAGCAAATAGCTATCATCTAAAAAGCATAAAGGCCATGTTTTTATGCTTGTCAGCGGGCCACAATTCATTCAAAAGCTGAAACAGGTCAACTTTAGTGTATTATCTCTTTTAAATAATAAATTGGCCTATAACCAGAGAAACTATGTATTTTATTTGACTTGTTCACTTCATATGTTACATTGCATGATTTATGTCAGGAATTACAGAAGCCACAGAAAAGGCTCATATTTAATAAACCAGAAGGATGAAGGATTTTCGGGAGAGCTAAACCTAGGTTGATGAGGACGATACAATAGTCTTAGGAATAAAAACTGACAGGAAACAGCAGAAGACCGGCAGGACTAGAGGCATCTAAGAATCTACAAAGGTTGTAGTGCTGATTATGTTTGTATGTGCTGATGTATCGCTGATATATTGACTTATTTTTCTAATGCGCTTTCTCATGGTGTCTTATCTTCAAAAAAATAACCCAAGCTCCAGCCTAAAATAATTCTGAACTGGATCCCTATCTACTTAGTATTTACACCTACCACGTTTTGAAGCCAAAATACCAAACGGTTTAAAATAGAAGGTTGTTGTGTTTTAAACATTTGTCACAATTCAACAACAACCGCAGTTTTTTTATAGTTTACACCGCACAAGAGTCCCAACTGCTCCCAACCGTCTAGAGCCAATGAGACTATGTAATATCGAATTGGGGTATGTTGTGAGGCAGCAGTTAGTAGAGAAGGGAAGAAGATGGTGAAGAAGAAAGTTGGGAAGAACTTGGCTTGTCAGAACTGGCCACTAAACACGGGCAAAGTCATTTCAAGCAACGTTTCGATACTGAATGGTGGTCTTTTACCAGGGCGATACCAGAGTATCCACAATTCTTTTCTTTTAATATTTAATGGTTCTGTTCCAGCTTTTTGACAATTTTTTATTAGCTGAAAAGCATAGCAACATGACCGTTATGATTTTTAACTGATCAAAATTTGTTTAAAAGTTGAAACGGGCCTAGTATCGATGTTTGATGGGGAGTATTAAAGTGTTGAAAAAACTAAATGGCGCTTGAATTGTGACGATGTCAAATGTGACGATGTCAAATGTGACGAAAGTTTGAAACACCACAACCTTACCGCTCTTTAATTGCAAGGACTCCTTGTTTTCACGAATAATGTGGGTGGATTACAATGAAATTTATATCAATTAATCTCCATTAATTTGACCGTGAACTTCTCAAATATATTTCACAGCATTGCCTTGAACCCCCAACACTGACTAAATCCTTTTCCATTACTACGTTCTAATTAGCGCTATCGCCTGGATTTATGCCTGACTTACGCGCGTATGGTCCTGCTACCGAGAGCTCCACTGCACACTCCCTTTCTGTTACACGCGCGGCTAGTGAGAGAGAGGGAGAGGTTGCAGCGGAGCTCTTAGCGGTACCCCTGTACATACGTGGGTTCACAGTTCACACATTCCGCGACGCGTGTGTGTAGGACTCGCCCCACCGTGCGAACGTCAGACTTGGCAAACTGTGAAGAATACAAATGGCGACCGTTCGCATTTAATTGGCTATTACTGTACGAATTAGCAGAGGATATTAACGGGCGGGTGTGGAGGTGGGGTTGGGGAGGAGGGGAGGGGGCCGGTTTGGGAGGGGAGGCTTCACTGATCATTGGGCAGAGTGGGTGATTCACACGCATTGGGGTGGAACACGCGAGATTGGTTGATCAGGTAGCTGATCTGCAGAATAGGCCAGGTTTTATTTATTGGCTTAGATATATAAATGAGATTTTATATTCTAATTATATTCCAAAAATTAGAATGATGATTGAATGAAATATCTTACACGTGAGGTTAGCTTAGACCGGAAATCGCATGAGAGTTTATTATCTTCTATGAAAACAGTTATTCGTAAAGCTATTTTACTCGATAAATAGAAATGGAAAGACTTAACACAATAATGTTAATTTCAACAGTTTTATAATGGCCTTAAACGCCGAAACAGCTGTCACTAAAAACAAAAAAAATTAAAATAGCAGAACAAAATAATAATAATTTAACATTTAATTAGACTGAATTGTAAAAAAAAAAATATTATTCAAGGCTAATACGCCTTCCTAATATCCGCATGAATCTCAGTAGTCAGTAATAATCAGTAGAGAATATCAGTATCTGGACGGCCTCCATGGTCGACTACGAATCTAAAGGTCGCGGGTTCAAACCCGGCGTGCGCCAATAACTTTCATTTAATTTATATGTGTCCAAACACATTTAATTCATATAAAAATAATATTTGCCGCATCTTCTAGAGTGGTAAATACTCTAGTATCGCCCTGGTGAAAACCACCATCAAAACGTTGCTTGAAATAGCCGTGTTTGGTGACCAGATCTGAATAACTAGGTACTTCTCAATCTTCCTCTTCCCAATCTTCTTCCCCTCCCCACTACCTTCAGCCTCACAACATACCCTATTTGGGGATGCCATAGACTCACTAGTTCTAGACGGTTGGGAGCAGTTGAGACTCTTGTGCGGTATTTATATAAAAAAGAAATAAAGGCAACTCAATTATTATTTATTTTTTATATTGATAAAATTAAAATAGAAAGCAAGCTAGGAGCCGGGTAATATTTCGAAAATATCAAAGCCGAAAATAAAATCTAAAATAATATTTGAAATAATAGAGATGCTTATACGATGTCAACATTTGGAATTTTCAGGGTAGTAACGAAATTTGTTTAAAAGTCCTAAAAGCTAGCGCTACAAATTGCAGTACACCGTACACCCCAAGGTAGTCGTAATTTCATTGGACAGCCGGTCGGTCGCTTTCCAAGGGTTAAGAAACATTGAATGGAAAAAAAAATAAATTATTTTATATTTATTATCAACTCATGGACTTACAACTATAAGTCTACCATTTCTTAATTTGTTTTGTTTCGGTTTTCTCCTTACTTGTATCTTTACAACTTAATGTCCTTACTGTCTACTGAAAGCCATACACTCATTGTCATAAAATATTTAATGTTATTTTGTTACTTGTTATATTTACACTGTATGCATTTTTATAATCGTTTACTTATAAAACTTGAATATTAATGTTTTTAACTATCAACATGTTAATTTTCCTTTCTCTGCTTTAACAAACTTGTTAATATGAATTGATAAGTTTCAGCTGATTTTTATACCTTTAGCTTCTAGTAAATTGTTTTTTCAATATGTTGATGTACACATCCACTGTTATATCCATATCTCTACCCTTTTCTCTCATGATTTGTGGTACCAATCATAAATTTAGATAGTTTTAATTTGTATACATATTATTTTCTCCTTGTTAGTCTCATTAGCTTAAATAGTTTAGTATGACGCGCACTTGAGGTGAAATATCACAAAACTGCGTTAAATAAGTTTTATGTTATTATTTCTCCGATTAATACTACAATTTTCTTTGTTCATCGAACCACCAATTTAAAAAAAAAAAACTAATATTTTGGCAGAAATCATAAATCTCGTTTTATTAACTTTTTTAACAAACATAAAAATTTCGACTAGCTCATATTTTTAGGATATACTAGCCGCAACGTGCCGTATTTTCTGTAATGTTTTCTTATTAGGTCATAAATAATGCAAGTGTTAGTAAATTTTAAGGGATATGTGATAAAATTTCTAGTGCTAAAAATTGAAAACGAAAATATATCTAGTATCGATACATATCACGATTTATTTTTGTATTTTTGAAAATGATTCCTTCTCCGTGAATGGTCTCACCTAGTGTGTTTGGTAGCACTGCTTCCAAGCTTTGTGTTTATAAATCTAGTTAACCCTTTAAGTCAATATAGCTTTTCATTGAACCTTTATAGCAGCCATTTTTAGAGTTATTTTACGTCACTTTTTCATCGAATTAAAGACATAAAAGTGACATTTATCCTGCGGAAAATTACGCCCTAAATAAAACGCCAAAATTTTCCGACAGTAAAAAAGATAATATATTATTTATCAGACGGGGGTACAACGTCACAGAAACAATAAGCATTAACAATGAATCAATAAAATTCGGGATTATATGATTATTTCAGTTTTTGTACCCTCATTTCGCTAGAAGCTACAAAATATTTATAGGGGGTCTACAAACAATCAATACAAATTCAATAATAATTTATTTTTGCAAAAAAAGACTTATTAGGTATTTCATGCTTTTGATACTATTTTTTGTGTGTATTTTTTATAGTCAATACCGCACAAGAGCATGGCATTTATGCATCTCCAATTGGGGTATGTTGTGAGGCTAAAGGTATTGGGTAGGGGAAGGATATGGGGAAGAGGATGGTCTGGAAATATCTGACTTATACAAATATGATCACCAAACACGGCTAAAGCCATTTCAAGTATCGTTTCAATTCTGAATGGTGGTCATTCGCCAAGGCGATACTTACAGAATCTACCTCTCTGGAACGTGCCGCAAATATACTATTTATAATTTTATACGAATTAAATGTCCTGTGACACATATTAATCAAATAAAAGTTATTTGTGCAAACCGGGTTTGAGACAGCGACCTTTGGATTCGTAGTCGAGCGTCTTACCATTCGACCACGGAGGCCGTCAAAATGAATTCAGTGTGAGATAGCACACATTTGATTTTTTTTTCTAATCATTCGTCATCTTGAACACTTTGTATGCTCAAAATCTTTGTCATCGTCATAATATAGAGGTCTGTTCAAAAGAAAAGGTGAATTTTGAATTTTCGCGGGCTGTGTACATTCGATTATCGATTTTTTTTTGTCATTTTGGTACATAAATGTTTATCATATGTTAGCATTATCAGCCATTTTGGATTAGTTGTTTGTTTTTGACAACTAAAAAAAGTTAGTCACGTTTTTGTGTATTCTTCGATTTTTTACTTTTGAAAAAAAAATGGATCAAAGAATATGTATTAAATTTTGCGTTAAAAATGGAATAAAGTACTCCGACGCACTTCCAATGTTGACTGTGGCATTCGGCGAGTCTACTTTGTCTCAAAAAACTGTTTATAAGTGGTACAAGCGCTTTACTGAAGGTCAAGAAGATGTTAATGACGATGAGCGTCCTGGAGTTGCAACCACGTCAACAAACGAAGAAAACATCGAATCAGTGAAGAAAATAGTTTTGAAAAATCGTCGAATCACAATTAGGGAAGTTTCAGATTATGTTGGCATATCAATCGGCTCACGCCATGCAATTTTCTCGGATGTTTTGGGCATGAAACGTGTGGCAGCGAATTTTGTTCCGAAATTGCTAAATTGAGCAAAAGCAACGTCGCATTAGTATCGCACACGAGTTGTTGAATGACGTCAACGACGGTCCAGATTTTCTCAAAAGGGTCATAACTGGTGATAAAACGTGGGTATATGGTTATGACGTCGAAACCAAAGCCCAATCATCCCAATGGAAGCGGCCAGAAGAGCCAAGATCGAAAAAAGCACGCCTAGTTCGATCAAATGTGAAGGTTTTGCTCACTGTTTTCTTCGATTACAATAGCGTGATGCATCATGAGTTCTTGCCAACAGGTCGTACAATTAATAAGGAATACTACAAGGAAGTTATGCAACGTTTGCGTGAAGCAATACGGCTCAAACGATCGGAATTGTGGAAAAACAAATCATGGATTTTGCATCACGATAATGCACCAGCTCACACATCAATGCTTGTTCGTGATTATTTGACCAAAAACAACACTGTAATCATGCCTCAACCACCGTATTCACCAAATTTGGCTCCCTGCGACTATTCCCGAAACTGAAGAGATTAATGAAAGGAAAGCGTTTTGCCACGATTGATGAGATAAAGTCAGAATCGAAGAACGAGCTGATGGCCATACCGGAAAGCGCATTCCAGAAGTGCTTCGAGGATTGGAAGAAGCGCTGGCATAAGTGCATTATATCTGAGGGGGAGAAAATGGATATTAATGAAAAAATAAATACTATTCCAAAAAATTCGAAATTCACCTTTTCTTTTGAACAAACCTCTACATTGTATGTGAACGTGCCTTTGCATTTTCTGCGGTTCCTGTTTGCGTCTAAAAATACCACATCCGCAATTCACACACTATATATGATCAATTTATTATAATCCTCCGCGGCGCTATTATGCTCATTGTGAAGAAGAAATAAACGATACCATAAATTATGACCACCCTACACCTGGCGGAATACACTCACAGTCGTAGTGCGACCCCCGCTGGGAACTAGAATGGGGTCAATGAAATAAAAAGCTTTGTGTGGAGGAGACTGGAGGAAAAAAGAGATAACAATTTTCTACTAGAGGAAACGGCAAACTATCCCCTGGATTTATGGGATATCTTTGGGATTGTAAACAGTTTCCCTCGACGCTTGTTTCCTGGTTATAACAATGCCGTTTAAAGCAAAACAACGACGAAAGAAACACGAAACTTTTATGACGTCACTTGTACTGGTGTTGAACTAACTTATCGTTATAAAAAACTTTTTTTTTGTCACGTTAGAAAACAATTGAAAAGAACAGTTAGTCGGGTTGTAAAAGAGCTCCATTACATATCCTAGCTCTGTCTTGTCTATTTCTCTTGATACCAACGAATGAACGTTGCTAAGAAAATGGCACTGTTTTTTTTTCAATATGTCAAATATTTACGTGCTTGATATCATCCATATGAAAATGTTAAGTATGGAAGATTAAACAATTTTTGCTATCCGATATCACCACAGTTTCAAATCGTTTTTTCCAAAGAAAATATAGTTTTGAATAAGCGATGTAATATTTGCCTTTTTTAAAGGTAAATGATGTTACAAAAAGATACAGGCTAGGCTGGCTTAGCATTTTTAGACAAAATAAAATTCCATTGTGTCAGAAAGCACCGTTCGAGAGTTTTTGTTACTGAATCAAATTATATAAATACAATTGAGAAGGCTAAAATATACAAACGATAACATCTAAAAATATTTTAGTTTTGGGGCCCTAGCACGAAACATCGACTTAGATTTTATCGACAATGTCGGTAATTTGGAATCGTTTCCGAGCCCCGCTGCGGATCGCCAAATAACAAATGACATCTCACATCGACTTAATTAGGCATGTTAAGTGGACGCAAATTGTCGTTTGTTCGTTGGCGATCTGCAGTCGGGCTTCGGAAGGAGCCCAAATTTATCACTCCAGCTTGTCGATTAACACTTGCAAAATACTTCCCACATGCGCGTAGGTCGCCAAAAACCCATCCCAAAACACTCTGAGCATTGGTCACCCCGCGAGCGTGGCGGGGTCACCCCCGGCACGTCGGGCGGCCACCGTCCGGGAGTAGGGTGACCATCATCCGAGACGCACACGGAACCGCACTCCCAGGGGCCAGCCCGCCCAATTAATCAAATCATTTATGACAGCTGAAATAGAGAACTGGAGCGGACTTTCCTAGTGTTGTTTTTCTCCTGGCTGGTGCGCCCGCCGCCCGCCAGATGTCGTTAGGCTCTGTAGCGGCCGTATACGAGGAGGTTTGTATTTCGAATGTATTTTTGAAATACGAGCAATAATTTCGCTAAATAATAAAAGCGTGATGAATTTTGTCGATGCAATAATGTGAAAACTATGAGGAATAAGGAGCTTTGATAAATCTTGACGTCCAGACTAATTGACTTATGCGTGGTAGACACTGGTATTTGTTTCATAATACATACACATTTGAAACGCCATTTTGAAAGCATTCAAAGAATTGTATTGTCATAAAAAAACACACACGCAGCCAAGAGCAATGATGATTATTTTAGTGAAAACTAATATAATTTATTTCTTTAAATATAATTACTTTATACAAAAGCCAAGGATTTTGTTAAATGAATTTTTTTAAATTTTATCCAAGACCCCTGTCAGTATTCGTATGTTTACAATTTTGTTTGTATAGAATGTTCGCTTATTAATATAAAGATCGTCAACAATAAGGGAAAAATTTTAATATTAATGTTCGAGAAACATAATATTGATAAAAATGACTGTAGGTAAATGAGTTTCGGTAGCACAATTGGTTAGTGTGTCTCTTTCGGATAGAGGAAGGGTCAACCTAACCTGTTTTCTTGTTTTACTTATTTATACCACAATAGAGCATAAACCTTGAATAAGATTATGAGAAAAAAAATAAAATACATATATATAAATATATGTATATTATGAATTTAACCGAAACACATTTAAATTCATACTTTACTGTGGATTTACATGATAACTCAATTTGTTAATGATAAATAAAAATGCGGTTTTTGTACTGCGATTTGGCGCATGACAGCGGTTTTGCCATTGGACGGTATTATAAAAATCGTATTTGAATGAAATAATAAGAAACGAATATACGTATCTAGGTATCTACTCATATCACACGAATATGTACTTACCAATGAATGATCTCAGGAATTTTCAACTGAAAATAAAAGTCGAACATATTAATTAAAAATAAATTATTGTAAAAGGTTTAAACAAAAATACAGACTGTTTCCGCCCGGGATCGAACCGGGGGCCTTGTGCGTGTGAAGCACACGTGATAACCGCTACACTACGGAAACTGATAACACAGAGTGAAAATTTTTAGTATATTTGCCAAAACTAATCTATTTTCAGATCCGATAATTGGGACGCTAATGCGATTGTCTAATTTTATTTATAAATATTTTATGATTTTTTAAAATTTATTTGCAGTTTGCTGTTTATAATTATGTAATACTATTTTTTTATCACCTTGCTTGCAATGCTTGCGTAAGCAAGAGTGATTGAAAAAAACATGGGAAGAACATATACTGACTGGCATATTATATTATTATTATTTTATTTTATTAGTGGTGAAAAATCACGAAATTTAACGTGACTTGCTAAGAAAAAATATTAGTTTGATCCATCCATTTTAAATATATAATAATGTTTACTGAAATACATTATACATAGGTACTTTATTAGGTTGGTAGAAATTTGAAAATATTCTCTTTTGATACATTTCTGAACACATTCGTCAGTTGAAAATTTGAAAAGTTCACCCTCGTACCTACTCTAAAAAAAATCTTAAAGATTAAAGATAAAGATTATTATTACTATTAATAAATATAATGAAACATCTAAAAGATTAAACAAAAAGTGTTCAAAGCATACAGTGTCAAAATTTGTTGAATAATAATTGAATAACACATAAGTAACAGTAATGCATTAAAAAATAAACTAAAACTATATTAAAATATAAAATACTGGTACTACAGTACTACTTACTCTACAATAAATTGTAGGATTCAGCAAAGTGCTGATATAAATTACGTTCATTCCGTGAATAGAGCCATTAAATATATCAATAATACCCTACATTAAGGCTAAACAGACTTCGTTTTTTTAATGTGTAAGCCATCTGCTACTAGTTTTATTTATTTATTTATTCTATTGTAAACGCCTGAGTGGGTTTTTACATGAAAACAGTGATTTTTAAAAAAATATTTACCAAAAGAAAAAAAAAATGTTGTAAAATAGGAAACAATAGTGTTTGATTACATTAAATTAATATTTATTGAAGATATATCGTCGCTGGAAAGGCAAAAGGGCTGAAGACTTTGGTAAGTTTACACTAGAAAACTTGAAAGTTTGGTTTACTTTACAATACAATTCAAGTATAAGTCTTCTTTTTTTAGTATTCAGTACCTGGTTAGATTTTGAAAAAACAAGTTAACTTAATGCTCTCACTGAGTATATACAGTCAAAGCATTCGATGCAGAAATACAAACTGATTAAAACTGCATATTTAACTCATTTTAGACCAAAGTGTCGCTTTAGCCTTTTTGCCTTTCCAGTATAGCCTTCTTATAACTATATTCTATGGAGTTAAATACATCAGCCACCTCTGCGTATGTACTAACAACTGCATGCAATCTAGGTACAAGCGAGTATCCGAAAGACTCGGTCTTGATATTATCGTTACAACTGTCTGCTGAATGTTGTCCTTGTTCTACAGGTATTTCAATGGAAGATCCTCCGAGGAACTTGCGCCATTGATCCCTTCGGCACCGGTGCATAGTCGGGAAACTCGCCAAACGTGCGCCCAACATTTGTAAGCGATTGACATTCAATACATGAGAACAGGTCGCTTTTAGGACTCGTTCTTATGTTCAACAGGTCGCCTATGGAACGATTTGCCGGCCTCTGTGTTTCCTCCCTCCTTCTTTTCAAGACCCATGTTCACTCTTTTCTTTCCTCGAAAAGACTCTCCACACAGCGTCCCCAAAGATGACATAGGCCCTGAGGGAAAATATTTCCCTCAAGGCCTCCTGTGTGGAGTTATTCTAAAAAAAAAAAACTAAACATAATATCGGATCAAGTTTTTCTCGTTGGTGTGTGAAAAGGAATAAGGTATAGATATATATATATTTACATAATTAAGAATAATATAATATATAGGTAGTATCATGTTGATTAAATAATTATAACTAGTTTGATTGTTAGAATAATTAACTAGATCGACCTTATGAAACTCGGTTTGTTAAAATAAAAACTTTTAATTATTAAATTGTTATAGGATAACCGAATCATATTGACTCCACTAGTCGGTAACAAGTTTTAATTACGTTTTTGCAGATGAGCTCACATAGTAAATAATATAATTAAAAAAACCTCTCTAGTACTGAACATGTTCTCATTCCCAGAATACATGTGACCCATTTGCTCCCGTTGGTTGCAACTTGCAAAAGGCAAAGATAAAGACTAAAGGGTCAGAGTATTCATTTAAAGAGCGGACAACTAAATTTACCGCCGAGTTTTACGTTCTTTTAAAACGTACGAGCGGCACTGGGAACTGAAAACACCTAAACGAATTAAGTGAAGATCAATAGCCGAAACTAAACTATTTTATGTTCGCTTCGGAGATGTGAGATGTGGTCAGCTCGGGTTCAACTTGGATACAGGTTCTTAGATTGAGTTCTTATTTGAGGGGCTTAGAAGCAAAGGCAGCAATCTCCAAAAACGGTTCTGTAGCATTGTCAACTTTTGAATGATTATTATAAATAAATTAAGAATGAAGTGTACAAAAATGTTAGTGGAAATTAAACTAAGAACAATTTGAAACAATTATCTATAAATTTAACAACATATTCACAAAAGAAAAGTGCATTAAACGTTAAATCAACTTTTCAAGAAATAATTTAAAATGAAGGAGATTGCTGTCTTTGCTTCTAAGCCTCTCATTTGAAGTTTGTGTTACTGCCATGTGTATTTTACTTAAATATCTCATAGAAATCTCACTCGACCCAATATAAGTGATGTGAAGCATTTTTCTTCAGCCCATTTACCTTGGGATCTAATAAGCTCCCGGGGTCATTCTTGGATAAACTACTAACTAGCGAACCATCACGCCGTTTCACCGCAGGAGTAGACAGAGAGGACGGGCCGCCATACAACACTTCTTGCTTCATTTACATTCATACATCGTCTCATACATACTCTTTTGTTATTATGACTCTTCACACGGCCCGATCCAAGTATTTCATTTACTTGATCGTGCCATGTCTTCCTCGGGCGTCCACGACTTCTTCTTCCATTCACTTTCACATCATTTATTATTTTCACACTCTTTTCTTCGTTCATTCGCTCTAAAAAGGGTCGCTAAATGGCTTATCTGTTTTGACGAAATCTGTATAAATAACTTAATTATATAAAATCTAAGCTTTCTTTCACTGTTTTGTGTATTTTGGTTATAATTTGAGATTCATCGAACTTACAACTATGTAACCCGTCTCCTGGAAGGTAATAAAACTACCCGAAGGTATATTCTAATATAATTTTAAAGCTGTTCCGTCAGCAATAAAATAAAATACTTAGTTACAAATGTTTAATAGTATTTGGAGCCAATAACGTCCATTCCGTACATAAATAGTGTATTTACCGTAGAACCACTTCAAATTGTACCAATCTGAAGATGCTCCTTACGAGGTAAAACCGGTCCGGTTCTAATAAAAAACAGTTCTTCTACTAGTTGTACTACTCGTTATTGTGTTTAACAGCTCGGCTATGGAATGAATTGCAGGCCTCCGCGTTTCCTCTCTCCTACAACATGGGCCTCTTCAAGACCCAGGTTAACCCATTTCTTTCAACAAAAAGACTCTCCACACAGCATCCTCAAAGATGACAATAGGCCCTGAGGGAAATGATTTTCTCTATAGTCTCTTGTGTGAAGTTAATGTTAAAAAAAAGAGCTGAATAAAGTAGAAGAGTTTGTATAATTAAATCATTAAAATAGAATCCCATCACGAATTAACAGTTTCAAAGTAAGAAATATTGTTAAAATGGTGTGTTCTTTGGAAAAAAAGCGTTTGAAAGAAACATTTTGGAAAAATAAATTCGCAGTTCTGCATTTGAAAAACAAACACCAGTAGATAAAGCTATAATTTCATCGTACTAAAAAACTTCAATTATACCATAAATAGGTAATCTTTAATCAATCAATGTATTTAATAAAATAATATTTGTATTTCTGATGTTATCCAACACTTTAATCTTTTTAAACTTCAATTTAAATCAAATATCTGATGTATGTTACGCAGTAAAAAAATGAATTGCATTTGGAGCTTGGATTTTTTCGGCAGATAGATATTTTGTATTTATCTATAGGGAAACATGTTAAACTCGATTTTGACAAATTGTATTTTCTGAACAAATACGTCTAATTGAGGATGCCAAAGGTTCACTGGCTCTAGGCGCTTGGGAACAGTTGAGACTCTTGTGCGGTATCTATTAAATGGATTTTAAAAGTTTCTACTCCGGGTTTGTTTATTTATTTTTCTGTACTACCAGAACACCTTTTTGTCCTTTTGGTCCTAGTTAAGATATTATTGGAAAACTGAAGAGATTTTAATCTAGATAGAGACAAAATCAGATCAAGGACACAATTAACTGCCGGGGTGAGGCTGGGTGGAAAATGGAAAAGCTATTGAAATATAAAATTGAAGGCGACGCTAGTGAATTAAAACTGATATCAAAATCCATGGGCGTAGCCAGGGGAGAGGGGGAATGGGGGTTCAAACCTTTCCCGATTTTTTTAAATATTTTGAATTCGTCGCGCTGTCGCCCGCCGCCGATGACATCGCAATCGGTAACCATCGTAAGTTTTCGTTCCGAAATTTGCGCTTTCAACTGAAATGGTTGAAGAGATTTCCCTGGTTGTCATCTTCTAAATATAATAGTGGACTATAGCCTTTCTTCAAGTGAAAAAAATGCACTAGAACTGGCAGATGACTTCCTCAAAGCAATGTCTTCTCAGGCTTTTTTAGTCAATGAACAGTTGTCTTCTGAGAGAGCGACAGCCACAAAAAAACGAGAAAAACTAACGCCTATAGGAAAAGGAATTATTTTTTGCGGCAAAAAAGACACTCTATTAAGAAGAAAAACCGACTCAGGGTGGGTCCACATCACACCAGAACCTGGACAACCACTCGAGAATGATGCTAATTTTCCGGCACCGTTGCGGTACGGGGCTGAGTCTAGGGATAAAGATATTTTAGAGCGTTTGGCCACTTCTCAGAAGAATGCCCTCGAATATCCCCTAGAGCCTCAAATTCAAAACGAATTAATGAAAATTCATTGTGAATTAATTCAACATAAGATAATCGACCAAGTTAAAAAATCCGGATTATTTGCTATTCCAACTGACGGAATGACTGATATAGCGCGTGTGGAGCAAGTCTCGCTATGCTTACGATATGTTGATTCAGAAAAGTTTAAGCATCATAAAGTAAGGGAGATGTTTCTCAAGTACATTCCAACTGTTGACGACGCAGAGGCCGCATTGGATATATTTAAAAAAAAAAACAATGGAAGATTTAATTTCTAATGCAAGCTATTGAATATTTTTTAAAGCACTTTTTGGTCGTTTTATTTTTTTAAACTCCCTCCCCGAAACCAGGATCCTAGCCACGCCCGTGTCAAAATCAAGCAATAACCTTGGCCTTAAACTCAAAATCACTTTAAAATTCTAAGCGTTCAACATTATTTCAAAACCCTTCAATCCCTACTTTCCCGATTGGGAGAGATAGGCATGTCCTTGCTCGCGTCACGTCTTACCCCGTCCTGATTGATGGCCCCATTTAAATATTCAGGAGATGGATAAAACACAATTCCCTTTAAATTCCCGACAACTTTTACATTTTCCGGTTAAAGGCACACAGGTTAATGGCGTACATTATTCCCCTCGCAAGTAGCATTGTTTGTTTACATAATTGATCATTGACCCGAGAAATTAAACTAGAATTCTGTATTGTCAGCCTGATAGGGGTTGACATTTTTTTTGCGATATTTCTGTTGTTAAATTCTAAAAATACAGTTTCGCTCGAATAATAAATACCGGTTTTACGTTCGACTTTCTTTATCGGTATTTTTACATTTTTTGCGTAACGGTGACATATTCTAGCAAAGTAAGTCCATTCTGAACCTAATAAGATTGTAAATGAAAGAAAGTGTTGTTTAAAATTTGATTGGTGACAGAATTATCCTCCCGCATTTTTTTTGTATTGTGAATATCGCCATTGATGGAGGACTGAACGCTGTTAGCGCAAATAAAAAAAAGGTCCAAAGAAGCGAGCTAGCAGTCAACAATGAAGTGCTTATACCAACCCTTTTGTATGGCAGTGAAGCATGGAAGGGTAGAGGTATACTGAATGCTGCAGAAATGAGATCCCTGAGGCTTATGTGCAGTATGACCATGATAGACCGTGTAAAAAATGTGAATATCCGGAAATAATGCGAGGCTGATGAAAGCAGAATGAATAAGATTAAAAAAGACACACTTAAATGATTTTATTAGTAGATACAAATTGCAATCTAAGTATGTATAAAAAACATCGGTTTCGATTAACATATTCAGCACAAATTCTACGAAATCCTGCTTTTTGTTGCTCATAAATGTCTCTTCTAATACGTTAACACGTCGTTCAATATTCCGCAAACTTAAAATAGCCAGTTATCTATAACACATCAAACTCATTACAATTTCACAATTTCGTACGTATCCGAAACGAAGACAAACCTTTGCCCACTCTTTTGATGAAATTTCTTAATAATATAATTTCTAATGTTTATATTTAAGAATCATTAGTAACTGGACAACCTCATTACAATTTCACAATTTCGTAAGAATCCGACACGTAAGGACGGAGAAAAATGCGCCCGTATCACCAGCAAAACCCATGCATTTTGCCACTCATTTGATGAAATTTCTAAATTATAATTGTTTTAATGTTTTTTTTATTTGAGAATCATCTGCAATGTGTCAATCTCATAATAAATACACAAATGTGAACGAATCCAAAACGTTGGGACGTAGGAGAATACGCCCGTATAACAAATGAATTTTACCCACTCATTTGATCAAATTTCTAAATATTTAATTTTTTATAGTTTTTATTTGAGATTCATCTGTAACGTTGCAATTTTATTATAAATTCACAATATCTTAAGGATCCGAAACGTAGGGAAGGAGAAAAATGCACCCGTGTCACCATCAAAACCTTTGCATTTTACCCTTTTTTTAATTCTTATGTTTTTTTATTAAAGAATGATCTAAGCCTTATCAAACTCATTAAAAAAATTACAAGGTCGTACGAATCCGGCACGTAGACATGGAGAAAAATGCGCCTGTGTAACCAGCCAAACCCCTAAATTTTGCCCCCATATTTTTTAAATTACTGATATTTTTCTTGGAGAATTATTAGTAACTTTATTTCATTATAAATGCACAATTTATTACGAATTTGAAACAAAAGGATGGAGAAAAATGCGCCCGTATCACCAGCAAAACCCTTGCATTTTGCCCACTTATTTCGTGATATTTCTAAATATTCTTGTTTTTTGTGTTTTTACTTAAGAATCAATCTCATTACAAACTTACAAATTTGTACGAATCCAATTCGTTGGGACGGAGAAAAATGCGTCCCTGTCACCAGCAAACCCTTGCATTTTGCCCACTCATTTGATGAAATTTATATTTCTATTTATTTATGTTTTTTTTTTATCTAGAGCAACGCAAGTTACAAAATCAGCAGTTGACTAAAACAACGTTTGGTTGAAAAAATTGAAACACTTTATAATTCAAGTCAGTTAGCGACGCGTGATTACTCGAAAATAAAATACAATCTTTTAAAGGAGATCTGTTTGATTACATCTTCTCCTGACTAGAAGTAACAGTTGATAGTTACAACACAGACAAATGATAATGTTGGTTAAGTTTCCGCTAAAATAAACTTTAGATTAACTTCCTCCAATTATTCTGGACCTATAACATCGAAACCCGGAAAGACCTGGAAATACCTACTGATCTGAGGATATCAGACAAGCAGCCGTTACAAGATAAAAAACTGTCACGGACCAAGTGTAACGAACCAAAAAAATTACCTTGTTTAAAACCCTTTCATTTCAACTTGAATTGTTTCTTTCACAAAGTAACAACACTAAGGTGTATTAAGAAAAAAAAAAATCTAAAAGTCAAATCCGCTCTTTTAAAACCCTTGCAATTTTAAAAATTCAACAATTCAAGTATTGTATGGTTATTTGTAACCCGTGCACATTCGTGTGCGTTAGCGTACAATATAGTTGTGAATGATGAATACTTGGATCAAGTGGATGAGTTTGTGTATTTAGGAAGTATGTTCTAGAGAGACGGAAAGGCTGATAAGGATATTGAAAGAAGGGTGAATGCAGAAAACTCCATTAATGGAGGACTGAACGCTGTTGGCGCAAATAAGAAACTGTCCAAAGAAGCCAAGCTAGTAGTCCACAATGGAGTGCTTATATCAACCCTGATGTATGTCAGTGAGGCATGGAACTGGCAGAAGAAGGATGAAAGTAGACTAAATGCTGTGGAAATGAGATCCCCGAGACGTATGGTCGGTAAAACTATGTATGACCGTATTTAAAATGTGGATATCCGGAAAGAATGCAAGGCTGATGTGAGCGTAATTAATAGGATCAAGAAAGGGACCCTTAGATGTTTTGTTTTGGGCATGAAGAGCGAATAAACGAAGAAAAGAGTATGAAAAAAATATATGATGCGAAAGTGAATGGAAGAAGAAGTCGAGGACGCCCGAGAAAGACATAACACGATCAAGTAAATCAAATACTTGAATCGGGTAATGTGAAGAGTCAGAATAACAGAGTATGTATGAGACAATGTATGAATATGAATGAAGCAAGGAGTGTGTGCCAAGACAGAGTTTTTTGAATTTGAATTTGAATTTGAATTTGAAATTGAATTTGAAATTGAATTTGAAATTGAATTTGAAAATTGAATTTGGAATTGAATTTGAAATTGAATTTGAAATTGAATTTGAAATTGAAATTGAAATTGAAATTGAACTGGGAAGGGATGGCTCGCCAAAAATATGCACCAAATATTCAATAGGTATGAACACGAACTTCAGTACGAACGATGATACGTGGGAATCGTGTTGGAATAAGAATTAACATTCCTTTAAATATAGTAAGTCAGTTGTGTGTTGTGTTACTTTTGGTATAATTGATAGTAAATTATTGCTTAGTTTTTTTAATGGCCAAAAGTAAAGATATAATTTTCTTAAATTAAACTGATTATTTACATGTAACTCTTTCCATTAAAAATGAAAAAAAAACTCGAATAAAGTCTAGGTATCTTTAATTGAACAAAATAATAATAAAAAGAAAAGGTTACCAAAAACATAAAAATTCAAAAAGGGAACTACCTATGTAAGGTGTGTGGAATCATTCCATCGTACATCGATTTTCAATAAAAATAGATAAAACAAAGAAGAGCTATAAATCAACCCGAATATACTAACTAACATACGAGTAAAAACATTGTAAAAAAAAAAGTAAGTAAGCATAATAATTTATTTTCTGGGCAGATGCCTCAGAGCTCAGAGTTGATATCATTCTTCCAGGCCGGGGCCTCGGGGCCCTATGCCTTGATTAATTTCAGGTCCGAGCACAATACACAAATCTACATGAAACTAGAACGAGCTCCGTTCCTCCCGTAGGAAATCAACGGCTGCCGGAGTACGGCGGATGCGCGCTGTACGAGCAGATATGGCCTGACTTGGAATTATTCACACAGCGACAAGCTTTTAAATGTTACAAATTTAATTTGGGCTTTTGGTCTTTCGAACTTTTTTGTTTGGAAATGGTATTTTTTGTTTGATTATTAAATTTCGTATTACTCACAAATACCAGCGCGCCGCCACCTCCAAAGGGGTGAGATGAGAAAAATAAATTAAAATATTTTCACGAACCTTTCGCAATTTTTACAAAAGAATCATTTTTAATTTCCTTCTTTTGATTTTTTTTTAATGAGTGCCGCAAGAGATTTTTTAACTGCCTAGAATAGGGAAACAATGGACACCACATTGAGAGAAACGAAGGAAAATCAGACGCGGTATATTGGAAAGCATCTAGCTGTTTATTACCACCTATCAAACATAGGCGGCCTCCGTGGTCGAGTGGTTAATACGCTTGACTACGAATTCGGAGGTCACGGATTCAACTACCGACGTGTGTAAATGAATGGAAATATTTTTTTTTGTGTCTTATTCCAATTTATTTCATATAGTATAGTGGCGACACGTTTCAGAGTGGTCGATACTCTAAGAATTGTCCTGGTGAAAGAAAATCGTTAAGATTCTAAAAGTTGTTTGAAATGGCTATAGCCGTATTTAGTGACTAGATCTAAATACCCAGTTACTTCCCAACCTTCCTCTTACTCATCTCCTACTCTTCCCACTAATCTTACAAAATACCCCAATCTGGGATGCATTGACCCACTGGCCCCAGACGGTTGGGAGCAGTTAGGACTCTTAAAATTAAACAAATCTAAAGCAATTTTTTTCTTTCACTTTTCTATTTTGAATGGACTCTTGCCAAGAAGATTCTTAGAGTATTTTTCCACAAAACAAGATGTAAAATGCGATTTACAGTTTGAATTTTTATTTTTTTTTAGTATAAATCGTTTATTTATATTTTTTTCCAACCCACAGCGCTTTGAAAAATAAAAACATATCAATAACATACCAGTTGTGTACATTCGATAAATATTTTTGTGTGAATGGTGGGTTCAAATAATTCTTCGAAGCGTTTTGTATGGAAAACGTCAAAAAATACAAGCGAATGAAATGAAATACGATTTATATTTCCCAATCTATATACAGCCTCTCTTTATTTACATATATACGGCAACACAAGGAAACACGCTTTGGCAGAAAATATCTCATTTTAACGATTTCAGGTTTTCCAGGGCAGATTATTTTTGAATTCAAATATGTAAATACTATTATAACTTTGTGGAAGAAAAGAAAAAAAACAAACACCGACACAGTTTCGAAGGCACGCAAAGAAATAAAGGGATGATTTTTATTATATCTTTCAGATTATTATTAATTTTTATAATGAATATCGCACAAGAGCTGCAACTTCTTCCAACTATCTAGAGCCAGAAAGACTATGGCATACCTGATTGGGGTATGTTGTGAGGCTGAAGATAGTGGGAAGAGGAAGGAGATGTGGAAGAGGAAGGTTAGAAAGTACCTGGTTATTCAGATCTGGTCACCAAACACAGCTCAAGTCATTTAAAGCAAAGTTTCAACAACGCCCTTGAGGTGATTTTTCACAAAAACGGCGTTATACAAATTATCCAAATATTATTATTATTATTAATTCTGAACGGTGGTCTTTCACCAGGGCGATACTAAGAGTATCAACTACTCTGGAACGTGCCGCAAATATACTATATTTTAATTTTATATGAATTAAATGTGTTTTAACTCATATTAATTCAATAAAATGAATTTGCGCACGCCGGGTTTGAACCTGCGACCTTTGGATTCGTAGTCTTACCACTCAACCACGCATTTTATCGTTTTTTTTGTTGACAATATATTTAAACGTGTAGGAAACTCGAATCACTAGAAATGGTTAATAATAATTTGTAAAGTAACATTTTATCACGGTTCAAAATGTGCGACACATAAATGTTTTTGAAAAAAAAAATCTAGGCTTAAAGACACTTTGAATACTTAGTTTCATCTAAATTTGAAGGTGGAGTATGCGTAACAGATGTTATAGGAATAGTAAATGCTCAAATGTAGAGTGACGAAGGCACAACGAAAAATACAAAAATAAGGGTTGTCCGGACGCTGAACATCTCGCATTGTATGAAGTGTAAGCCGGGGGATTTGAACTAACGATATGAAACGAAAATACACTTTTCATAATATGTGGAGTTGGCACAATATGTACAGGACACTTAATAGTAATTATCTTTAACCATAGGTACATATGTGTACAGCATAATATATCCATATTTGTTATTGAATTAAGTCAGCAAAAAGTGTTGAATCGTCATGTTGAACCTATCGGTCGGCATCCATACAACTACGAACTAGAAATTACTACAGTTAAGAAACTGTAAATGTAGAAATAAACAAACTTAAGAAATGGCTTGACGATAATTATCTATCCTAAAACTCGGACAAAACTTACTTTGTGACATTAACACTATCTGACAAAAACATTTCAACGGTACATCCCAATATTATTATTCATAACTCTTGTAAAAATTGCAAATCTTATAATTGCTCTACACTGACAAAAAAGGAACATATCAAATATCTACGTATTACAATAGACCATCATATTAAGTGGACTGAGCACATTACACAAACTGTATACGTTAACTAAATTACATTTTCCTAAAATTAAGAACCATTTTACAAAAACCTTGATTACTAAAGACTTACTACGCACTGGCCCAATCAATTCTGCAATACGGAATAATAGGCTGGAGAGGTGCATATAAAACTAACTTTGTCCCAATTAAAATAGTACGAAGAAGACTAATAAAAATAATCCTAAAAAAACCATTAGATTACTCTACCGACGAATTATTTACAGAATTCAAAGTTTTATATTTGAAAAAAAAATATAAAAAATGAATTACTTCAAATCCACAAAGAAAAAAGCTATTTGGATTCAGTGAGCACCAGACCAAGAACATTAGGTCAAATAATTACCCCGGAACTCAATACAACAACAGCACACAATCACTATTCTTACTCAGCAATTAAGATTTTCAACAAACTTCCTAAAGACATAATAGGTGTAAGCAACTACGAAATATTAAAAAAAAACTCAAAGTACACATTTTAATAAAATACCCTTAATGTATTATATATTCATATGATATTCATTTTTAATCATAAAAGAAAACAAGAACTCTATGATAGTAGTCCCTCTCTAAGCACAAGAATTTTCTCAATTAGGAAGGTATTTATCATTAACTAGAAACTAGACACTGTATATAAACTGAATTAATATTAAACCTACTGTTAGTATTTAGTGAAAATGTTTATTTTTGTAAAATTGATTAAATAAAAAAAATTGAAAAAACTCTGTCTTGGCATACACTCCTTGCTTCATTCACATTCACACATCGTCTTATATAATTTGCTGTTATTCTGACTCTTCACATGACCCAAATCAAGTATTTAATTTACTTAATCGTGCCATGTCTTCGTCGGGCATCCTCGACTTCTTCCATTCACTTTCGCATCATATATTCTTTTCACACTCCTTTAGACAGGAAAGGAGCTAAATATCTATGTGAAATAAAGATACTCTATTATGATATACAATACAATTTGTATATATTTTGATCTTAACTAAGTACCTACCCTGAGATCTTTAATTAAAACAAAATTATCCTTAATAATCTTAACATACTTCTTTCATATTTTAAATGTTTATGGGTTCAAACCCGGCGTGCACAAATAAATTGTTTTTAATTAATATGTGTCATAACACATTTAATTCATATAAAATAACAAAGAGTATTCGCGGCACGTTCCAAGGTAGTAGATACGCCCTATGAAAGACTACCATTCGGAATTGAAACGTTACTAGAAATGGCTTTAGCCATGTTTTGTGACCAGATCTGAATAGCCAGATACTTCCCAACCTTCCTTTTTTCTAATTTATTTCTTTACCTACAACTTTCAGCGTCTCAAGATACTCTAATTGGGGATGCCATACTAACACTCATTCCAGATTGTTGGAAGTAGTTGGCACTTTAGTGCGCTATTGACTAAAAAAATTAATGTCCTGCAGATGATTTGGTAAATAATTTTAAAACTAGCAGAATTATGCCATTAAGCTAACTTTAGAGATTTTCCAAAATGACTCCGTTAATTTCTAAGCTAACTCTTTCCAACAATTTTCATAATCACGTTTTTTGTGAATTGAACGAAATTGAAAATTAAATAATTTTCTTCACGCGTGATTAACCCGTAATTTATTGCTGGCAACACTTGAATTTTCGAAATGACAGCTGTGTATTAACAATGTTGACAGCAGCGATGATAATACCTTATTCTGTTAATAAATTTTCAACCTGATTCCGGATGAACAGTGTCACAGGCCGAAATGTCCTTAACCAGATCGTACATTCACAAATGAAGGCATTTAAATTATGTTTTTCGTTCGTTCAATAGCTTTTAACACTGGAAAACATATGTTCGATCAACCCCATATTATACCCGTTTGATGATTGGTTTATTGCCGCTAGTTTAAAATGCAAAAAAAAAATAAAAAATTAACCTCTCCTAACTTAACCTAACACAGCCAAATTCTTTCCCTTCTCATATCACATTCCTCATATCCTTCCGTCTCACAATATTCCCTAATATTAAGAGAACCATTGCCAAAACGGTACTTGGAACTAGTATACGGTCAGGTTATTACTTTTATAAGCAACTGCTGAACTTATAGAAATTCTACGTGTCCCCTACTGTTTAGTTTGACAGCCATCTCTGGTCTGGAATACCTAAATGACACCTGAAAAAAAGGGTGTGGAATAATTTGTAACCCGTTTAATATGCTTGTATTACCATATCCAAAGAGCAGCTAGGAAATCTTTCTTAATTCTACCGGTATTTCAATGAAAGTTGCTTCGAAGATTTTGGCTAAACACCCTATCGACATTTGTACACCGTCGATATTTCGCCGCAAGAGAATGGGTCGTTTACCAACTTGTTTTGGTGATCCACAGCTGGACAGTGGAATATGTATTTGTGTTTCCTCTCTCCTTTAACAAAGATCTCTTCAATGCACAGATCTTCAATCTTTCTCAATATATACCACCTGCACAGAATCCCCAGAGGTGACATTAGGACCTCTTACGTGGTGATAAATAAAAAAAATCTAATTTCGTATCATTTGGCTAAGTTTGGTTGACATGATATATTTTTATTATTTATTAAATGTTAATATAATGCCAAAAAAACATTTCTTGGTATATTATTCTCAAATAGTTAAAAAAAAACTCATTCCGGGAACGGCAAAATTATAAAAACAAACGGGGATAAAATGTTTACAAAGACGTACAAATTTAAAAAGGAAGTAGAAAAAGAGGGAACAAGCGAAAAAATACGTTAGGAAGAGACTCATAAGAGTAGAGATAAACACCACAAATACAATAAGTAAAATATCACTAATTAAAAAAAATGTCGAGAAAATATCCTTCAAGTGCTTTTGCCAATATTTTTTCGTTCGCAGCTGGGAGTTTTAATTTTTAAGGTAATGCGTTGGATTGTGTACGAGTATATGCCATGTATTGTAATGAGTTAATTCCAAATTTAACCGTGTGAGTAGATGACGATAGGTGTATTTGATTTTGTGATTGTGTTTGGTACTGGTGTATGTCTGAATTGATGGATGGCTTAATGTTGGTATGTGATGAGTTTTGAATTATTTGAAATATGACAGTTGTAATTTTATATTTTGGCAAAATCGTAAAAGGAAGAATTTGTGTATGGGATTATATATCTTTGACAAAAGTATCCCATGGTTAATGAAGTATATATTATTATATTTATATCAAGGTTATTTTAGGAAATAGTGATTTATTTCTTTGTAATAATTACTGTAAATAACTTACATAATATTCTTAAGGCACCGAGAATAAATTTAATGCTCACACCATTAAATTAAGTTCCAAGTTTGTGCGCGTAAAAGTTTTGTCATACGCCTCTTAGTTTTTAGTTAGTTACAAACAACATAATTTATTATATTCAATATCGAAACACGAGAAAACTTCGTTTTTGGTAACCAGAAAGTCTACGAAGGATTGAAAATTGATTATCAGTTCCAGCACTAAATAATGTAAAACTCGATAACACTTCTTCGAAATTTGAAAGAAAATTAAACGCGATATTTATCGAATCTGAAAAGGCTGGTATTTAACTCATGAAATTGTGAAAATAGCTTTTGTGTAAGCATTCATTTACTAGCTTCACTCGAGCTTTAACACCGCTTTTGGTGAGTCTTTTTTTCTTATGAACCATTCAAAAAATATAAAATAAACAATACGACAGTTTTTTTTCACAGCAGAATTGAGTTTGTTTTACTACATAGCTCAGCATTGCGATAAATGGTCTGGAGGAGATCTAAAAATAGCGGCGATGACCTTGAAATTTCAGAGTAAAATCTACTTCAATGTATTTTTTGTAAATTCAACATTGTCTTATGAATAAAAATTGGTTTGTTATTGCATGTTGACACTTACAACAATGCAATATACCTTTAGTAATACTCGAACATTTTGAAAAAAAAAAAAACCGTCTTAAATAATAATAAACATGTCAAAAAATGTCAAAAAATTGTTTTAGAATAAAAGTTATATTTTCCGTCCGGGATCGGACCGGGAGCTTTAAGCGTTTGAAGCAAACGTGATGACCGCTACACTACGGATACAAATATTAAAGAGTGAATTATTTTTGTATATTTACTGTGCAAATTTCTCAACGCCAGGGTACGCTGTCGAAAGTTATAATTGCGTCAGAAACACTGATTTCTCCGCTTTATAATTAAGGTTAATTAATATTTCTCGCCTAACTTTTCATGCAAAATTCCCATATCATTGAAATCAACAACGTGACAATCAAACCTACTATGTACAATTTGTATTGTGCACTAAATAGTCGTTTTTTTGTCGTTCTTACATTGGACAACGATGTTCAGTGGCTCACTGAGTTCTGACGTATGGAAAATGTATAACAAAGAAACATTGCCTGGAAAATAAAGTGGAACTGTTTGCTGTGGAGAAAATGAAATGCATTTCAAAAAATGATTTATTAACAAAACCTTTTTAAAAATTGTTTACAACTCAATAACCATTTGCTTCCGGACAATGTTCAGATTACTTGTGTTTATTTTAACCCTTTGCTCCCTGACGATAGAAATTTGTCCTCGTTTATAAAACTTCATGTATCTTCCATAAATAAAACCAAGTTTTGACATATTATTCCTGTAAGTATCATACATAATTGGTCATTTTTTGTACAAAGGCCAGTTTTGGATGCTTATTTACAATAAAAATTAATACCAAGGGAACCAGTTTTGCATTGAGCTGTCACACGGTTAATCGAATTATTTTAATGCTTGTTTGAAAACAAAATTATTGTGATAGTGAATTCAGGTATGTGTGTTTTTGTAAATTATTATTTCAATCAGTATCATAGTGTTATTATCTGTTAAAATTATAGGATATTAATAATAAACAATTATACACATATTTACTATAAAATATTATTTTACTTTATTTCTGACGGTACAAATATGTAGCGGGTGAATTTTTCGAATAAGGAGTTTTCCGAAAATTAAAAAAAATCGGAATGATTTTTAAGTTATGAATAACAGACAATTAATTCCCAAAATAGTTGATGAAAGTTCGCTTAATCTATGGTTAGGGATCAAAGTGTTAACAACCCATTTTTTTGAGATTTGTAATATTATTTTTAAAGTGTGAAACGTAGAAAAAATATTTTTTTTTATGACAACACTAATACTTGTTACTTTTTCAATATATGTCTGTGGGAAACCTTACTCAGGGATAAAAAACTTTCAGCTACAATGTATCATTCTTGATGTTAAAACGGCCAAAAAGTTAAATTATATTCGTTAGCAGCTAAATACCCTCACAAATCACAGTACTTGGCGTTTTATTTCTGATTTCACAAAGCGAGTGCCAAAATTTGCAGCATTCGAAACGTGGCGGAGTGTTGCTCTCGGCAAGAAGAAAATAATAGAATTTACTTGACGTCAACAGGAATTCAGATGCTGCATATCTTAGCTAAAGGAACGATAAATTACAAGACGCTGACTTCAAAGGCTTTTACCTAGGCGAGGATATATTGTCCCTCGAAAGGCAAAAGGGCTTAAGCGACGCTTTGGTCTAAAATGAGTAAAATATGCAGTTATGATCAGTTTCTTTTTCTGCATCGAATGCTCTGACTCTCGTTTGATTCTGAAGATTTTTGTGATCCTTCAGCCATCTAAAATATATTTATCGTTTGCGAGAAAGCTTGACTCAAGCGATACAAGTTTGGGACCTTTTGCTTTTTGTCACTTCAGGTAAATCAGTGAGAGCATTGAGTTACCTGAGTTAACGTTTTTCATGAAAATCTAACCAGGTACTGAAGACTTATAAATTTGATTGTAAAACAAACAAAAACTTTTAAAGTACTCTGGTGTAAGCTTCCCAAAATGGTGCTTCAGCCCTTTTGCCTTTCCGGCGATAGTAAAATGTATTTGCGGCACCTTCCAAAGCTTAAAATACTTTCAGTATCGCCCTGGTGAAAGAACACCATTGAGATTTGAAACGTTGCTTGAAATAGCTTTATCCGTGTTTGGTCACATTTTTGACCAATGTGTTTTTCCCTTTACAGCGACTATATATCATCATAGGTACAATTCTCCAAAGTCCAGAATGTCAAGACTTGTTAACTCAAGCCATGGTCTTCGAAAATTTTTGATAGCAGTCTAAATGATTTTTGTCATTCTTTACGACTCCATCAAAACTTTGACTAGACCATGGCTTGAATGTTCTCTCTTATGTTTATTTTGTCCTATTTTTGTCATCGCTTCATTTAGTATTATGTATATGCTATTCCTTCTCTATTGCTCTTTTTTCCATTTTGTGTTTTTAAATGTCTTTTTTGTAATTGGACTTTAGTCCGTTAATTTATAATTAAATGAATAAATCTTATTTGATTAAAATGTGTTATAAAACTATTTAATAAATTTAGAATTTATTTGCGCACACCGGGTTTGTACCCCGCGACCTCTAGATTCATAGTCTAGCGCCTTACCACTCGACCACGGAGGCCGTCAAATAAATAAATATTAAAATATATTTATTTTGCAAGGCAAGTAACTAATTGTCAACTTTACCCATATTTACCCTAGCACCCATGTGACTAAACTAAAAACATGTTTTCTTTTCATTTCCATCACCGACATACAATTGTACAAATTTTGAAAAATAAGTCATCAAAACTATATTCCTTCCATTCCTTCCCTCTGGAAGACAGGATAAATAGGCAGCATTTAATACTTCGATAAGGCGCCTCTAGGCGTCCGTATTGACCTCTCGCACAAACTCTCCCTATGATTTTTCCAGCTTCATCAAGGGAAAATCCTCCCTTTCAATTTGCTGAAAAATTGGGCACGATAGTCGTTCTTCGAAATCACATTTAGCTTTAACCTTTTACATACCAATTCATTTTTTATTCCATTTAACTAACGCTACATTATTTTGTTTTAAAATTTCTATTTTGTTTTAAAAAGAAAGACAACAATTCCCGGGTTAAGAATAACCTAACAATATTTGAAAAACTCTTACTGCCATCATAATATGCTGAAGATGTTGCTTGTGCAAAGATGGAGGACTTAGCCAGCAGAAGTGTTGAATCCACGACGCCCGGATAGAAATCCGATGCGTTTCTATATTTTTAACTATTTAATAAAAAAATGACAGTTTTTGTGTTCAGTTCGTAGACTTTTTTTTATAATTTAATTGAATAAAATATATCCTTATTATTTAAACTGCTGGTTTTAGTTTTTATTTTGAGTTACAGCTGTTTCGGCGCTTAATGTGTTTTTATCAAACTGCGGTAACGCCATCTAAATAAATCGTTTATGTGTGGTCTAACAACAGTTTGAAAATGATCTTAAACGCTGAAACAGCTGTGACGGCCTCTATGGTCGAGTGGTAAGACGCTCGACTACGAATCCAAAAGTCGCGGGTTCAAACCCGGCGTGCGCCAATAACTTTTATTTAATTAATATGTGTCATAACACATTTAATTCATATAAAAACAATAAAAGGTATATTTGCGGCACGTTCTAGAGTGGTAGATACTCTAAGTATCGCCCTGGTGAAAGACCACCATTCAGAATCGAAACGTTGCTTGAAATGGCTTTAGCCGTGTTTGGTGACCAGATCTGAATAGCCAGGTACTTCCCAACCTTCCTCTTCCCAATCTCCTTCCCATCCCTACTACCTTCAACCTCACAACATACCCTATTTGGGGATGCCATAGACTCACTGGCTCTAGACGGTTGGGAGCAGTTGAGACTCTTGGGCGGTATTCGTATAAAAAAAAGATTAAAAATAAAAAGTAATAAATAATAACATTATATTTTTAAAAATTGGCAAATAAAAATGGTGTGGAAATTGACTTTTATTTAGTTGGCTTTAGCAACGTGCGAAGTTTTTGTTACTTTATATTATTAGCTGTTATCATAAGTGAGTGTTTTTTTGTATCACCCTAATTTATATCCCTTTAAGGTATTCATCCATTATAAGTTAAGGAACCTACAACATCTCCGATGCAACAATAAGATCGCGGCAGAGTAACCAAAGCTACTACTTGTCTTCAGGAACATATAACGTTACACAATACTTGCAGGTTCAGATCGTATCTTCTTTCCCGAGATGCTGGAGATTATTCCAGGAATTATGGCAGGCTCAGAGAAAACCATTGTTTAAGATAAGTGTATTGTTCTGCGTCTAAATGGACAAATTTGTTTATTTTATGGTTGGTTTCCTTTTCTTAGTTACTATTGGTTTCACGGATGCAAAGATGGTCCGGTAATATACCTGTATTGTTTCAAATTAAGGATGTCTGGTGTCTATAATCTACGAAATGAAATTCAATTGAAGTGAGATATAAATAAATATTATAAGCATCGCTGCTATTGTGTACTTGCATCAAGTTCGGTGCAGATTGACATACTTAATGATGCAGTCGGTGGCGTCGGTAGTGAAGAAAGTACAATAAGGATGGTTTGTTAATTAGTTAGTTCTTCCATTAATTAAGTTTTTGCGCCACGTAATTTTAAAATAAAATATTTATTACAGTAAAAATACTAACAGAAAGTATAATATAAATTGAATAAATGTACAATGTCTAGTTTCTAGTTAATGACAATTACCTCCCTAATTGAGAAAGTTTTCGTGCTTAGGGAGGGAGTGCTATCATGGATATTTTGAAATTATTTTTGTATGATTAAAAATGAATATCAAATGAAAATAATAAATTCTAGAATGTATACGAGTATATATTTGAATTAATAAATTATTTCTATTTTTGAATGTATATATTTTTTTAATGCATAAGTTAGAATAAAGCTATTACTGTTGTTCATGTATACAGATTTTTTTTTTCATTAACTCCACATAGGAGGCTATGACTGAAATAATTTCCCTCATGGTCTATGTCATCTTTTGGTATGCTGTAAAAAGGTCTTTTAACCCGAAAGTGAACTCTGAATCTTGAGGAAACACATAGTGAAGAATAAGAAGCCACCCGTTCTCATGTGTCGTATGTAAGCCGTTTACAAATGTTGGGCGCGTGTTTGGTGAGTTTTCCGACTATGCACCGGTGCCGAAGGGATCAATGACATAAGTTCCTCGAAGCATTTCCCATTGAAATACCGGTAGAACAAGAATATCATTCCCACAGATTGCAATCCGTTTGTTAGGATAGGAGAATCTATAAGCCCGTTTGAACAACATTTTTTTTATTTTATTCAGCATTTTTATATGTATTTTGATAAATTAAGTCATTACATTGTTGGATTAACCAGTGAAGTTTCCGCTATAAACAATAGAAGCTATTAAAATTGTTTTTTTATTTTTTTTATCAAAGTGGAAAAAAAATATAGTTTTTAAATAATCATAAATTATACCATTATTTAGTAAGTAGTGATTTAGTAAAACAATATTTTATAACTTTTTCCAGTATTTTTCGTTAAGATCGAACCGGTTTCAACCTATTACGGTAATAAGTAGTGGAAAAAAGTTTAAAATTTTTGTGTTATTAAGTCTTTAAAAAGGAATGCATAGTTTTAAAAATACTAGTATTTGGTACATTTGTAATCTCTCACGTTGTCAGGAATTGTACATGTTCTAGATGTCTTAAACGTTTTTTTAACCTTCGTGCCTTATACGAGTACGTATTAGTTTAATGTGAGGTTCCTTCGCCGAACACTTTCCCGGGTATGAATAAAATAAGAATATTATGCAAATAGCTTGCAATAAAAAATATATAACCCGGAGCGCAGAATGTCGCATGTGTGAAATTATGTAGTGTATAAATTGAACAGTGGCGTTCGGCTACTAGGGAATAACGGAATCTAGTGACAACTCGAATTCCTGTGAAACAACATTCAGTTTTCAGTATATTTAGGAGGTTTAATAGTACAATGGTGATAGAAATTCACTGAAGCAATATTTAAAAACTGTTCATTGACACGACTGTGTAAAATTAAATGGTCGCTTGTGAGCATAGAATCTACAACATCACTGACAACACAACTCTTTACAAAGCATATTAAATCAATCATTAACAAGTTATTAAATATTAAAATTGGAATGAACATTAAAATTTATCTTAGACACCATCTAGACCAGTCATTCCCAAAGTGGTCTATATCGACCCCCAGGGGTCGATTCCGACCTGCAAGGGTCCGTCAATGAAAAAAAAAGATGAGACGTAAATGGGGGTTATTTCCACAAATGTAATAATCCATTCACAGATAGTACCTATGTAGGTACTTACGTAATACTATCTTATAATGGACTTTAATTCCCTAATTATATTAATAATAATAGTTTTTGTGGAAAATATTTTGCCGATTTGCTAGTACTTTTCGATTTCAAATCTCTACCGACTAGTGCTTTTTTTCGGAGAGGAATTTTTGTTGATTTGCTAGCACTTTTCGATTTGGGATCTCTGCCGACTAGTACTATTTTTTGATGAGTTCGACTACAATTGAAGTGTTCACTGCGAAGGGTTCATTTCAAAGAACTAGCAGTTCCTGAAGCGTTCACAAAACTTTGAAGTTTTTCCCAACGCTAGAAAAAATCAATACTAGAAAAGCAGGGGGTCTATACAAAACAGAAAAAATCGACAAGTGGTCTACGGGACAAAAAAGTTTGGGAACCTCTGGTCTAGACATTCAATATGTGCTCAGGTAGAACTTTGAATATCACCAAAAGATGGCAGCCTACAATCGGAAGAAATTCAAATGTTAATAATTTTCAATAAAAGTATGAGATCGTTTAAAAATGCCGCTTTCTAATTAAGTCTTGATGGCTTAATTGGCAGAGCGTTACTCCCAGATAGAGTAGAAGCTCCGAGTTCAAGTCTCATTCATGACCATTTTTTTTTTAGTTTGTGTACATTTTATTTAAATATGAACTATGACACCACTTATTACAGTAATATGTTTGGGTAAAAAATCAAAGATTCAAACACTTTTACTAACTCAGACACTTTTGAAAAACGTTAAAATAATGCATAAGTTACCAACAAGCTGACGCGGTAGTGTGAAAATCGTACCAACTAACTCAGGTAGCGTATAATGATGCCGGACATAACAATAGGCGTACTTTGTATGTAATAATGTCATAAAAATATTAGTAGGTACACTGTTTCATGCGGTTCTTCTATTGTAAGCTTTTGCATGTGTGTGTGGATAAAATAACTTCATCTCGCTACGCACCATACGGGAAAGTAAAGAACTCTATCTGCTGACGCCACTAAATTTAGTTGCGATGGCCCAGACGTGCTGACATTACAGAATTCAAGAGCAATGGCCTGGCTTTTGACGAAACGAAATAATTGCGTTACTGACCCCAGCTTCAGTAGTGGGAACGATAATTTCACGCTTTAAAAGACGTTTCCCCACTTAGTGGTAGTTGGTATTTTGTGTAAGGATGAATTCAGTCTTTGCTCAAACTACATCATGTCGTTTCGCACTCATTGAAGCACTGACAACGTACTGTACACCTTAGGGTATTCCCTATAGTCAGTGAATCATTTGGCAAAAAACACGGCTCACCGTGAAAACCCTACATGTGTATGAAAAGTTTTGAAATTATAAAAGTATACTATCTTAGTGGAGTAATGTATAACAAGGCATGACCGAGGACTAATGTCACCGCGCGCCACTGGTATACAGAGTGCCGTAGTACGGAAGACAATGTCTCAGGCTTTCCGAGTGTTCACGCACGGAGGACGCTTTCGAACTTTACACACGCGCGACCTCCTCGCTCCTCATGGACTCCCGATCCTTGCTCCGGATAAAATATTCTTCCCTGATAGACTACGCCATTAAGCCGCGCCGAAGGGGGTGGGGTTAGCGAAATGTGTGGGCTAAAAAATAGAATATGATCGAAAATACGCGTGATCAGCGGAAAAAACATGCCTACCAACCGCGAGATATGCAAATCACATTTTGGATAAAGCTTTTTTCGTTCTTTTTTTAGTTAGAGGGTTATCAGGTCCTCGAAAATGTGTGAAAATATTATTTCATAAAAATGTTTGATTTGTAAATTTTATCATTGGTGTAACTCAAACCTTTTTTTGTAGAAAGTTTTCTTTCGGTAATGAAAAAAACATAATGGTGAATTATTTTTATTTTTCATAAATAAATACTACCCGGGTTGTTTCAACTTCCTAATACATAACAAGCGAAGAATCACGGAATGTAACTTGACTTGGCAAGAAAAAGTATTAGTTGTTTTGATCCACCCAATTCAAATATAGAATAATGTCTGCTAAAATACATTAAATATAGCTCATTACTAGGTAAATAGGGATTTGAAAAAAGAGTTTTTTAAATTTAATCATTTCAATTAACAACAGTTCCTTTTTTTTAAATCACACTCGTACAGTCGTACGGTCGTACGTACTCACAAAAAAACGAATTATAGTTAATAATAATAATAATAATAATAGCTTTTATTTCAGCGGAACAGAGCGGTGGGTGCAATACTCTGTCTGCCATATAAGTAAAATACATATCAAACTTAAAACAATGAAGATAACATAAAAAAAACAAAATAAAAATAAAATAATGATAGTAATAAAAGTAAAATAAATAGATAAAATAACATAAAATGATAATAATAATAATAAAAGAGCATTATAATGAAATAAAGAAAAATAACTTTTACGGCGGATTGAAATTCTCCACCTGTGATGTAGGGGCGCACTGTGCCACTGGGCGGCAGCCTGGACGAGAGTGTTCTCGGATTCCCGGTAGCGCTGTCTCGTTCCTGCCATTCTGTGACGCATCAGAGCAGCAAACCCGTTCACCCTTCCCTCTGCAAACATCTGTGAGGGCGCTGCATCGCCAAGAAAGACCGAAAAAGCCCCCTGTACGCGTGGTTGTACTGCACTCGGAGCGTGTTCATGACTGCTTGTGTATATCTGGTCCAGAGTTCGCAAGTGTACAGGCTCATGCAGTACGTCTGGAACAACTGTCTCTCTTTACCGGAAGACTACACCTATTGAATCCTGGCGAGCATGTTGGCTCGCACATATGCTCTTCTCTGGCGCTCTATGTCCTTCTTGTCATTTAAGTCGTCAGTTACGACATGACCCAAATATTTAATTTCACTGCTTATATTCAGATCAACCCCGCCGAGACGTATAGGCGGGATTACAGGTCCTGTACTTGCTCTAAATATCAGCAGCGATGATTTTGGCATTGTACACTAACCCATGACTGTCAACGTACGCTTCACAAATGGCCACCAGTTTTCTCATTGCTCTTACTGATGGGGCTAGTATAACCATGTCATCTGCGTAGCTAATGTTGTTCATACATACCCCGGCAATGTGGCATCCGATTCTTGTTTTATTTAGTGCTTTACTCAGTTCGTCCATATAAACATTAAATAGAACTGGAGACATTGAGCCTCCTTGTCTAACGCCGCACTTTAGCTTAGCTGCTTCTGATAGGCTATCATTCCATCTAACGAAGTTTTCCTGTTGGTTGTACCATGCACCCAGTATTTTCACAATTGATGGAGGTACTTGTCGTTCGGTTAGTTTTTTCCATAACTTTTCATGACTTACCCTGTCAAAAGCTTTACTCAGATCAAGGAAGCATGCATAGACCGTTGTTTTTCGTGCTTTATAGTATTCGATGACTTGTTTCATACTATATATAGCTGTATCCGTAGAGCAACCAGACTTGAATCCCATTTGCGAATCCTCTAAGTAGATAGCTGTTTTTAATATACAAAATATATTTGCTTTAACCTCTGTGTGATTGATAGGGTACCCGGGTACCCTCTTCGGTTTTCAACATTTATTTTGTATAAATCATAAATTTTGATTTTTTAATGTTCCAGTAAGTCTAACCGGCTGAAACTTCCTGACTTCTCCACAGTAGTGGAAATAAACAATTGAACATAACCGTTGGATATGTGGAGGGTGGTATGTTAGCGGAAAACGAATAAGTATAATTTACAACTTCTGATGACCGAAAGAGTACCCGGGTACCCTCATATGTTTTATATGATTTTTTGAAGCTTGTCCGTATTTATTAATCATTTTATCTTATTTTAAATGATAAATATGGTGTACTGTTGTGTTAAAAGTACATCACCTGTATCTTTAATACTATTTTTTTAATCACCCATTTAATTAAAAACTGAAAAAATATATGGTATTGGGTGAAATTCCTATCCACTTCCCTAAGTATTGAACTGAGTCAAAATATATAACGTCATTAAAGTGGTCCAGCAAACTTCAGCAAATGATATACTGTAAAAAAAACCTTCATATCAATTTTTAAAAGGTGTAATTTTCTTCAGTCACAAAAGGGTTAAAGGTATGTGAATATGATATGATAGATTAAAATGAATACTAAGTTTAAAAAAATAATACACGGCAAAGACAGAAAAAAATAGCACGGTTTCAGTTTTACAAATATAAAACAAATATAGTTTTCTTCTGAGAATCTATGTACGAGTGCGACCTTTCCAAATTTGATTTGTATTCTCAGAATATTTTTTAAATAATCTTTTTGCACTCAGAACAAGTATTAGTACCTACCAATTATATATTTTACCCGACGATTATTTTTCTGTATTTAAAATTAAAGCAACTAAAAGTAGTTAATTTTGTAGGTGCAAAATTTTTCAGTTTTCATCTGTGAAAGTCAAGTTAAAACTCGTAATGTTTTAACTAGTTTTATAATTAACTATAGAAGGAAAAAAAATAAACAATTAAGAGTGCGTGCAAATATGAATCGGAATAAGTTTAAATATGCACCAATACACACAATTAAAAGTTTGTTTTGGTTGGTTCAACTCTTGCGCGACCTATAAAAGTCGTGTAGCGCACGCTCATACTTCTCAGGCTTACCTAGCGTAGAGCCTTGCAGTGTACATTGCGTAAAATGTAGAAAAAAAAAATAAATTTGATACACTAAGTATCACCCTGGTGAGAGACCATCATTCAGAGTCGAAACTTGAAATGGATTAAGCCGTGTTTGGTGACCAGATCTGAATGGCTAAGTACTTCCTAACCTTCCTCTTCCTAATTTCTTTCCCGTCCCCCACAAAGTTGTACGTTGTTTATTGTCATTTCCTAAGAACAACTACTCGAAAACTAATCGAAACTTAGCTTGAAATGGCTTTAGCCGTGTTTGGTGACCAGACCTGCATAGCCAAGTACTTCACAACCTTCCTCTTTCCCATCTCCTTCTCCCCCCCCCTGATTTATATAACCAGACACACAACATACCCCAATTAGGAATGCCATAGTCCCACTGGCTCCTGGCGGTTGGGAGCAGTCGAAACTCTCGTGAGGTATTAAAAAAAAAAGAATATGTTAGCACATTGAAAGTGGTGTGTATATTTTTCAACTGTATTGTTTGTAAGAACAACCCCTCAGAAGTCAGTTAGTTACACCGTTGTAATGATTATTTGAATCACTCGTCTGCGTAGTTAGCATATAAGTCTTCAAAGCGTCCGTGCAATCATGTAATCATGCTATCTCCAGAGCGATCATGGCACACCCATCCAATCCACGCACCCTCTAAAACTTCCCCCGCCCCCTAGCGCCGGGCTAAAGCGGTGATATTTTCCACTTGACATTTCCTCAGCCCGTTCACCCCCTTTTTTAGCTTTTCCTTCATTCATTTTGCCACCCCAGAGCGATTTATATGTCGCAGGACGAATACTAAATAATGGCCCGGAACTTATGTATGCATGTATCGAACTTGCCAATGGGAGATATGGCAGACAGGCTATAGGCCTCCGGCGAAGGCACATGTCGCATTGTAGGAAGTCGTTATTATTACGCCCTACTCGGAAGGGTTCAAAATACAAAATCTTCGCCGCCGCCATCCGAACGTGATTTGCGAAATCCTAATTTGGTAGCGTTGGATTTACTTTTACTATCCTCGTGCTTTGCTATAAAAAATCCTAATAAAGTTTCGAAAGAATCCTTCGAGCAGTTGTTTGGATTTGTTCCCATTTTCCTAATTCTGGGAAATGAATCCCTATAAAGGAAAATGATATATTTATTTTCATAGTTTTTTCAGCATTGAGAATTAAATTAAATTTAAATGTGGTAAAGAATATTTGTTCAAAAACAAAGTTTTTGCTAAAACTTCTTAAAGAATTGGTATATAATTTCGGTGGTAAGCAAAAAACCAAATAGGTTGTAGTTATTTTTAAGTACCATATCGTCACCGGAAAGGCAAAAGGGCTAAAGCGCCATTTCGGGAAGTTTACACCAGAGCACTTTTTTGCCCTACAATAAAATTCATAAGTCTTCAGTACTTGGTTGGATTTTGGAAGAAGAGTTAAGAGTTAGATGGCTGAAGGACTACAATTATCTTCAGAATCAAACGAGAGTCAGAACATTCATCAAAACTGCATATTTAACTCACTTTTAACCAATGTGTCACTTAGACCCATTTGTATTTCAAGCGACGATATCTAACTAGCCACGTATCTTCAAAGCCCTCATTTTACCCTCCTAAATATAGGCTATAGGCAGTTAAGATTTTTCTGTATATCCAGGTACATAATTATGGCCTGTTTTTACGAGGACAGTGTTTAGAACAGTGGTAACTAAAGGGTTGTCATAAAAAACACTAAACGCACCCTTTACACTCGGCAAGTTTCATTAGTTACCACTTACCACTGTCCTCGTGTAAACCGGCCAGTTAGCGTTAGTTTTAGAACATCCGTTTAGTTACCACTTACCACTGTCTTAAACATTTTCTCCCTATAAGTGCTAAGAGTAGACCTACTTACAATACAAAAATACTAATATTCATTCACATAGTCATCAGTTAAATTTATTTACATACGATTCCTATATATGTATCCACTGTCTTTAATTAAAGGATTTGGTGCCTTGCAACTTTACCTACTGTCAATGTATCTTTTATGGTATTACAGTCAGTATCTGTTGTATCATCTAACATTGTGTGTAACAAATATCATATTTAAAAAAATATTATTCTACTTGTACTCACTGTCGCTTACCTCAGAACAGGCTCTTATGACCTAGTGAGGTAGTTAATGTAAGAAACAAAAAGTTAATAAAGAAATAAAATTCCTGTTATACAATTATTTTCATTGTTCCTTTATACGTCACATCAGAAAGTAGAATATTTAAAATAATGACAACCTAGTCTGTTTTTATTATTTTTACTCGTTACCTAGCATAATATATATTTTTCTATTTATTATTTAAAAGTTAAAAGTTTGGTTTTAAGCAATATTAAAAAACAATGAAATCTTTTCACTTCATGTTTTCAACATGGAAAAATACTTAATTGATAAGATACACATAAAATAATAAATATGCAGAATTCGTTTGCGAATTAGGTTCTTCAAAACATTAAAAATAGGCACATTAGCCAGAATTTTGTAATTAAAAATTGCAACATGGTATTCTGTTATTGGCAACAGCGGCAGAGAGCAGAAATGTTTTGGCTAGCCCACATTTTGCATAATAATCTGATAGCGTGCAGAAAAATTCATCGGAGGCTTCGATTCAGAGAACGTACATTTGGCGTTTGCGGTTCAAATAATATGAATGTACCGCAATAAATTTTAACATTTGAAACATTACTACAAGACACACATATTGGATATAACGACATGTTGTACGAAATAGAGCATTACAAATATTACACGTTCTGCCGAGGAGTACACTTACATGTTAAAAAGAAGAAAACTACAAATTCAATTCAATCTTTTTAAATTAGAATTAGCTTTAAAGTTTTATGCTTTTGATATTTATTATCGAAATAACATCAACAATCTTCAACGTAAATATGAAACCGAAAAAAAACCAGAAACTAAAGAGATTAACGGTCACGACCGAGACACGAACTCGGAACTTCTAGACCTTATTAAAAACCTGCCTTTTTTAATCTGACCGAGTCGAGACGCAGTCGCGAGCGTTATTCTTCTTAATTTCTGGCTTTTTCTGTTTTATATTGACGTTGAAGATTTTTGATGTTATTTCAATAAATAAAATGAATCAAAAACTAAAATGTATTTTTGATGAGATCATAATAATGCTCTTTAAAGGTTTAAATACTGCAATGGAATAGCCGTGCTGAAAAAATGCCAGGTGACTAAATACAGATAATTTTCACCAAGTGGGTACCCCATAAAAAGCGACCTAAAGGGACACCAAAAGATGACTACATGGAAAAATATTGGAATAGAATGGGAAGGCCTGAGAACTGTAGAAGAATGCCTAGGAACCGTATAAAATGGAAAACAATTAAAAAATTATTGTTTTCATGAAAGGGTGGTAAATTGTTGCCTCCATATACCAAAATATTCTTGATCTTGATTGATCATTTTGTATTTATAAACTTTCTATTTTAATAATAACACAGATTCTTTAGCTTTAATAATTATAACTTGTTTGAAGTCGGGAAGAATCACAGGAATATATAAGTTCATAAGCCTTGCAGAACTTTCCGGTAGTATAGTATTTCAGGTTCTAAACATATTTTAAAATCACTCCAATGTTTTAAAATAGACAGGCTTTGCTTTCAAAATGATTTTAATTTCGCTTGACGTATACAAGATGAAGCTTTTAATTGGTTTAGTTCTACGGGTTTGATTAGCTTAATTAATGTTGTGTATTACTTTTGGTATACCGAATAAGTTTAAATTAATTGTATTTATCTGACAATTATTTTCCGTATTGTTGGTCTATCATTAGACCGGAGACTTCGAATTCTTAGACAAAGTCATAAATCAATGAAACAGGAGCTTTGTATAAATTTAACAATATCACAACTTGTCGCCCCTGAATCAAGGAGCTAATTAAATTTAACCAGCGCAGTGTATTGTTTTCGTGCTATCCTTTGTAAGAACGAGTGTTCTTGACTGTTTTAGCCACTGAAATTATGTAGCCCAGATTGGCCTTGCCCACTTATCCAGAATACGATAAGTTTGTGTATCAGATTACTGCCTCTCGTAACCTCACCTCAACCGTATAATAATTATCAGGGTCTTTAGTTCAGAATATAAAAATATACCAAGGCTGCAAGATTTTTTTCTGTTAACACCATAGTGTTGAACTTACTAGAAAGGCTTCGAGCGGGATTATCAAATACACATTCTATTAGAACATTGTCTAATAATTGGTTTCTCTTTGGTAAACCAGTTGTTTTTCTTGTGATTTGATGTCTGAATCAAAAACTTTTATATTTGTTCCTCCTTTCTAATGCGTCGAAAGATTTTTTTCTTTGTATTAAAATGTTTCCCTCTTTTTCTGGGAAAACTTTTTCGATTTTCCATGCGAAAAATCAGAATTCTATTTTAAAACTTAAATTGGAGGATATTTGTAATATGTTATGTCGCAAAACTTTTTCGGTTTTTCGTGTGAAAAATCGAAATTTTATTTTGAAACTTATATCGAAGGATATTTATAATACGTTATGTCGCACCCCACTCATTTCATTTGTCATCAACAAGTACTAGACTGTTAAAACATAATTTTCCAAAAAATAAAATCATGTAAGCAGTACATTATTATGCCTTGTTATTTATAAGTTATTTTAGTAATGCTTATACTTTTATAATATTATTATTTTCTCTTCTTTATTCTTTGCCGATTGAAATGACTGAGAAAATAACCACCAGACCATTTCCCCGAGGGGATGGACAGAAAAGATAAACCACCATACAACTCTCTCTTGGCACAAACTCCTTGCTTCATTCACATTCATGCATTGTCTCATATATACACTTCTGTTATTCTGACTCTTGACATGGCCCGACTCAAGTATTTGATTCACTTGTTCGTGCCATGTCTTCCTCGAACGTCCCCGACTTTTTCTGCCATTCAAGTTCATGTAATATATGAATTCATCATACGTTCCTTTCTTTTTTATCCGCTATACGTGCCCGAACCACCGAAGCGTCTCTTTATCTGCTAGCAAAAGCCTCATTCTTTCTTTCCACATTTTAAACACGCTTTTGCATGGTCTTAACACACATACGTCTCAGGGATATCATTTGTACGTCATTCAGTAAGCTTTCACCATTTTTCCGGCAGCTTTATATCCCACTGCCATACATCAGGGTTGGTATCAGCACTCCAATGTGAACTGCTAGCTTCTTCTGACAACTTTTTACTAGCGAATACCGCGTTCAGTTCTTCAGTTTCCAACATTCACCATTCTTCCAATGTTCTTATCAGCCTTTCCGTCTCTCATAAACATACTTCTCGTAAAAAAAATCCCATCCACCTTAAAACATACTTACATTCGTCATTAAATCATTCTGCTTCGTTGCACATGCTTCGTTTATCCTAGGCATCAACAGACCGTATGCAGATCTTTCGTGCGTTTAGAAATTACCACGGTATCATCAGCATATAACGGGCAACATATTTTAAGATTGTTCATTTTTAATCCCAAGTCTACACCTCTCAAATCTCGCATACAACTGACTAGTTTGTTTTAATTCTAATTTTATTTGAATTCCTAGGCCATTTTGTTTCCATTGATCTACCTACTGAAATACGTATTTTAAATTGTCGCCAATTATCCAAAATCGTTGCAAATTTCTTAAGATATTAAAAATAAAACAATAGATTGAAAGGTTCAAAGATAAATTTAATGAAACTTAATAAAATTAATAACTTAAGCAAAGTAGTAAAAGTGTAAGCTAAGACTGATTTAATAAATCAAATTTATAACTTTATTCCACTTGTTTATTTTTTGACTGGACCGGTTTCAGTCTATAACGGCCATCTTCAGACTAGTACAGGTTATTATTATCCTATGGCTTATATACTAATTTTGGGATGTCGGGGTAGTAAACCATGATTTAATTTTAGTTATTTTCATCAGTATTGTTGCATGATTTTACTAGTTACAGGGTTTAAGTTACTTTTAATTTATTATTAAAATATAAAAGTAACCTAAACCCTGTAACTTGCAAAATCATGCAACAATACTGATGAAAATAAAAAGTAAAATCATGGTAAACCACCCTTGACATCTCAAAAATAGTATGAAAGCCATAAGATAATAACAACCTGTACTAGTCTGAAGATGGCCGTTATAAGCTGAAACCGGTCTAGTCAAAAATTAAATAAGTGGAATAAAGTTATAAATTTGTTTTATTAAATCATTAAAATGGAATTCTACCATGAATTAACAGTAACAAAATAAGAAATAATAAGTTGAGACTATTATTTATTCGACTTCCCTAATATTCATTTTGTACGCAAATAATAAATAAGAGAAATGTAATGTAAAAAAATAATAATGAAATAAATAAAAAAAACAGAGTTAACGATAGAACTTATAAATTACGAGGTTTTCACGATAATGTGTGCCGCTGTAATATTTATTACGTATGGAAAAATATCTATAGAGTGTTATTATTTTTGTAATTAAATCAAACCGTAACAAACCTCAATCCAGTGGCTTCCGTGGTTCTTGCTAGGGGCTGTTCGCCGAGGAACGGACACAGCTGCATTTTTTAAATTTAAAAAAAAATTTAATTCATAATTTAGGTTAAATATACTTTAACGGAGAAGGAGCTCGGTTAAAATAACTCGCTTGATAAAATAACCCTTCGCTTCGGGAAAATCTCAGAACGTTGGAAATAATAATTTCTTATTAAATTAATAACGTAGTTAGTAGGAATAACCAATTTCATTGTGGCGTGAAATAATTAAATTAAATACTCTGTTTTAACAACTTTGTTTTACTACCACTTGATTGAATAAGTGATTTATACCAGTAAATCGACGATTAGCCCAAGGCGAAAATAACCTATAAATGTAATTCTCCGCTAGATAAATCCTCCATCATTGCAATAGCAACATCATCTATAATGGGAGTAGAAGAAAATCAAGTATTGTCAGGTAATTCGTAAACTAAAAATATTTGTCTTTCTATAAAAACAAACATAATTAATTATGAAGGGTTGTTAGCTTTCTAGTACAAGTAATACTACAAACAGTCATAATAATTAAAATAAAATCTGTAGTCTTTTACAAAGTTATTATTTAATTTTCATTAAAGATAATTAAATTTGTAAGATGTTCGTTTTTTTTAATACCTATATGTTTTTAACTTTTATTTATACTATGCTGACTATTTTATTTAGTCCCATAGCGTCATCAGGGCAATAAAAATGAAAGTAATGTACTTAAAAACAAAAGCCTTTAAAAAAATACAGTATGTAGTCGAATCGAATGTTCAACGGTAGAAAGATGAAATAATTGTGTACAAAAGTTAATTTCAAACAAGAGAAATTTGTTTTCACGGTGTCGACTCGCTGCCTAAATATGGCTGAGTAATAAGTTTTATTCTGCGAAAAGGTTTTTCAGATCTAAGTTAATATAAACTCAAAGAATTTCAATACTTTGTACGAATGTTCGCTATTTTTTGTGAGAGATTTAATCCCGTGACCTCTTCCACAGGATGATGGTTGAACTAAAAACGACTCAAAAAAACTTTCCGATTAAGAATTACCAAATCATAAAATAATGATTTTCACCCCATCAAACAATGGTGCTCTTAAAATTATCTCCATTTTTTATGTTTTATAAAACCGTACAAGAGTCCCAACTGCTCCCAACCGTCTACAGTCAGTGAGACTATGGCATTCCCGATTGGGGTATGTTGTAAGGCTAAAGGTAATAGGGAGAGAAAGAAGATAAGGAAGAGGAAGGTTGGGAAGTACCTGGCTATTCACCAAACATGGTAAAGCTATTGTAAGTTAAGTTTTAATTTTGAATGGTGGTCTTTTACCAAGGGGTTACTTAGAGTATATACCACTCTGGAACGTGCCGCGAATATTCTCTAAATTATTTAACATGAATTTTAATGTGTAATGACACACATCAATTAAATAAATGTTGTTATAAATGTATTTGAACCCGCAACCTTTTGGATTGGTAATCGAGCGTCTTACCACTTGACCATGAAAACCGTTAAAATCCAATAATTTGAAAAAATCTAACACAAATCCCTTAGAGATGAATAATACCACTAAATACTCAAATCAATCAACAAATCGACTCTCGATTAATAGGATGAAAGAAAGTTATGTCGGTTTACTTGGAATTTTCGAGTTATGTAAGCCTCCGTCGTCAAAGATAAATTTACAGTTCATTCCTGACGTTGAATACCTAATTAATAATAGCAGGAATTTGAAGTCAAACCTACTTGTTTCTTAGTTAATGTTGATTGATGACTTGAAAGGGTTTGACCAACCCTTCTCCCGTTTATCTGTACTTTGGTTTGTGTTAGCCAAGCAAAACAACTTGTTAGAAGGATCATCCCTATCAGATACCTGAATTATGAAGGTGAAATCTAGGTTACAGCAAGATAGATTTCTGAAAAAATCAGGTCTCGTATAAATATGATAAAATAGGGGATGTTCAAGGTACCTTTTTGAGTGGAAAGGGGTGCATAGATCAGATTTGGCATTGCGCATGCTCACAGAGAAGTTTCTGGCGAAAAAACAGAAACTTTTCTGTGGTTTTGTCAATATGCAAAAAGCATATAAGCGAAGAAAAAACTATAAAAGGTATTACCTATGTATGGAGTAAACACAAATCTTATACAAGAAATTGCTACTTTGTACGAGGGAAACGTTGCTTTGTTAGACTGAATGGTGAATTTGAGAAGTGGTTCAATATCACAAAAGGTGTTAAGCAAGGTTGTGTAATGTCACCGTGGTTATTCAATCTGCACATGGATTATTATTGCATGCGAGATTTGAAAGGTGTGGGTTTGGGCACAAAAATGAACAATTTGAAAGTAGCGCCGTTCTTAAATATTATTGTTTGTGTTTGTGTTTTTTTTATTATTTTTTTATTAATTACAATATAACATTTTGGAAAAAACAGATACGTTGACAAACAATAATATTTTATTCAAAGTCCTTCTTACTTGAGATTCTGTTCCGAGGCGGACTGTAGGTTGCTGCGTTGGTATCACTGGTTCTATGATTACTTCATAATATTTATAATTTCCTCGTCTTCGTGGTTATTTATTCACATTTTTATGTTGCTCTTGAACATTTGCATGTCGGTGGCATCTCTTATATGATTTGGCAGAGCATTATATAATTTGGCAGTATGGAACTTGTGGTTTTTCTGTTCAAAAGATGTGTTCAATCTTGGAATGTTGATTTTATTTAAGATTTTTGTTACTGTAGTGTAAGTATGTTGGTCAGTGAGGTACTCACTATTTCTTTTAAAATTAAGTAGAGAATTTTTTGTGTATACTCGTATTTTTGTGATACTGTGTTTATACTTAATGTCTATATTAGAACATATACTCGTATAACCATTGTACATATTTACTATTTTAATTAAATAAATAAAAATTGTATCATAATGAAGCGGAAAGCTTTAATTAATTTTTATCTAAAATTTGACATGAATCACTCAATTTGTGGTAAGAAATAATTACATTTTAAATAAAAGTAACTTTGTTTTGAAATATATTTTTTTTTATTTTTTTTTTTTTACTTTTATTTAAAATTTAATTTTTATTTATTACAATATCTGTTCAAAATGAAAAAAGCAAAAAAGATATTTGTTTTAATCAGTGCACGTAGTTTTTTTTTACTTGTTATTTTTGTTAATGATCAAACATTTCGTTAGATGCACAGTGTGTTACGAAACGATAATTTTCATCGAGGAAAATATTTTCCGAGCGTTTCACTTTCTGTGGGCTGGATACGCCACGCTATCATATATCACATTGTAATGAGGGCGGCATTCTGACAATAACTTTGTTGAAAAGATGCTGCCGCCAAGGCAACCAGGAATATCGTATATCCCCACTGTCAAAGCCTCGTTAATCTTGGGGCTCTGGAAGGCTCTACGTTATATAATCATATCGGGTTATTTTAATATTCCCACGTCGGAAGTTCGTTTTTCTGTTAGGTATTTGATGAATTTACTAACTACGGGAAGAAGGTGCATATACAACAGAAAATCGTTCACAGCGATAAAATAATGCAACGAAATCTCTAATGAAAAAAATGCTTTTAAGAAAGGTTTTCTAGTAATCACAAATCAATCCACATTGGCTGTCGAAAATATCTTCCAATCGTATTTTACCCTTTGCAGTTTAGTAAAAAGCAATTATACAAAAATCAAACAATCAATACATACTCGTATATAATAATAAAAGTAAAAAATCATGCCAATTACTAATTTTCCTTTGCTACAGATTTATTTTAATTTAATAAAAACTTATTTTATTTTTTCAAGAGTCCCAGTAATCTAGAGCCAGTGAGACTATGGCATCCCCAATAGGGGTATGGAGATATGAAGAAGGGGAAGGTTGGGAAGTACTTGGCTATTCAGATCTGGTCACCGAACACGGCGGCTAAAGCCATTTCAAGCCGCGCTTCAATTCTGAATGGTGGTTTTTAACCAGGTTTATTACTGACACTTGGAGTATCTACCATTCTGGAACGTGCCGCAAATACACTTTTTATTATTTTTATTTGAATTAAATGTGTTATGACACATATTAATAAAATTAAATGTATTTGCGCACGCCGGGTTCGTCTTACCACTCGACCATACAGGCCGTCAAATGTCTCTGTCGGAAATATCTTCCAATTGTATTTTATCTTTACTACACTTCCTAAGCATCAAAAACTCTGGAAGTTATTTAATTTATTAATTTTTGGAAAATTTAGAGAAAATCAAAAATTAATACATATTGAGTAACAAATCATGCCAAATACAAATGTTCCTCTGCTACAGGTTTAACCAAGTTGGTATGGTGAGAGGAAGGTAAAAGGGAACATGGTAATGGAATAAGAAGAACCGGGACTAGACGGAAAGTTAGTTTGAGTGATCTAGTTTGGGTACAGTTGGGTAAAGGATTTTTTATAAAATTAGCACAGCTTTTTCGAATTAAATATCAGCACAAAAATTTTTCAGCTTTTGATTTGATTTAAAGAGCCACAGAGTTTTATAATACTTATTGGTTTATCTTATGCCTCATATCGTCATATAAACTCGAGTATTAAATACAACAACAACAAAAATTCAACGTTTGTATGATTTATTAAAAGATATCCTTTTCTCGCTTAATATAGAATGTCGATACGCAAATTATGTAGATGATTAAATGTGATGATTTAAAAAAAAAAATAATGGATGAGTAAGACATATTATATTTTTAAAATTAGAATTAACCTCAAAGGTCTGTGCTTTTATTTTTCAACATTATTTATTGAAAGAATTACAATAATATTCAACGAAATATGAAATAGAAAATAAAATAACAAGGTCGAACAAACATCTTTATACTTTGTGGAGCTTTGCTTACCATTTCAAAGATATCTGCCTCTATCGGTAAAAAAATCGAAAAAAAAATCAATAATTTTCAAGGATGTATGAGATTTCTAAAAAGGTTTTGGCAGCTCAATTGGCAGAGACATTACTCTCGGATAGAGTAGAGGTTCTGAGTTCGAGTCTCGGTCGTGACGTTAATTCTTTTTATTTTACCTGTATTTTTCTGTTTCATATTTCATTGAAGATTATTCATATTATTTCAATAAATAATAAAAAACAATTTATTCATTCTCATGTGGGTTACTAAAAATAGTCAGGTTTGTGAGGCTAGTTCTAAAAAGTTCACATGTGATTACAGCTTTTCACGCCGTCATATATTTGAATTGTTTGTTTTTTATGGTTCATGGTGAATGTGCGATAAGTTTAACAAGCAATTCAACTTCAGAATGGCGTAATATAACACTTCAACTTTTTCGTTGCTAGAATATGTATTATTATCTATGTATTATTACCCAACTTTGATATGTTTCTGTCGGTTATTTGCCTTTTATACCAGTGTAAATAGCCTGTTCAAAAGAAAAGATGAGTTTTGAATTTTTGCGGTCTGTGTACATTTGATTATCGATTTTTTTTTGTTATGTTGATACCTTAGATGAATTAAATAATGTAGATACGTCACGGAGACACCGCGCGTGACTGTACGAAGCTAAGCCAACGTGGCATACCTGAGATTTACTGCGTTTAGTCTCGCACAAACATTCGTTTGACGAACAAGCTGTCACCAGCTGCCACAAACGTATCGGTGTAAGCTCTTTTCTGACATAAAATTCCTTCCTGTGCTTTTGACAAGTGTAAAAATCATTCGGTAACAAAAAACAAATCTCATTGAATTTTTTTTCATGCGAAGTACATACAAATCACTTATTATTTCAATTAATACAATTATTCAAATACGTGAGATAGCGAATGCAGAAATACATAAGCGTGTGGAAGAACACATAGCGACAGTACACGAGTACGTCGCATGCTACTTCGCTCGTAAGTTCGTTAGGGAAGAGGGGGCTTGTAACGCGGAGAATGTAAAGCGGGACGTTCATATAGCTTTCTCATTCATACACACATATTCTGCTTGGTATGGCTATCCTTTTCATGCTTTCAGAGCATGCCATATTTATCGTTCAATTTGTATGAATATGACGTGTCTTGTATTTTATGTCTATGGTTGATACACATATGTTAGCATTATCAGCCATTTTGGATTAGTGGTTTGTTTTTGACAGCTGAAAAGGTTAGTCACGTTTTTGTGTGTTCTTCGATTTTTTTACTTTTGAAAAAAATGAATCAAAGAATAAAATCCATGATTTGTTTTTCCACAACTCCAGGACGATCATCGTCATTAACATCTTCTCGGCCTTCTGTAAAGCGTTTGTACCACTTATAAACACTTTTTTGAGACAAAGTAAACTCGCCGAATGAATACCATAGTCAACATTTTAAGTGCGTTGGAGCACTTTATTCCATTCTTAACGCAAAATTTAATACATATTCTTTGATCCATTTTTTTCAAAGGTAAAAAATCGAAGAGCACACAAAAACGTGACTAACCTTTCCAGTTGTCAAAAACAAACCACTAATCCAAAATGGCTGATAATGCTAACATATGATGAACATATGTGTACCAACATAACAAAAAAAAACGATTATCGAATGTACACAGCCCGCGAAAATTCAAAATTCACCTTTTCTTTTGAACTCGTATACTGGCATATAGCTGAATGTGGGAACGTTAATAATTTATTGATAATAGAATATTCTTACGTAGAATCATCCAGTTAATACCGTAATCTATTGATACGGTTCAGTTATTATTACAGTATTAGTCCTTAATGATCTCTCCAATAAAATATCATTGAGCAGTCTCCTGACGTAATTGCATCAGATATCAAGTTCCTACTAGTAATACTACAGGTTGGTTGATACGTTCGTTTTGCAGTTCTCTTAATAAGAAAAAGCTATTAAAATTATGATCAAATAACATTTTATAAAATCGCTGAAAAAACTCGGCATAAATAACTGTTATTATCGTATTCAGATTGAGTAGGATTCCGACATTTTTGGCACTGCATTAAATATCATCTTTCTGTAAGCTCTAGTTTTTGTAGGGAAAGAGTCACTACTAAAACTAGTCGAACTAACAAAACCACCCATAAAGCCACGGATTCACCCATTTATTATAAAGAAAAAAAAAATCTCTATAACAAGCTTCATACCAACCTATTTCCACTATTGATGGTTTCTTAATGGTAAATCCGTTAAATGAACTACATAATAAATAAAATAAAAACATTTTTGAACAGACAATTTGGTCTTTCGAGTCGGATTGAAATACTTGATTTTATTTATTTCACATAGTTATAGTAATACCGTTTAAATATAGATAGATAAAATTATATATAATGAAAATGAAATAATTACTTTGTATAAGACCACTGATTTTATTTTATTTTTTATGACCGACCGGTTTCGCTTAGCCTAAGCATCATCAGAGTACAAAATTAAACAAAACAAAAAATACGTATTGTGTGGTTATATATACTCAAACATACAAAAGGAGAACCCAGTATAAAATGAGAGAACAGTTAGAAAACAAAAGTATAACATTTAAATTATAAAAAAGGAACAGAGAGAAAGAGACAGATAATTTTAAATGAGAAAGGCGAAACGTCAACTGAGAAAGTGATAAAAGAATAATGAGAAATTTTATTAGTGTACGGGAAGTAAACCTAATATTTGACTACCGAACAACTGAATATTAATGTACTAGTATACTTTTATACCCTGATGATGCTTAGGTTAAGCAAAACCAGTCAGTTATAAAAATAAAAATAAATCATTGGCCTTTTACAAAAGAAAATATTTTATATTCATTAAATACATGGCTTGTTCAAAAGAATATGTGAATTTTGAATTTTCGCGGGCTGTGCACATTTGATTATCGATTTTTTTGTTGTTGTTATGTTGGTACACATATTTTTATTATACTTTAGCATTATCAGCCATTTTGGATTAGTGGTTTTTTTTAACATCTAGAAAGGTTAGTCACGTTTTTGTGTGTTCTTCGATTTTTTACTTTTGAAAAAAATGGATCAAAGAATAAAATCCATGAAAAACATAGGACGCTCATCGTCATTACCATCTTCTCGGCCTTCTGTAAAACTTATAAAAACTTTCGAAGACTCGCCGAATGCCACAGTCAACATTTTAAGTGCGTTGGAGCACTTTATTCCATTTTTAACGCCAAATTTAATACATATTCATTGAAAATTTCAAACGTGACTAACCTTTCCAATTGTCAAAAACAAACCACTCATCAAAAATGGCTGATAATGCTAATATATGATAAACATATGTGTACCAACATAACAACAACAACAAAACATCGATAATCGAATGTACACAGCCCGCGAAAATTCAAAAATCACCTTTTCTTTTGAACAGGCCTCGTATGTCAAACCACAAAGTGATTACTTGCAATTTAATTATTATACATATAAGGTACCGGATATTTAGCACTAAAATAGTTTCTAATCTTTGCGCCAGTTTTGCATACAATTTGAATGCTCGTATGTGACTAAAACTTTCCATAGCGTTTTGCCGAAGCCCGTTTGGTCATTTCTGTACATGCAGGGTGGCGTGTGTTTAGCCTCACTGCAGGCAATTTGGCAATTTGTAAGCCGGTGTAGCAACCGTTTTTGGTAATCTCTAAGGACCAGAGCTAGGAAAGCTGGGGGCCTTGTACTAAATTATTTTTACCATATGATTTTAAAACCAAAGCCATTAATATAAATATTCGTTAGTAAAATAGATTCCCCCGCTAGCTGGTAAGAAAACAGTTATTTAGGAAACAGGAACCGCACGAAAGTGGTAATGTACATATTATTTATTTTCGAAACCAGTACAGTAATACCCGTCTTAGAACAGACATTGTCTAGTGAGACGAGCAAAGTACATGTATTTGTAACAAATTATTTAACGTCAATGTCCGGGTTGCCAGCAATTAAATTTAAAATAAATTAATACATTTTACGTCAGTAAGATAGATTTAACCTCAGAGCAATATGGTAATATACAAAACAGAGCGCTGTAGAGAGAGCTGTAGTCAGTTTTTACGAGGTTTTCCGGACTCGGCTAGACCTGGGCGTGGCTAGGAATCGGGCTAGGGTATTAATACATTAATTCATAGCACATGTCGACAAAATGTTTTTGTTTATTCGTATAACCACTTTTTCACAGTATTGTTAGAAAATATATAAAACGTAATCTAATAAACCGTTGAGTTATCTCAATTTATTTTGCGTATCATAACGTGTGGGCGGAGTCAACGGAGACGCGGGACACGAAGAACATTCTAAAAATACTTTAAAACGGTGTGATAATTCGGGAAATTTCGTTGTCTCTTTCTTTCTCATTGTGTACGACGTAAAAACCCGGAGAAAGCGATTTATCCCAAATCTGTAAAGGTTGGGTAAAAATAATTAGCTCTCTCTCCATACAGTGTTATTTCAAGGATTTAACGTATCGTTGCCGAAAAGGCATAAGGGCGGAAGCCCCATTTTGGGAAGTTTACACCAGAGCACTTTAAAGGTTTTTTTTGCTTTACAATAAAATTTATAAGTCTTCAGTACCTGGTTGGATTTTGAAAAAGAGAGTTAACTCAGATAATTCAATGCTTCATTAAGTTACCTGAAGCGACGAAAAGCAAAAAAAGTCCCAAACTTGTGTCGCTTGAGTCAAGCCTTCTTCTAAACGGTTAATATATTTAAAATTGCTGGACGCCAAAAAAGTTTTCAGAATCAAACGAGAGTCAGAGTATTCGATACAGAAACCAAAATTGATAAAAACTACGTATTCAACTCATTTTTGACCAGTGTCCATTAAGCCCTTTTGAATTTCTAGCAGCAATAACATAATAATGGTTTTAAAATGTGAAAGTAATAATAACTGTTACAAAACATATAAAGTAACATGAATCAAACATACAGTCGGAAGGTAAATAAGATACATGACTATGATAAAATCTTTTTTTAGAACTTGCGACATTGTACCCGATAGAAACATGCATGTGTGAAAATGTTCGTTATTACAAACATTCATCGATTCGGCGACGCGCGTGCTTGAGCACGCTATTAATCTGTTTATCTGTTAAATCTGTCAAATCTGTTGATCTGTTTATTTGTTGATCTGATAATCTGTTAATTCTCAACTGCTCCCAACCGTCTAGAGCCAGTGAGACTATGGCATCCCCAAATAGGATATGTTGTGAGGCTGAAGGTATTGGGGAGGAGAAAGAGATATGGAAGAGGAAGGTTGGGAAGTACCTGGCTATTCAGATCTGTTCACCAAACACGGCTATAGCCATGTCAAGCAACGTTTCGATTCTGAATGGTGGTCTTTCACCAGGGCGATACTTTGAACGCTGCAAATATACTTTTTTTATTATTTTTATATGAATTAAATGTGTTATGACACATACTAATTAAATAAATGTTATTGGCGCACGCCGGGTTTGAACCCGCGATTTTTAATTTATTAATCTGTAAATCCGTGAACACGATGCACGAAAAAGGTGCGCCAATATTTTCAAAAGATATCGAATCTGTTTACAAAATTTTTTTAAAACAAATGTCAACGCATTAAGAAATATTCGACAATAATTGTGATTCGACGTAGACAATTCGAGAAAAGTTTGTAATCTAGGATTAATGTAAAAGGTATTTCAAAGAGTACACTCGTACTACATAGTACTAATTTCGTGAAAATGATTAAAAGTTGGGCCCCTCATTGAAGATCCCTGAAAATAAGCATCGGCTGTACGAGTATAAACGGCGTGCAATTTTTCCCGGGAGAGTTTTCCTCACGAAACTTTTCCTGTCACAAATAACCGGCTGTGTTTTTTCAGTCAAGTGAGCGAAATGCCGCTTATTTGATCGATCGAAATCAGTTTCTTCACACACGCCGAAGGTACTCGGACCTCACATCAATTAGTGTGTCAAGTAGATTGAATTCAGAAATACACCATATATAATACCTAATTGTATGGTTTCAGAAAGGTTAATTTCCATGACGATTATTAATTGACTGTTATACTTGTATAGTAAGGCACGACTCTTTTTGACCAAACGGTGTCCATAAATGTTATAAATACTCAAATACAGTCAATTTAAGGTGACGGACATGAAGTAACAATGTTTTTTTTTACTACAGCGAATACCACACAAGAATCCCAATCGCTCCCAACCGTCTAAAGCCAGTGCGACTATGGCATTCCTGAATGGGGTATGTTGTGAGGCTTAAGGTAGTGGGATAGAGATTGAGATGGGCAAGAAAAAGAGGAAGGTTGGGAGTACCTGACTATTCAGATCTAGTGACCAAACACGGCTAAAGCCATTTCAAGCAACGTTTCGATTCAGAATTGTGGTCTTTCACCGGGTCGATACTTAAAATATCTACCACTCTGGAACGTGCCGCAAATATAACATACATTATTTTACACGACTCATATGTGTTATGAAACATTTCATCAAATAAAAGTTATTTGCGCGTGCTGGGATTGTACCTGCGACCTCTGGATTCGTAGTCGAGCGTCTTATCACTCGACCACGAATATTTTCTAATTAAAATGTCGTTACAAGTGATTATTTTAATTGACGTTTCGCTTCTTTCAATTCATATTATTTGTCTCTTTTTCTCTGTTCTTTTTTTATAATTTAAATATTATTCTATTGTTTTCTCACTGTTCTCTTATTTAATTATATACTGTGTTCTCCTTCTTTACGTATATATAACTGCACACAATGTATTTATTTTATTATTAAGTTTTGTTTTGTACCCTGACGATGGTTAGGCTAAGCAAAACCGGTCGGTCATAAAAAATAAAATAAAATCTGCGGTCGTATACATAAAAGTTTTTATTTTATTTTCATTATTTACGTCACACCACAAAGTGATTGCTTTCTATGAAAATATAAAATAAATATATTAAATTTTTACCAATAAATGGAAATTAGTAATTATAACTACTAAAAACAAATTTGATTTCCAACTGTTACCAACTTGACCGGAATTTCACTGCAAAATTAAACTGCCGCGTCGTAAAGCGGGGGTAAATCGAATCACCGAACAAACGTTAATCTGCACGAGGTTGGGCAAAATAAACCATGGTCATACCTTAACTCCTGTTTACTAAATGACTGGAGTTTGTTTAACTTTACCTCCGCAGAGAGATAACCTTATTACGGTGCTACGTTTACCAGAAGAGATATAAAATATCTGAACATTATATTTCTGTGTCGCAAATTCGTAAAACGAGATATGGAAAAAAATACTATCGTTCGCGTGATATTGAAACGTTGGCCGAATTTAAATAAAAATCTACTTCTGTTTTTTTTCGTGTTTTCTTTTAAAGTGAAAGATATAAATTTCCAAATTTACGAATAGACAGAAAATATTTTGAAAAACTTCCTTTGATGGCCTCCATGGTCGAGTGGTAAGACGCTCGACTACACGAATCCTAAAGGTCGCGGGTTCAAACCCGGCGTGCGCCAATAATTTTTATTTAATTAATACGTGTCACAATACATTTAATTCATATAGAAATAAAAATTAGTATATTTGCGGCATGTTCCAGAGTGGTAGATACTCTAAGTATCGCCCTGGTGAAAGACCACCATTCAGAATCGAAACGTTGCTTGAAATGGCTTTAGCCGTCTTTGGTGATCAGATCTGAATAGCCAGGTACTTCTCAACCTTCATCTTCCCAATCTCCTTCCCTTTTCACCTACCTTCAGCATCACAACAAACCCTATTTGGGGATGCCACAGTCTCACTGGCTCTAGACGGTTGGGAGCGGTTGAGACGAGTGCGGTATTCATATAAAAAATAAAAAAATTAAACTACCATCATTATAAGAAAAATGCAATGATGGAGGACTTAGTTAGCAGAGGAATTGATCCCTCAACGCCTGGGTGAAAACTCGACGCATTTGTCAACTCGGTTACTAAACGTTTTCTGTGCCATTTTTTTGTCAGAAAGTTTGAATGATTGTCTCACTTTTAAATATGGCTTGCGTCTTTGCAAACGTAAGCAAGATTATTCACGACTATGAAAACTGTCAATTGTAAGCCTAAATAAATAAAAATAACAATATTATCCTACTCGATGTTAAAATTCCGGTCAATTATTCATTTATTTGGGAAAATTAACAGCAAATCAACAACTAATTAAAACATACATAAGAAGAAGAATAACCAATCATGCAAATGGCGAATTTTTCTCACTAATGATTTATATTATAAATAAAGTGTGACAATATATATTTACAGTTTAAATTTAGTGGAAGGGAATCATGGGAATAGGATAGTGAAAAAAGATGGGAGCAGATAGAAGGTTAGTTTCAATGACCTCTAATGCAGTGAATCAAATATAATTTTATAAAACATTCAGTTGAGGTAGGTTTCAGTTTCAAATTCCAGCGTGCGCAAATATTTTTTATGAATATGTCTAATGTTATTTTACATTTAATTAATAAATAATACGATCGCGGCACGTTCTAGAGTGATACATTCTATTAGTATTCCCCTGGCGAAAACCACCATTCAGAATCGAAAAGTTGCTAGAAATGGTTTTAGCTGCGTTTGGTGACCATATTTAAATGGCCAGCAACTTTCCAACCTTCCTCTTTCCCTTCCCCATATTCTCTTTTCATCACTCTCTCCAGCTTCACAACATGCCCCATTTGGGGATGACATTACCACTAGCTTCGGATAGTTAAGAGCAGTTGGGACTCTTGTACGGTACCCACATAATAAACAAAAATTACAGCATTGCCAGGAACAGGGATTGTATTGGTTGTAGATAATGGCCCTGACAAATAAAACGCCACAAGCAAAGAGAGTGAACATATGTTTGTTTTTGCGATACCGCAAATGAGTCTTTTTAATATATGTTTTATGGTGAATGCTGCACAAGAGTCCCAACCGTCTACAGCCAGTAGGACTATGGTTCCCTCAATTGGGTTATGTTGTGAGGCTGAATTTAGTGGAGAGAAAAAGGAGATAGAGAAGAGAAAGGTTGGGAAGTACCTGGCTATTCATATCTGGTCACCAAACACGGCTACAAATATTTTAAGCAACGTTTCGGTTCTGAATGGTGGTCTTTCACCAAGGCGATACTTAGAGCATCTTCCACTCTGGAACGTGCCGCAAATATATTATATATTAATTTCGGTCCACACTGAAAACTTTTCTTTTCAGACTTTCATATCCTTAAATTTACTAAAAGAATCTTAAAATAATCAGTCTCGACGAATCACCTTTAGATATACAAATAAGTCCTGTACTGTACGACAAATTCAGAAAGTCTATATTTTTTATTTCGCTCCCATGTCCTAAATCGGAAAAAAATAAATAAATAATAAATAAAAATCACAATCATAATTTTAAGTTGATAAGTGTGTCTATCTGATGGGACCTACCAGGTAAGTATGTTCCTGTGTATTTTCTCATTTAAACTAGGAATTAATATCTAATAATAAAACATGAGATCTGTACAGCGCCCTTGAGGTAATTTTTCACAAAAACAACGATACACAAATCATCCAAATATTATTATTATTTTTTATGAATGAATTGTTGTATGACATTTATTAATTACATAAAAGTTATTGGCGCACGCCGGATTTGAACCTCCCACTTCTGAATTCGAAGTCGAGCGTGTTATGTAACGATATTTTCGTAAGCATCAACTTTAAGCCCCGTCTGTTAATATTTCAAGGTACTCAACCTAATATTAAATTCTATTTTATTACGTACGGGCAACCCCAAAAAGAGAATAGACTCAAGGCCGAAGTTTACCCGGGGGTCTCGCGCGCGGTTACCAGCCTCTTGGTCTGAGACAGTTTTACCGAACGGACGTGCCCATCCCTGAACTACCAGCGCTCCCGCGCCAACATCAGGACATCTGCGAATCCAGCCGACGCTTTAAAGCCGCATCCGCAAATCGAGTCTACTACGATCGCTCAGGGTATTGTTAATTATAATTTGATTTAAATAATTCCCCTAACTTCATTTCAAGCTCACGGTGTCCACAAAGAATCAAAGCTTTTCCTAGTAGCGTAAATTCATTTGCTAAAATACAAGCCTTTCACCGAAGGCACCTTCTTAAAGCAAAAGAGAAAGAGTTTTCATTTCTGTATTTCCTTCCTTGTATAATATTTGTAATCCTCCCTACCAAAAAGTAGGCCAAGTTTCTCACCCCTATCTAACGAACTTCCAACACGATGACGCTCTCCAAAAATGCTAGCATGGCGTAAGTACTTATTAAAGATATCTAAAAGTCCTCATTCAGGACCTAGTTCCACTGGTCCGTATCAAGCGTCTTACCATTCGACCACGGAGGCCGTCAAAGTCCGAGCTGTTGTTTATTTTTTTTATCTAGAATAAGTGGAAAAACAAAGAAGGCGGAAAATGAAAAGCTTGAAATGAGCCAAACTATTCTAGAACTGCTTACTTAACAAAGCTTAAACTCTTTAAAACTCATCAATTACCGTATTTAAAGTCTCTTATCTGAGTGATTGAGAGGGCAAAAAACACATACTGCATAAACAAGTTCTTATAAATTTCTAGTCACCCTCTTCACCATTTAAAAGTTGTATTGACTACAAAAGCTCGGACAAGGCAAAAATAATTTACTTACACTGGGTAGGTATACGAAAAGGTCATCTAGCTGGAGCCTTTTTACATTGTTATAAATATGACCCCGTGTTTGGTGATTTAATTAAAAGTTTATGCTAACGGTCCGTGTAGATTTTAATAACCATTCGGTCGAGAACGTTCGACCAATGTAGGGAAAATTAAGAACAAAATGAATTGAAAATTTACTCATATCGTGTCCACCACAAACTCCAATAAAAATCTAATTAAAAATTTTTCGAAAAGCCCCGTGGTTTTTGAAACTTTTGATAATGTAACCAACGACGAGTGATGATGAAATTGTGGCTGATTTAATGATCTTTATTTTTTGATCCCTTCGTTTAAAGTTGTTGAACTCTATGCATTTCACTCGCATATTTCATATTTTTATTTTTTAAGTGAATACCTCACAATAGTACCAACTGCGCCTAACCGTCTGGAGTCAGTGAGACTATGGCATACAAAATCGGGATATGTTGTGAGGCTGAAAGTAGTGGGGAGAGGAAAGATATGGGGAAGAGGAAGGTTGGAAAGTACCTAGCTATTCAGATCTAGTCACCAAACACGGCTAAAGGCATTTCAAGCAACGTTTCAATTCTGAATGGTGGTCTTTCACCAAGGCGATACTTAGAGTATGTACCACTGTGGAACGTGCCGCAAATATACAAGGTATTATTTTTATATAAATTATTATGTGCTATGACACATATTCATTGGATAATATTTATTTTGTACGCAAAGTGGACCTTTGGATACGTAGTCGAGCGTCTTACCACTCGACTACGCAGGTAGTCAAACACTCTTCCGATTGCCGCATGCAAAAATTAATACTTCTAATTTATATCCCTTACAATCGGAGTACAGATTTTTGGGATTTTTTTGAATCAAATTTAAATAAATTTTAAAAAATGTGAGCCTCTACTGAATATTATTTTCATTCGCATTTAAAATAAAAAACTTTTGGAAAGTTTCCATTTTTGTTCCGGTTTTATATATTTATTTATGAACACGAAATGGGAAAAAAGAACAACAAAAACACATAATATTTTAATGAAGCAATGATAAAAATATACAATTAAAAGAATATTAAATCAAAGCCTGAACGAGGTTTTGGTAGAGTCGTAAAGAATGACAAAAATCATTTAGACTGGTACCAAACATTTCAAGACCATGGCTTAAGTTAACAAGTCTCGACATTCTGAATAGTGGAGAATGATACCCTTAATAAGTAGAGTTATAATTGAGGAACAGCTATTCATTGTTTCTACGACAAGGAATGTTGCTCTGGATAAGTTGCAAGAAAGAAGATTTATTTTTTTTATACTATCACAAAATTGCCACAGTGGTAAAATAATCTCAGTATCGTCCTGGTGAAAATCAACTTTCTTCGAATGGCTTTGAAAACCACGATTTTTTTTTTACTTTTCACGTCTATTGTAATATTTTCTTCTTTTTTGAAATAATTTGACGCGGGGGAGTGAAACCTTTTTGTTCCATCGAAGTGAGTACCTTCAAGTAATAATGAAACGACGTTGGTACGAATATTGCAAAATAATTAAAATTCGCAATTTTGTTGGGACCTGCGAGCTTTGAGCTTTGAGTAAACACACTGCAGTGATATTACATCCAAATTAAACGTTTTTCAAAAGAAAAAAATATATATATGTCGATGTTCATGCGTCCTTGGGGCGATTTTTCACAAAAACGGCAATATTCAAATTATCCAAATATTAATATTTATTAATATGTATCAATAACAGATTTATATCTGTTCAACATTGGTTCTTGAGACTGATTGCTTAGAGGTTAGGACTTGAAAGAGGAACATACTTAATAATGAAATTGTACCAACTCTAAACTTTCTTATTTAGAAGACCGTGGGAACAAATTCGATATCATTTGTTTCTTATATATTATTAATTGCATTTTTAAATCACCTACTTTACAACAACGCATTCCCTTCAAACTAACTAACCATCACGTCGTTTCACCGCAGGGGTAGGCAGAGAGGACGGACCGCCATATAACTCTGTCTTGGCACACACTCCTTGCTTCATTCACATTCAAACATCGTCTCATACATGCTCTTCTGTTATTCTGACTCTTCACATGACCCGATTCAAGTATTTGATTTACTTGATCGCGCCATGTTTTTCTCGAGCTTCCTCGACTTCTTCTTCCATTCAATTTCGCATCATATATTCTTTTCACACTTCAATATTAACGTTAATTTATTGCATTATAATGTTTCTATTAACTTACTTATGTTTTAGGGTGTTTATCATTTACTCCATGTTATTTGTATCTCACTATTATTTTATATTATCACATTTATGTAAAAGCCCATTAGGGTGTATATAAATTTTTTAAATATCCGAGACCTGTTCAAAAGAAAAAGTGAATTTTGAATTTTCGCGGGCTGTGTACATCTGATTATCGATTTGTTTTTTGTTATGTCGGTACACGTATGTTTATCATATGTTAGCATAATCAGCCATTTTGGATTTGTGGTTTGTTTTGACAACTGGAAATGTTAGTCACGTTTTTGTGTGTTCTTCGATTTTTTACTTTTGAAAAAAATGGATCAAAGAATAAAACCCATGATTTGTTTTTCCACAACTCCAGGACGCTCATCGTCATTAACATCTTATCGGCCTTCACGTAAGAAAGGTAGCGAGTAAGATATGTAAAATTGGACGTAGTTATGGAAAAACGTCCAACCCACCATTTACCAAAATCGAGTTTTACGTGTTTTCCTATAGATAAATACGAGATTTATACCTGTTGAAAACGTCCAAGCCCTAAATGCAATAGATTTTTGGTAAATATTTGTTTTACTTAAGCACATTGCAGATATTTGACATAAATTGAAGTTTAAAAATATTATAAAATGTAGAATAACATAAAAATTAATTTTTTTAAAAACACATTATATAAATAACCTATTTATAATAATTCTTATAATGAAAAAAACATCGACATTCACTTTACAGATACCGATTACGCATATTAATGCTTTTTCAACGTCATATTTTAAAACGCCTTTTTCTCAGTTTAATTTTTTTGAGGTTGGATGCTTTCTGCATAACAACGTCTAATTGAAGGGTCGTGCAATTGCTGAGGGAGACTAAAATAGTAAGTTTTGATTCAGAATAGCATTTTCTCATTCTCTTTCGTAGTACACATCTTCTCCCTAGTGTATACCTTTAACCCCTTAAATATTTCTTATTTTTCTGACTCACCCATCCAAAGTCGCCAGTAATTTTTAGGTCATGAACCTCACTTGTTAGCAACTTCTGTTTTTCTTTCCCAACCGTGAATAATATCGGAAGAAATTGGGATTTTAAGGGTCATTGCGTAGTCCCACTTGTATGTTAAAGTTGGGACATAAATATCGTCTACCTTTGGCATATCTGGGTAAAAAAAACGTCATCAAAGATACCTATTATTTCACTCGAAAAATGAACAACTGATATACAAATCTCATCACACAGTAGTGCAAAAGATAGAACAATATTTTAAGTCCCTCTAAAACCGTTTGAGGGGATGAGAAAAACAAGATTTGCAAAAATACGGTAACAAATCCAGGCAGTTGGGAAAGACCTCTTTTCAGCAGTAGATTAACAGTGGTTGAAAGTTATCCATTATAATGTAAGTTTAATTTATAATCTTGAACAACTTGAAGTTACTACTAAAATTCTACCGATGCAATGAAAAGAATTTATTATATAACTGATTGTTACCAATAAAAAAAATCGCGGAATGTAACGTGACTAACCAAGAATGAGTACTATTTGCTTTAATCCACCCGTTTCAAATATAGAATAATGTCTGCTAAAATCAAAATTATAGGTAGGTACGTTATTAAGTAGGTAGGGATTTGAAAAGATTAATTTCAAAATTTGATAATTTCAACGTCATTTCCAAATTTAAAAATTTAACACTCGTACGGGCCCACATACCCACTCAAAAAGTAAATTATTTATATTTTCGTAGAAAACAATCACTTTATAGTTCAACTTTATAGTAAGACGGATGTTATTTAAATTTTTATGATCGAAAATATTATTTATTCTTTCTTTATGTTCCTTTATTATAATTTAAATGTTATTATTTTGTTTTCTCATGGTTCTGTTATTTTATTTTATATTTTGTTTTCCCTCTGTATGCATTTATAACCGCGCACTTTGTATTTTTTTAAGTTTGATTGTGTAACTCGGTGATGCTTATGCTAAGAGGTCGTTCATAAAAATTAAAATAATATCCGTGGTCTTCTACAAAATTATTTTTTCATTTCTTTGAATTATTTATAGTTGAAATTCTCAAATTTTTATTTCAAGCTCAAACATTTGACAAAGCAAGGGAGCTCTAAGAGTAGAAACAGGTTAAGGAGACCTACATGCAGCAATAAATATAATGATTGTTAATGATTATCTGTTTCAAAATTAGTGTTTAGTTGATGATTAAAAAAAAATCTCAAATAAATTGATAACTGGTAAGCTAACTCTCTTCTACAGATGAAGAGATTCGATTTTTAACGTAATATCAAACAAGTTTTCAGCTTTCCATTTGATAAACAGTTAAAGAAGTACTAGGAGACCTTCGAGAAGTGAATTTTCAGAATCTAATGATTATGTATTCCGAAGTTTTTAGTTCAATCTTTGTAAAACTTTTCCACGAGGATTACAAAATGAACTACCACAAATGAAAGACATCATTTTCAATGCAGTATCAAACAAGTTCCTCTCCGTTCAAAGCTGACACTTTAGTACGAACTGGTAGAGTAGGGGTTTAAAAAGAGAACTTTACAGAAAAGTCGTACATAGTTCTTCAGTTCTTCGTGATAAAACATCTTGTTTGAAGTTAATGCATGCCCGGGACGCCCTGAGGCCACCAGCCGCCTGAAAGCGTCCACACACACACACACAGCCTGAACTCACTTCGGGTTTGTCGAAAGCTCTTGGAAAAGATATCCGAAAGTTTCAAAGAACGATTGTTTCTGAAAATTGTTTTCTAATGTGTTTGAGATATTAGTTGAGCAGATGTAAGTGAGGCGGGGAGTGGGTACAGTCAAGGTGACATTTAAAGCGTAGACTTGTATTCTTATACTATGAAAAACCACTATTACTAAGAATGTATGATGCGATAGCTAATGAAAGAAGAAGTTGAGGACGCCCGAAGAAGACATGGCACGATCAAATAAATCAAATACTTGAATCGGGTCATGTGAAGAGTCAGAATAACAGAAGAGTTTGTACGAGACGATGTATGAATGTAAATGAAGCAAGGAGTGTGTGCAAAGACAGAGTTGTATAGCGGTTCGTCTTATCTGCCTACCCTTGCGGAAAAACGGCGTGATGATAAGTTAGTTTGTCACTATTAATTTACGAAATGTTTTCTCAAATGCAACAAAAGTGTTCCACGGTGTTGGGTAAATTTATTTGTAATATTAAAAAAAAAAACTATACTTTATATGAGACGGAATGAGTCGATAAACGCAGATTTTAATGAGAATCAAAACAAAATTTACGATTTTAGTTTTTTTTTGTAATATGTACATGTACTTTTTCAAAGAATAATAGCACATTATTTTATTTTCTGACCCATCACATTTTTCCTTGCTAGATATTTGTTTATTTAAGTATAAACGCCCTTATGGGCTTTTACATAACTGTGTAATAAATTATATAAATTAATAGTGACATCAAAATAACACGCTGTAAATGATTAGCACCCAAAAACATAAGTAAGTTAATAAAAAAATATTATAATGCAATAAATAAACAGTAATGTTTTTGAAAGAGTTATGCTATTATAGCCTTATTGTAGTGCAGTTAAATATATCTTCTATTTCAGCGAAAGCATAACCCACTGTATGCAATCTAGGTACAAGCCAGTATCTAAATGACTCAGTCCTGATATTATTGTTACATTTAAAAATAATTTTGGATCGAGTAGTTCTCTTAGGTACATGGAAGGTAATTAAGCTAAGTAAATCAGGGCTGTCTATGAGTGTTAATAATTTGAGATTGTTAATAATTTTAATTCTTTCATTAAAAATAATAAGTTATGGTTCCTATGGGTAGACCGAGTTTGTAGTTAATGTATCTTAGAATTTTATGCTGAAATTTTTCAATGGAATTAGAGTAGATTTTAAAGTGAGGATAGATATGTTCAGAAGGAACAATTCTGCAAACTTGACTCAAAACTTTTTTTTTGCATATTCCGTTTTCCTAGCGCCTACAGATATAACCGTGAAAATGAACCTCATCTGAAAATTCTCTGCATGTTTAGATATCTAGTAAATGAAGTTGAAACCTGTTTTCACATTGTTTCAATATCTTCGTCAATGCATACTATATATCATCTGAAATAATAATTTACTCTTTATTTTGTGGAACTTGTTAGTAGAATTTTTTTAAATTCTCATGTTGTTGGAGTGCAAATTCATTTTACCACCTTCCAAGTAAAATTTTAGAAACAACTTATTTTATAATCATATTGTTCTATTATTATTCGTTAAAAAAGGCTGATTAAATATACACAGGTTACACGGACACTGGTGTTTAGTGCCATAACGTTTTTTATGTGTCAGGAAGGTTTTTAAATATTTGCCTCCTATTGTGGTTATTTATAGATTATAATAATAATTTTAATTTTGTCAAAAAGTACATAAGTTATATTAAGTTACATTCTAAAATAATTCCCAATAATAATTCATAACCTGATTCAAATACTTATTTCTGCTTTGTGCGATGTTGCTTTTTTTTAAATATTACAAATCGCGTATCCAAGGAATATAGAATATTACCAGAGAAACCGTTTAGAAATTTTAGGTAGACGCCACTTAACTATCCATATTTTCAATTTAGTTACTTATTTTAAAACCTTTGAGTGATAAGGTTAATGAAATCGTGCAAACACTCAGACACGTGTCACTAATTTGCTGAATACTTTGCAAATACTCCAAGATACGCTTCCTAGATATTTAAATACACCCCTAATAAAAGTTAATTGTTCAATATGAAGTAAATCTCCAGTTGGTGCTATCCAAGCTGAATTGTGTTAACTTACTATATTTATCCTTAGGTATACAGAGCGAATGAAAGAAGAAAGGAGTGTGAAAAGAATAAATGATGCGAAAGTGAATGAAATAAGAAGCCGGGGATGCCCAATGAAGACATGGCACGATCAAGTGAGAGTCAGAATAACAGAAGAGTATGAATGAAACGACGTGTAAATGTGAATGAAGTAAGGAGTGTGTGCCAAGACAGAGTTGTATGGCAGTCCGTTCTTCCTGCTTATCCTTGTGTAGAGATCGCGTGATGGTTTGTTAGTTAGTTAGTAACCAGTAGACACTCAAACACAATGTGACGATGACACTTGAAGATAACATACCTAAGCAAACAATTGTAATCAAGTGTCTACATTGATGTATTTTATAATCTCAGAGTAATTGTTACTCTGAAATAATAATCAAATCATAGATATTCCATACAGCGCTCTTGATGTGATTTTTCACGAAAGCAGCGCTATACAAATTATCCATATATTATTATTATTAGTATTGTGGTTAAGGAAGCTCAAGAATCCAGATGACGAAGAAGATCTTTGACTAGAGGACGTGTTTAGACCGCAACAGGTAATTTAGCGATACCAGCATTAAATAATAAATTATGAAACCTCGTGAAGACAACTAATTATTTCAGTCCTGGTAGATCAGGTAAAAAAACAATTAACTATAATATGCTGTATTCCTGATAATCTCAATCTGACGGTCTCGCAGAGAACAAAAGACCTAATAGAACAGGAGTAGACGAGGTTAGCATTGAACTAACTGCAGCGACCAGGAAACTATGGCGCTTTATGATCCGTGGTAAACTTAATTACATCTTCATACCGCTCGAACAATGAGAGTCGGGATGAGAGGCGGAGAATGGAGGCAGTAAACCGAACCTTTTTCATAGAAATATATTATATACTATATTCGTAAAAAGCATTAACTTTGTGGCTTGCCATATTTATAAATAGAACACATACACTTTGTTTTTAACCACTTTTTTATTTAATATTTTGTCTACCGGTTTCGGAAGTACCAATATACATTCTCCAGATACTTCAAAAAATACATTTTTTGATCGTGTACAGAATTTATCTCCACATATGTTTCTTCCAGAAGAGATGAAGTTATTATCTAAAGATTAATTTAATATTGTCCTGATGATGGAAGGGTACTTCCGAAACCGGTAGACAAAATATTAAATAAAAAAGTGGTTAAAAACAAAGTGTATGTGTTCTATTTATAAATATTATATACTCACCAGGATGTTCAAATATATTTATTTTTAATTAAATGAAAAGACACTTTGTTTGAATCCACTTTATATTGGTATAAATACGTCGATTAGTTTCGATTCAACTGAATCTTCTTCAGGACTTAAAATATACTAATGAAACAACAGGAATGTGCATGTATATGTAGTGGTAAAAATAGGGAAAAGAGAGGTACAATATTAAGAGGGAGATAACAATATAACAAAAGACAAAAAAACATACCATACAATGTACGAGTATTTAATTATGTGGACGATGGGAAAACCATGAAAGACAAAGAGGGTAGCAGAACGACAAGGAAGGTGGTGGATTGTTTCCGTCCACCTCCAACTCTGTCTGTCTCAAATAATGAAAATTTTAAACTTATATTTTAATACGATAAATTGAATTTAAACAATACGGTTATATCTAATAAAGTGGGGTCAAAGCAAAGTTACTTTTATTTAAAATTCAATATGGTTGTGTTGAAACAGTTTTATTATGTTATTTATTTATTAACTTTTTGTTTCTCACATTATTTTTTTACATTACCTACCTCAAATAAAATATAGTATTTTAAATAGTCAAATTAATTTGTCTTATAGTCCTATTCTTGATATATTTCCAGTTCGCCGCTCGGTTATTCCCATAATCCCCTCAATTACCCCTTCTCCTTCCCATTCCAACTCCTAAATATGTATATATACCTCAGCATTTTATATTTTATGTTAATTTTGTCCTGACGATGAAAGGATACTTTCGAAACCGGTAGACGTTCTATTAAATAATAAAGTGGTTATGAACAAAATTTATGTGTTTTATTTATAAAAATATACTAATGAAAATATAATAAAATAAAAATATCCTAATTTTTAAGTCCCGTTGAAGATTCAGCAGAATCGAAACTAGTTGACTTATACAAAAATAAAGTGGACTTAAACAACGTGTGTGTTTTTTTAATAAATTAATCATCTCAATCCACAAAGTGTTTGCTTATTCTGATAATCCAATAAGTTTTTTTTTTAATTAATCACGACGCGAACAGTACTTGATAATATTTGCCTAATAACTATTCAGTAATCATAGCACTGGATAAAACAAATAGTATTTTAGACCTAACGTTATCGATTCTCAAAAGCTTGTCGTTAAATGAAGAAACGTTCAAGATGCGTACGCGACTCGCTTACGCAATGCTCTAGACGTACAGTAAGCTGCAAAATCGACGATGTGTTCAAATTAAACAACACAATAAAGCAATAATAAAAGTTAATACCCTACAAGTGTCCCAACTGCTTCTGACTTTCTGGAGTCAGTGGAGCTATGCCATCTCCATTTTTTTATGAGGCCTAAGGGAGTGAGGAATAGAAAGAGATGGGTATGAGGAAGGTTTGGAAAGACCTAGCTATTTAGATCTGGTCATTTAACACGTAAAAGTCATTTCAAGCAAACGTTTTAATTCTGATTGTTTTTTTCAATTTTTCCATGGTGAATACCGCACAAGAGTCCTAACCGTCTGGAGCCAGTGGGAGTATGGCATCCCCAATTGAGGTATGCTGTGAGGCTTACATGTAGTGGGGAGCGGAAGGAGATGGGGAAGAGGAAGTTTGAAAAGTAACTGGTTATTCAGATCTGGTCACCAAACACGGCTGAAGCCGTTTCAAGTAAAGTTTCGATTCTGAATGGTGGTCTTTTACCAGGGCGAGTATCTACAACGAATTTCTGTGAGAAAGTTTTTAGATCAAAGTTAGTGATTTTTTTAATAATTTAATTTGATATATTTTCAGATTTAGTCACACAGTCACTTAAAATACTCACCGGAAGTGATTTAACAGGTGTGATAATATTTTTTTTCAATCACATTTGAAAAATGATTTATTTTTATTACTGTAAGCTTTTATATTACAATATAATTAAGAAGCTACCCACTACCTCCTTTCTGCGTATGGGTAAACAGAGAGAATGTACCGCCACACCACTCTGTATTGGCACACACTACTCGCTTAATTCACATTCGTACATCGTCTATATTATTATTTATAATATGTAACATTTTTGATATGAGTATTTGGTTACAATTTTAAATTAAAGAAGATTAATAAATTCGAGATGCAACATTAGAAACACTACTCTACTCGATGACTCAAAATATTTTCAGAAACAACAATGCCCTTATCAGGACAGATTTAATTCAACTCAACCAAATAAATGGTTATCCTTTTTTATAAGTTTGCTTTTTTTAGAGCTTTCCCTGCTGGCGATTTCCACCGTGAAACAACCACTTGAATCCGAGCTCGAGCAGAATGGTTATAGCATATCTAATAAGACAGTATCCTAGAATACATGTAGTTATCAATAACGTGAAAATAAAGTAACTACGTGATCGAGTACCATTAAACCGAACAAAGCCTTGGCATTGATGATAATTGAATAAATCCAATCCAATTATTATCCCATCTGAAGTATGATAAAAAGGTTTGCATTAAAACAAATTCGCTATCATTCACAATTTAAAGATTCATAGCATAACTTTTTTTTTGTTTAAAAAAGCCAAACGAATAACCTGTCAATATTTGAAAAACTTCTACTGCCATCGTAATAAGCGGAAGATGTTTCTTGTGCAATGATGGAGGTCTTAGCTAGCAGAGGCGATCCGTTAGTCTACTAAGTATAGTTTTTCATAATAACGTTTGCGTGGCAAGCCATCTTTCGGGATTAGAAATGAATTATTAAGCCCGGGGCCAGTGACGTTAAAATATTTACGCGGACGATGACACTGAGTCATCATGACTCGGATTTTGTCAGTAAATTTTCACAAACTAATAGTCAATTGCTGAATTTTAACAAATAATTACAAAAAAGGGCCATTCGAAAGCCTCAAAAAATGGCGCTGATCGTAACAATGATAATAATGAAAAATCAATAATAACTTTGCATTAGACAACATATTTATAAAAAAATATGACTGACCGGTTTCGCTTAAACTGAGCATCGTCGGGGTACAAAATTGATCAAAACAACAAAATACATGGTGGACGGTTATATATACAGGTACATACAGAGGGGAACACAGTACAAAATAATAATAATGAAAACAGTAAGAAAACAACACAATAGCATTTGAATTATAAAAAAGGAACAGAAAGAAAGATACAGATAATTTAAAATGAAAGTAACAAAACGTCAACTGAGAACGTGGTAAAAGAATAATGAGAAATCTTATCAGTTTACGGGAAATATACCTAATATTGGACAACTGGACAAATTTAATTGATTATTAAGAAATGATTATTAATTTTAATGGCTTTCTTTATTTCTAACGCTAAATAATAAATAAAATCTGTGATCTTGTACGAAGTTTTTATTTTATTTTCATTTAATATGTCAAACCACAAATTGATTGATTTCCACGTAAAAAAAGATTTGGCTAACTTATATAGCGCCATTTTCGTGAAATATTACCCCGAGGGCGGTAATCGTAGACATGATCATTTATCAAAGTGGAAGGTAGTTCGATACACCCCAAAGTCAGAGTGCAGCCCAAAACAACCCAACGCAACTGAACTCTTATAGCTCCTGTATGTGTTGCAGCCATGAGGTACGGCATCTCCCTTTACTTCTTCTTTCATCAATCTTCTTCAGGATTTTCAGTTAAGTTCACTTAAATTTGTCGCCCGTCGTGATGCGATCACAAATCACTCCCTTTTTATATCGACGCGCTTTCTTTTCTTTGTTTGGCAAGTCGATAAAAAATCTTAACATAAGTCATTTAATCTGTAGAGCGTAGCCTTTCCTTTCTTACCTTCTTTTCTCTTATAACAAATTTATTTTTAAGAAACTTTTTTATGAGCCAATCCGGTTAGCTACCAAAAAATAATCTGATTTACGGTTCGTATAAAATGATTATTCTAGCGCACAAACAAAAATAATTTTGAAACTTACGTAAAACATTTTAATAACTACTTTTAGCCTACGCATAATCACGGTACAAAATTAATCTAAGAAAAAAAACAAAGCTTAAGGTTATATATACATACAGAGAGAACAAATTATAAAAAAATAACAAAACAATTAAAGAAATGATTAACATTTAAATTATAACAAAGAAACAGAGAGAAATATACAGTTAATATAAATTGAAAGGGACAAAACGTCAAATGAGAAGGTGATTAAGGAATAATGATATTTTTTATGAGTTCATAGGAAATATACCTCGTTTTGGACTACTGGAGAAATTACCTTGATTATTAAGAACATGACTGTTGCTTTTAATGGCTTTCTTTATTTCTAGTGCTTCTAAATTATTTTATCTAATGCCATGATCATTTTTGTGAAGAAATGAGCAACGATGCTTTTATTGAAGGTATGATCATTATAAATAAGATGATTAACGAATTCAGAAAAAACGTGGTAATTTAAATATCTAAGATGTTGATATTCCTTCTACGAAAAAAAATATTAAAAAATGATTTACTCCGAATTAGACTCTTATGAACTCCCGCAACAAATCAATATCAAAGTGCTTCCGCGGGCAATTCTGCAAAACGTATTATTCTGCAACATTAATTAAGAGACAAGCCACGATCATGTAGCCATTCCTCACCTACATGCACTTGGAAACAAATTCAAAAGTTTTGACATCTTTCATGCAAATTAACCTACATTTGAGGAATATATTTCGTCTTCCATAATGTAGTAAAACGTATAACATAGTAGCCATTACTTTTGTTTTTGTTGTTTATAAATCAAAACCTATTGGTATTTTCCGCCTTTACTTTTTTTTCTATACGTCGCTTACTCTATGTAAATTAAATTTGTAATAGTCCATCAGGGCATAGATGAATAAACAGTAAAATGTTCAAGGTACTGCACACTTTTGTTAGACTACTTTGACACAATTTACGCTTTAGAAGCAATTTTGCATTGGATACAATTTTAGACGGGAGACAATGAAAAAAGTTCTGTACATTTTGACGTGAAAGTTGATGAATACCAAATATCAATAAATCGAGTACCTAGTACCTACCATTCACAAGAGTTCTGAATGCTTTTGGCTACAGGCAAGCTGTCAGATTGGTTTTGACAACGCAATTTGATGCGGAAATAGATTTTATGACAACATGTATATAGTGCATTTGTATACTATGAATTTGATGTGAGTTTTAGGAATGGACGCAATTCCCGTGATTTTAAATTACTCTAAGACGTTTCCATGAAGTCTAACCACAGTTTGATAGTGGCGTTGAACGCCAAAATAGCTGTCACTAAAAATAGCAGAATTCGATAGTAATAATATAAAATTACATTTAAAAAATAAGTGGAGTTCTACAAATTAAACACAAAAACTATAAATAAATTAATGAAAATGAAATAATAATTTTGTAAAAGACCACAGATTTTAACTTTTATGACCGATTTTATATTGTGTTCTCCCTCTGTATACGAGTATATATAACCACACACTATGTATGTTTTGTTAAATTTACTTTTGTACCCTGATGACGCTTAGGCTAAGTAAACCGGTCGGTCATAAAAATTGAAATAAAATCTGTGGTCTTATACAAAGTGATTATTTAATTATCATTAAATATGTCAAACCACAAAGTATGAAAATATATAGATAAATTACTACCAGTAATTTTACTGTACATCAGTAGTATGAGTTGAATGAACGAACGAACGAAAAGTCTGGTATCACTTAACAGTCGTCTCACGTTTCTTTGATCTTTTAAAAGTTTGTTTCCATTTGATGTTTAGTACGCGTTTGTTTCTATGAACTACTTGCATATTCTTGAATACAATTTACACAAGGCTATTCTGCTATATTTTAAACATCTTTAGATCTTCAACGTTCACTTTATGAAAAAAATCATTACGAGGCGTAACAGTTATTTTTCCTTTCAAAGGCAAGGAAGTAAGTGTTGCTTTAATGTAATTGTACAGCTGCTTTTGTCAGCAATACAAAATAAATACTAAGTCGCAAATGTTCAATATGATATAGAGCCGAGGCATCCTTTCTGGACATAAATAGTATTATATATATATCGCTGTACTAGTTCAATACTATAACCAGTGGCGGCTCGTGATTTTTTAGTGTGCTAGAGTGGTAAGATTGAAAAAAACGTCATCATTTATGTTGTTGTAACCGAAAACTTTTTTTTATCGCAATTTTAACATTTTGTATGAAGATTTTTCAGGAATCTGTGCGGTAAACCGGAAAAACTGAAAAATCCTGAAAATCTTCATACAAAAAATAAAATCTTGAAAAAAAATAAAAATCATTTTCGGCTACAACAACACTAACAATGTCGTATTTTTCAATCTTAGCATTCTAGCACATTAAAAACTCACGAGCCGCCACTGACAATAACAAGTAAAAAAAAAATGACTTGGGTGTCTTTTGATTCCTCATGTTTTAAGGAATTAGAAAACACCAATAATTCAAAAAAAAAATTTTGACTTGTTATAGTATTGAGCCAGTACAGCGATATATCGTCGCTGGAAAGGCAAAAGGGCTGAATTGTCATTTTGGAATGTTTACACCGGAGCACTTTTACATAAAATTTGAAAAAAAAAAGTGTTTTACAGTAAATTTAATATTTTTTCAGTACCTTATTGGATTTAGAAAAAAAAACTCAAATAACTCAATGCTCTTACCGAGTTACTTGGAGTGACAAAAAGCTAAAAAAAGTCCCAAACTTGTGTCGCTTGAGTCAAGCCTTCTCCCAAAAAGTAAATATATTTTAGATGAACAAAGTACCATAAAAGTCTTTGGAATCAAACGAGAATCAAAGCATTCGATGCAGAAAATAAAACTAATCAAAACTGCATATTTAACTAACTTTTGAACAAAGTATCGCATAAGCTTTTTTGCCTTTCCAGCGCCGATATAATACCATAGATTCACTTCGAATTGTACCAGTCTGAAGATGCCTGTAATACGGTGAAACCGGTCCGTTCTTAAAAAAAAACAGTGGAATAAATTTGGAAATTTGGTTTGGTTTTTTTTTTCCCATGTTCGTTTGGGCGCCGATATAATGTCGGATGCTATCATTTCAAACAAACATATGAAATTATGGGAACCACGCAGTTTGCTGAAAAATATTTAGGATAGGACTATAAGATAAATTAATTTGATTGTTTAAAATAAACATTTACTGTTTAAATTTGGAATTTCTAGTGCTTCTAAGTTATCTAATTTTATCCCTTTATTGCAACGGTGAAGAATTTTAACCCCTGTATCTCTATTAAAATCATGATTAGTAGTAATAATAAATATGGCAAGCCACAAAGTTAATGCTTTTTACGAAAATATAAAACATATTCGAATTTACCCATGTATTGTGTTTCGAAAACATTAACCATTTGAACCCTATTAATTATATCGTGCTATCCGCGAAATTCTGCAATTAGTTTGGCAATCAAAAGTTCTAGAAGAGCATACCACTCCAATATAATTATGTACCAATGTAAGTCGTTCTCCTCAAAGATACAATACGTGGAAACAAACCCGACTCACCGCGAAATTACTGCTACACGTGTACACCGCTCAGGTGTGGCGTATTGGTTGTTTATTGTACCAGTGGCGTACGGTCTTATTACGTATTTAGTTCGTGTAAGGTACTTAAATAGCATCAATTTGATATCGCAAACAAAAAAGGGAGGTAAACATAAAAAAAAACAAAATCAAACTTACAGTTATCTGTGGCCTGGGGTGTAAAGCTAGGAGTCAATCGTCTTCTTCTCGTGTCGTAGATAGGTAGAGCAACACAGGCAAGACTGGATCCGGATCGCTTCATCTCCACAAGCCTGCCAGTGGCTGGGAGCTCGTAAAAATCTTCCGCCTCTCATGTTGTGGTATTTTTCTTAAAGGTGACAAACACTTAATAAAACTAATTATATGAATACCACCCAAAGTTCCCAACAACTCCCAACTGTCCAAAGCTAGTAAAATTACGGCATCCCGAATGAGGTATTTTCATAAACGTGTAGAATGGATATTTTTTTTTAAAGTAAGATTTTTATAAATAGTTGATTTTGAAAACGCTCCAAAATGAATAATTCTTTAACGGTTTGAATTTGATAATGAAGTAGGTACTGCTATTGGTTGATAACACAACTGTCATTGGGACCCGGAACTGCCTCAAAACATTGGCCGGTGTGACGTCACAGACGCCTCCCGCACGAACATAACATTTATGGCAATAATGTAAATTGTTCGTAATTTATTCGTCAACGTAAACAAAAATTTGAACACAATTATTTTAAAGCCATTTCAAGCAACGTATTGGTTTTGAATATATAATATCTTTCGCCAGGGCGATACTGAGCGTAACTATCATTCTATTTTGGAATATCCATTTCGGATGCCTCACTTCTTTTTCACTTTCACTTTGTATGGTGGAAGAGAGTTCAAGGTCAAAATAGGACCCAAATATGACTCCATCCATCTCTGACTCCTCGACAGGGAGGTCTTAAATAGATCTTCGATTCCACATTTTGTGGCTTTTAAAGAAATTGTTGAGCACCACACTTTTTACTGGTAATCACATCACTCAAACACTATCCACACACGCGGCGACAATACTACCTGCGCTTGCATTGCGTTCGGCGGACACGCATAGTTGGCACACTACATCCATTTAATTCACTTGTTTAAACATAAAAAAACAACCCTCACGCGAGTTATCTTGCTGATGTTAAACGATTTTTTTCTTACACATTTTCTTGATTACACAATTTTAATCCAATCTTAAAAGCAAGATATTTTAAAATGCAGTTGTTATCAACAAGACCTCTAGATAATGAATGACACGTTTTGGCAAGGCGTTAGTGTTTCTGCTTTTCTTGCATCATATTGTTGAAATCATGGTGAAATATGGTGAAATCTGGAAATGGTTTGAATCGATCGAGATTCAATGATACAAAACGATCATTTCTAATATAAATATACAAAAGACGCTTGCATTTTTTTTATTATCCAAATGATTTTAAATTAGATAGATCGAAAGCCCTGTGTAAAAATCATACTGGCGTTGGAAAAAACTTCAATGTTTTGTGAATGCTTCTCGAACTGCTAGTTCTTTAAAATGAACCCTTCGCAGTGAACACGTCAATTGAAGTCGAACTTGCCAAAGAGAGATTTAAAATTAGAGATGAAGTCGATATCTAAATTTTTGCGGTTCCAGTTACCGGTGAGCAGCGAGGAACCGGTTATTTATCCGGTTCTTTGTAGAACCGGTTCCTGGTGTTTTTTAGAAAAGTACTAGCAAATCGACAAAAGTTCCTCGCCAAAATAAAAGTACTAGTCGGTAGAGATTTGAAAGTGAAAAGACCTGGAATCGGTCCACGCCGTTCCTTTAAATCGCAGTACTTTGAAGTCGAACTTCAATTGAAGTACTTGAAATGAAGTACTTCTTTGTAGGCTTTGAAGTTCAACTTTGCAACTGAACTGCCGCAAATTATAGAAGTTTTTTGTAATCTAACTTTAATTGAAGTATTTGTTCAATGAAATGAAATTAATGAAGTTTGAACTGCCGCAAAATCAAGTAGTTTACACGGAGCGGTCACAACGCAAAAATGAACATTTGGAACTGCCAACTTCAATTGAAGTATTTGATCAATGAACAATGAAGGAAGTAGGAACTGCCACCAAAAGATGTAGTTCTTTGAAGTAGTTCTTACACAGCGGTCACAACGCCACATCATACATATTAAAACTACATAAAAAAAGTTCACTTAATACAATTAAATACGTAAATTTATTTAGACAATATAGTTGTGATTTTTTTTCTGCAATTAACATAAGATAAATTAAATAATGCAATTAACACGAGTTGTGCACATTGCACATGGGTATCCGTGAACTATTTACTGCACGCTACTGCATTGTATAATGCACAAATACATTAAACAATGTTTACATAAGAACTCTGTGTAGAGTATCTCAGAAGATAGAATGACATTTGCACCATACTTCTCCAGAGATAAATCTCTTCGAGAGAGTATTCCGGCAAAGCACTTCTCTCAGCGACTGAATCAAATCCAATTGTCTTCCCCTTGCAACAGAACCGTATTAAGTTCGATGCAGTATTGTTAAACCACATCATTATAATGCACTTAACCGGGATCCAAACTGCGGTTCCTTCCGCTTATCACTATCAAATAACACGAATAGTTTATGACGAACGATTTAAGCTGCTGAAATTTCTGGTACACGTGATTTGCTGATACTGATGAGATTTACATTAAAATCTACCGTAACGTACGATTGTGCTGCGCAGGAATCGATTCCGCAACTTCTCAAAAGTTTAATTCGTTTACCACTACGCTACGGAGGCCGCCTGTATAATTGTTAAAGGTTCTGTTACTTCTGTAGCTTCCTGACATTTCGAATCTTGCTGTAGCCTTGATTTATTTTTGGCAAGTTGCTAACTGTATTAGTTTTCTTCGCCAATTTAGTTCAGACATGTATTTATTTCTTCGTAGTTTCAGTAGTGTGGTGGTTATGACGTGTACTTCACACGCACAAAGCCTTAGGTTCGATCCCGGGCGGAAACACAAAATCAATGTTAACTCAAATTTTGCCAAATTCTACTTTTTTTAAAATAAAAGACAAACTTCCCGGGTTATGTATAACCTGACAATATTTGAAATACTCATACTACCATCATAATAAGCGGAAAATGTTGCGTGTCCAATGATGGAGGACTTAGCTAGCATAGGAATTGAACCCACGACGCCCAGGTGGGATTCCGACGCGTTTATCCGCTCAACTACTAAGATAGAAATAAAATACAAGACACGTCATATTTATACAAATTAAAACTATAAATATAGCACGGTTTTTATTAAAGTTTCAAAGCTCATAACGCTTATAAAAAGGATAGCAATACTAAACAGAATGTCTGTGTATGGATGAGATAGCTATATAATAGTTACTGTTATAATATCTATTTCTCGACGAACTTACTGAGCGACTAGCCAAGTAAAGTGCGACGTACGGAAACGGTTGTCTCCCACACACCTATTTGCTATCTCACATTATTTCAGTTGAAGAGTTCCCGTTTTCCCGTGACAGCTTGTCTGTCGAACGAATGTTTGTGTGATACTAAACGCAGTAATTCTCAGGTATATCTCTCGGACTCAGTTTAGTACATTCACGCGCGTTGTATCAGTAACGTATCTATATTATTTAATTTATCTAAGGCTACTAACCGGTTTTTAAAGCCAACTACATACTTAGCACTTTGTTTTTATTATTAATTAATAAAAACAACTAAATTATGCGACAATTCACAGAGTAAAGTAGAAGCAGGTTTCAACAGAGCACTTTTTTAAAGAGTGTTTAAGATCTTGAAGAAAAACTTAATAGGCAACAGAAGGAATACAGACACTATAAAAATTATTTGATAAAATCAACTAGAGATACAAGCGCCGATCTAGTGAACTGCTAAAGAAAGTTTTAAATAAATATCCTCACTCTAAAATAAAAAGGCAAACAAGGTGTCAGAAAAAAATAACGAGCGACATAATTTAGTACCTACTCTCATGGTAATGTGTAAGCATCGTCATGTGATAAATAAGATCTTTATGAAATTCTTAAAATCTCTTAAACAACAGCTCTTGTTTAGCATTTTACTTTGCGTAGAAATGAATAATCTTTTGAAATCGGGTAAAAGCTAAGATTTTTACACATCAACGACATTACAGTGAAAGTGTAAGAGTTTGTTCTGGAAAATATAAAAAAAAATAACTCTTTGACACAGCTCTCTCCGATTCGCAAAACTAGTTGGCACTATCGAAGCCTTCTTCGAGTGCTGAATCCTAAAAAAAATCTTGAATATGATAAATGGAAATCTTACACATGCAACGCTCAAGTATTGCAGTAGGATAAATGTCCATGGTAAGTTTTGACATCTATCGTGAGGCGATAGACTGGCTTCTTCGGTTTCACCTTAAGAAAAGTATTAATTTTATTTTATATTTGATGTTTATGATTAAGGTTGATTTATTATTTGTCAACTAGTTGACCCTTGAAAAACACAGGTTGAAACCATACACATAACATAAAATACAAGACACGTCATATTCATACAAATCTTCTGAAAAATATAGCACCACTGGTACTGTCTTATTTTACGTTTCACCCGCGTATGAAAAGAATAGCCATTCAAAGAATATGTGTGTACGGATGAGATAGCCATATGAACTTCCCACGCTAATGTTATAATCGGGTTCCGCGCGACTAGCCGCGGTTGTCTTCCACACACTTATGTATTTCTGCATTCGCTATTTTACACCGTTCGAGTACCTAAAAACCTAGTGAATAATTGTATTTATCGAATTGAAATAGTAAGTGATTTGTGGGTATTTATGAATGGAAAGAAACTCCGTGAAAAATGATATTTGCTCCCGAATGATTTTTACACCTCTTAAGGGCTTTTTTCTCAGAAAGAAGCCTACAAACGACGCATTTGTGACAGCTTCTCTGTCGAACGAATGTTTGTGTGATACTAAACGCAGTAAATCTCAGGTATGTCTCGCGGACTCGGTTTAGTGCATTCACTCGCGTTGTCTCAGTAACGTATCTACATTATTTAATTCATCTAAGGTTGTAACTACTAGACTTGGCAAGAAAAAATACGAATTGTTTTAATCTACCCGTTTCAAATTAGAACAATATATTTTAAAACACATTATAGCTAGTTAGGGATTTTGAAAGATGATTTTTTAAATTTGATAATTTCAATTAAAATTAGTTCCAATTTGAAAGTTCAAGCCAGTTTGTCTGAAATAGAAGAGCAACGAGAAGAAAGGGTGAATACCGTTCGATTAGGCACTGCTCAATCCAGATGAAAATCTGAAGTCTGAATTATATCTTGCTGCATTTTATTAGATGATAATTACGATTATAGTATTTATAAAAAAATTATAAAAATGCGTTTATTGTAACGTTATTATTTATTCCTACATGCACCAGACGGAAAATACAAAATATGTTGTGTATTAAAATACAGTCCGATAAACAGAACTAAAACACAAACACTACTTTATTTGAGTGGCATTGCAAATCATACCGGGTACTCGCTAGTAATATATACACAAAGCATGTTATCTGAACTAATTTTTACGTTAAGTATAGTAAAATGCTATATTTATGGCGTAAAAAGCTGAAAACTTGACACGATTGACAAGCGGGACAAATAACTAATACGACGACTGTTTGACGCGTCGTAAACTGGTGTGAAAACAGCAACGGTTTATAAGGAACACAGGGTTTACACGACTAATCTCTTTCGAATTTAAAGAAACACTAAAAACGCAAAAAGATGACTAACATAACTCTGTTATCCTTTCCCATTTATAAAAAAAATAGACTCATCTCCAATGTATTATTTATGAAATTAAGTAATTTTAAGGGCGTTATATCGTTATATATTAGTTTCCTTGTTAGATATATGCTTCACACTAACGTTGCTTTACTTGACTTTTATCCATTTTTTGGACTAATCTTCATTTTCCTTTGGCACACAGATATTCTATGGAAATTTTATGAAGGGTCTATTAGAGAAAAACTCCGCGCCTCGTGGTTTATATTAGAGATGGTTGAATTTCCGAAACGAAAAGAACTGTAAAGGATATATTTTTTGCGAAAATTAGGAACCGGTTCCTCGGAGAAATAATATCGACGGTTCCAGTGACCGGCTTGGAACCGGTTTCTTTTAACCAGGAGAGGAATATCGACCATCTCTAGTTTATAAATTATATGACTTTAGTTCTAATGAGTTACAGAACCTAACAGAGTTCAAGCAGGTCTTAAATTATAATTTTTTTTTTAATTTCTACATACAAAACGTAACTTATATATTTTTTTCCTTAAAAACGTCCCTTATTTCCTTTGTTTCGGTTTTCTCCTAACTTGTATCCTTACAACTCAATGTCCTCACTATCTACTGAAAACCATATACTCACTGTCGTAAAATAGTTATTGTTCTTTTGTTACTTGTTATATTTACACTGTTTGCATTTTTAGAATCGTTTACTTATAATACTTGAATATTAATGTTTTTAAATACCAACATGCTAACTGTCCTCAATGTAATTTCCTTACCTTTTCTTTAATTTAACAAACTTGTTAATATAAAATACGTTCTATCTGATTTTTTAGACCCTTAGCTTCTAGTGAATTGTTTTTTTTTAATCTTTTAATGTACACTTGCACTGTTATACCCATATCTGAACCCTTTTCTTTAATGATTTGTGATAACGATCATGATTTTAGATAGTTTTAATTTGCATACATTTTTTTTTCTCCTTACTAGTTAGTTTTATAAGCTTAATTATTTCAGTACGACTCGCGCTTGAGGTGAAATATCACAAAACTGCACCCTATAAATTCACTGTTATTATTATATTGTGAGTTGTTCCGGGTTTCGGTTTGCAGGATGAAGATAAAAATCCTTCGAAAAAAGAGGAAGCCAAAATAAAAAAAAATCAATGATTTTGATTTTGCAATTTTAACTTTGGTAAAAAAGGGTTTTGTAAATATTTTTCAATTATTTAATATGGTGAGATAAATAGGGTGATAAATCGTAGGATATTATATTAAATCATACTTAGTAAGTATAATATATATTGTTTTTTTTTTGTAAACTCATAAAATCAATGATTAATCTTTAATCACCTTCTCAGATGACGTTTTGCCTCTTTCAATTCATATTATCTCTCTCTTTCTTTCTGTTCCTTTTTAATAATTGAAATGTTATTCTATTGTTTTCTCATTGTTGTTATTTTATTGTTTTTCTCATTTTTGTTATTTTTTTTTATATGTTGTTCTTCCTCTGTATTTATATATAACCGCACACTTTATATTTTCTGTTTAGCTTAATTTTGTACCTTGATGAAGCTTAGGTTAAGCGAAACCGGTCGGTCATAAAAATTAAAATAATATCCGTGGTCTTATACAAAGTTATTTTTTCATTTCTTTAAATATGTCGAACCACAAAGTGATTGCCTTTTACGAAAAAATAATGTTCTTGACTGATTACCTTTATATTTGAACACAATTTTGATTACTTCTACACACTCGTCATCTTCTTATTCCTGAATGCATGCTTTCCCCCTTTTAGACTCAAGTTGTATCCGAGTTCCTCAAACAGTGTTATACAAGTTCGCTTCCATCAAAGGGTTGATTCAAAGCAGAAATTTCAACTGTACATAAAGGAAGCCCTAGAAAGCGAGCTTTCTTCCCTCAAATTAGAAAGCCTTCAATAAAATACCTTACCCAATTAAGAGACACTTGGTGAATAAACATGCAACGCTAGATTTTGAAGAGTTAGGAACAACGTGGAGTCGCAAGATTAGACAGTATTCGAAGAATAAGACGACAACCATGAATTTTTATTAATTAATTTTATCTTTCTGAATAGTGACAAAGAAAAACGCATTAAAACTAGATCTTCCGCAATTAAAAAATGAATATTTATCCAAGACACCATTTAGGTATTCAATGTGCTCACGTAGAGCTTTGCTATCATTACAAAGATGGCAACCAAATCGGAGGAAAATGGAAAAAATATATATATATTGAAAATGTCGGTTTCTAATAAAGTCCCAATGACCGAATCAGTTGAAGCGTTACTCTCGGATAAAGTAGAGGATATGAGTTCGAGTCTCGGTTGTGACCATTGTCTTTTTATTTTCTGGCTTTTTGTGTTTCATATTTGTGTTGTTGATTATTGATATTGTTTAAATATTTAGAAAATAGATTGATAATTTTCTTTGAAATTTTAAAAAATCCTGTTTTCGTTGTAAAGGGGAGAGAGAACTATATTCCCATTTCAATTCACAAGTGGGTAATACAACTAACAAGCGACCTCTAGACTTAGTTTTTCTTGCAAATCCTCTCTTTATTATTTTGTTTTTAAAGTATTACATCACCTTTATAACATGTACGGGCAGAATGTATGTTAACATGAAATATATAACCTAGAGTAGCATGAGATTAATAATGTCTATAATCATCGTCAGTTTGAGGCACTCGGAACAATAATTGAGGGGCTTAGAAGCAAAAGCAGCATCTCCAAAAACGGTTCTGTAGCATTGTCAACTTTTGAATGATTATTATAAAGAAATGGAGAATGAAGTGTACAAAAATGTAAGTGCACATTAAACTAGGAACAATTTGAAACAATTATCTCTAAATTTATCGACATATTCACAAAAGAAAAGTGCATTAAACGTTAAATCAACTTTCCAAGAAATAATTTAAAATAGAGGAGATTGCTGCCCCTCAATTATGCATTCCACCACAAACGCGCAAGTTAGCTCAAGGTAGACCGGTCGGTAGCTGAGTGGGCAAACGCGTCGGATTCCCACTCGCGCGTCGTGGGTTCAATTCCTCTACTGGCTAAGTCCTCCATCATTGCACAAGCAACATTTCCCGCTAATTAGAACGGTAGTAGGAGTTTTTTTTTAAATATTTTCTGGTTATTCGTAACCAGGGAATCTTCGTCTTTTTTTCAAATAAAAAGTGTTATTGTTTTCGTTGCCAAAGTGTAAATTAAATTAATTAAGAATCATGTAATTTAGTTCCTATTTTTCATAAATTGTATTGTAATTCCTTACTAATTTATTGTGTGTCTCAAAGATACTTGTACTGTTAACCAATTAATAAAAGTATACCAATTTGTGTTGATGTTACCTTTGCGAGTATTATGTAATTCAAATACATTATGTATTTGCATTTCCCACTACCATATTATTTTTTTCATCTTTCTGAAGCTTAAGTTGTAGAAAAACAGCTTTTTTTAAATTAAAGGTGTACTTTAAAAAAACATTTTTGGTTTTGTTTGGTGATAGTTATACTATTTCGCCCAAGCGTTCTTGGTATGCTCTTGACTTTGCTTTTATGACTCGAATATTCACCTACATTTTATTCTGTGCTATCTAAATCAGCGAAAGAATTACGATATAAGCTTTTTTTAAAATATATCTAGGCGCATTATATTTATATATGGGACGAAACCATATTTTTCAATATCACGATATGTTGGATTTCAAGGAGATAATTTGGTAGGTTCTTACCTTCTCTTTTTCATCCAGTTCCTACCTTATACAAACATTTCACTATACTCGCTTTCCGTATTCAACAACACCGAGTTTGAAAACAAGTGACAATCAAGAAACAGAAGAGAGTTATGTGAAAAAAAACGTGTTCGTTCGTTGGTGTCTCGCTTGTTCGTTCGGTTTGTTGTTGGTCTTCAAATAATCATAAATTAAATCTGTTTTTTTGTTGTGGTGTTCGTTAATAATACAATGTGTAAGAATAATCAACAACTTCTACTTCATCGGTGAGTGAATTGGTTTCCTTACTTCCTTCATTCCAAAATCTCTCCCCATCCATAATTAGACACTTCCATCAAGTAGTATAGTTTATCGTTTTACAGTCCACTTTTTTCCAAATTCATCTGAAGCTGAAAACACATTTGGTGTTTTATAGCAGCTTCGGATCCAACACGATATATGATTTAATTCATCAATAAAAATCCTTCATCCCTGTCAGAATTCTGCGAGTCGCATCGCGATGTAATAAGCAAGTTTGAAAGGGATTGCCTCGACGGAGACAAAAGGTGAGTTACTAGTCACAGCCTCCAGTCAACAGTCACCATGACAACAGTAGTCAGCAGTACCTCCGCCAACCCCCATCTCTCATCTCCTATTCCCGTGTCGAGTCGCTGAATAGGTAAACGATCAACGCCAGTGAAAATTAATTAACGGGGGCGTTGATTTCTGAAGGAGAATGATAAGTGTCATTTACAACATCATAAAAACAACTTCAGAATTTTGATTTTCTAAGTAATAAATAAGGATTCGCTTTAAAAGTTTACGAAGGTAAACATTTAACTGCTCTGAGCTACGATATTATTTAAAACACTTTACTAAAGATGTATAACGTTAAATGAAAAAAAAAACGAGTGAGCATTTGTTTGTTTATTTAAATTCAGATATATTTTTTACCATTAATTACTATAAATAATTTTCTTAGTGAGTGCGTACAACTGTTAGAGTGAACTTCTGGAATTTGAAACTGAAGTTAGTTGAAATTATCTAACTAACTAAGCATCACACCGTTTCCCAGCAGGGATAGGCAGAGAGGATGGACCTCCATACAACTCTGTCTTTGCACACACTACATGCTTCATTCACATTCATATATACTCTTCTGTTATTCTGAGTCTTCACATGGCCCCCATTCAAGTATTTGATTCACTTGATAGTGCCATGTCTTCCTCTGGCGTCCTCGACTTCTTCTTCCATTACTTTCGCATCATATATTCTTTTCACACACCTTTCTTCATTCATTTGCCCTACATGCCCAAACCATCTAAGCGTTCCTTTCTTGATCCTATTTATTACGCTCACATCAGCCTTGCATTCTTTCCAAATATACACATTAACATGTTTATACATGGTTTTACCGCATGTAGGCCTCAGGGATATCATTTCGACAGCATTCAATTTACTATTGAGGTGATTTTTCACAAAAACGGGGCCATACAAATTATCCAAATATTATTATTATTTTTCCATTGCCAGTTCCATGCCTCACTGCCATACACCAGGGTTGGTATAAGCACTTCATTGTGGACTGTTAGCTTCGCTTCTTTGGACAAATTCTAATTTGCGCCAACAACGTTTAGTCTTCCATTATTGGAGTTTCCTGCATTCACCCTTCTTTCAATATCTTTATCAACCTTTCCGTCTCTTGTAAACATAGTTCTTAAGTACACAAACTCACCCACTAGCTCCAAGTATTCATTATTCACAACTATATGTTACGCTGTTCTCGTACTCTCTCTTTCAAACACCATGACTTTAGACTTACTTACATTCATCATCAACTTATTTTGCATACATACTTTCATCCTAGGTTCATCCTAGACACGAGAAACTTTAGATCTTTCACACTGTCAGAAATCAGCACCGCATCATTAGCATACAATAGGCAACAAACTTTCAGATTATTCATTTTTGCGCCCAAGCCCACACCTTTCAATAATTTCATACAATTATCCACGTACGAATTAAACAACCAAATTATAAAATAATCTTTTCATGAGTTAAGTGGAAAAAGAAGTTGGAGACGCCCGAGGAAGACATGGCACGATCAAAAAAATCAAATACTTGAATCGGGCCATTTGAAGAATCAGAATAGCAGAAGAGTATGCATGAATGTGAATAAAGTAAGGAGTGTGTGCCAAGACAGAGTTGTATGGCGGTCTATTCTATCTGCCTACTCCTAGTTAATATGCTATCAAGATCCACACATTAGCGTCAGAGGAACATATTTAGAAAATGTAGATCAATACATTTACTGAAGCCACGTTCTGAAACTAGATAAAGAAAACCAGACCGGTGAAACAGAAGAAGACAGTGGCCGACCACAGATGAGAAGGGCTGATGATCTGAAGATGACTGCAGACTTTGGATTTATTTTTACATAGTGATTACCGCAAAAAAGTCCCAACTGCTCCCAGCCGTCTACAGACTATGGCATCCTCAATCGGGGTATGTTGTAAGGTTGAAGGTAGTGAAGAGGGGAAGGAGATGAGGAAGAGGAAGGTTGGCAAGTACCTGGCTTTTCACATCTGGTCACCAAATACGGCTAAAGCCATTTCAAGGAACGTTTCGATTCTGAATGGTGGTCTTTCACTAAGGTGATATTTATAGTATTTACCACTCTGGAACGTGCCGAAAATATACTATACATTATTTTTTATTAATTAAATGTAGAAATGGCCGATATTCCTGTCCTGGTTTAAAGAAACCGATTCCAAAACGGTCACCGTCGATATTACTTCTCCGAGGAACCGGTTCCTTTTTTTGGCAAATAAAAATCCATATCATTTGTCCGAGTAACCGGTTCTGGCGACTAAACGCTTTTTGGATTCACAGTCGCAATGCTTTTCGTTTTTGTAACATTTTCAAGATTTTTTTCCTCACATTTGAATATTAGGGACCAGGAGCACATACATAAATAAATAATTGTTTAGTCTACTCAACAACAAATCTCGTTCCAATTTCTCATATTTGAATCTCAGAGACCAGGAGCACATAAATCAAAGAAGCAAAATGAATTACTTTGGACTACTCAACAATAGATGTCGTTACATGTTAATATAAACCCAAATAAATATTTTTTGTTCATTTGAATCTTAGACACCAGGAGCACATAAATCAAATAAGCAAAATGAATTAGTTTAGTCTACTCAACAATAGATGTCGTTACATGTAAATATAAAGACTATATAAAATAAATTTCCCATATTTGAATCGCAGATACCAGGAGCACATACATCAAAGAAGCTCAATGAATTCGTTTAGTCTACTCAACAATAGATGTCGTTACATGTAAATATAAAGACAATAAAATAAATTTCTCACATTTGAATCTCAGGGACCGGGAGCACATACATTTTAAGATTATTATTATTTTATTATAAAGTTTAGAGAGACCGCATTTGTAAGCTAAGATATGAAGGTAAAATTAGCTTTATTTTATATGCACTTTAAAGTTATATTAACATGCACCATAACAGGTTTACTTTAAATATGAGTTGTTTCAAACATTTAGATTGTGATATCCGAAAGCTGTAGTGACTTTTGTCTTGAAGGGTCTGGTATCAGAAGTCCAGTATGTTGTTGCAAAATATTGGCATTTTAAATAGGTTAACCTGCGCATTTGTCTTTTGAACTCAAATATTGGTTAGCATTACATATATTATTGTAATGCTGTTAGTTTCAATGGACCTTACAAAACTGTTGTGAATGTCAAAAATAGAGCTGCCACTAATAATTCAAGAAACATTTGTCTCTTCTGCGACTCGTTCTTGTGTTCAATAGCTCGATTGTGGAATAATTTGCCAGGTTCTTTGTTTCCCGCCTTTTTGTTTGAGTCTTCTACTAAAAAATGCTGTGTTACTGATCTTGGATCGACTGAGTTTCCGTCTTAACCTTTTTAATAGATACGTTAGCATTTGATTATTTTCTCGAGTTAAGTATTTTTATCCTTTTTAGAAGAAAACTACCGCTTTCCTTCATTCATTGATTTATTATGCATTTGTCTCAAATCGTGTAGTTCAAATTTATAAAACAAAAAGTAAATCCTAGTAACCTAGCCGGGCGCGTTATTGTAAGTCACATGACCGGGCGCGCGCCGCACTGAGTGAGGCATATCAAAAAGCTTATCACTTCATCAAAATGTTTATCATCTACACGTGGAAAGTAATTATTCCAGAAGGATAAAGTTATTCTGTATAGATTAACATATATTTCAACAGTCATAAAATTCAACGTACGGTATGATTAGCGTTGTGACTGCTTTGAAAAAACTACTTCAAAGAACTACTTCTTTTGGCAACAGTTCCTACTTCATTCATTGTTCATTGAACAAATACTTCAATTGAAGTCGGTAGTTCATTTTAGCGTTCATTCATTTCAATAACTTCATTCCATTGAACAAATACTTCAATTGAAGTTGGTAGTTCGTTTTAGCGTTCATTCATTTCATTAACTTCATTTCATTGAACAAATATTGCAATTGAAGTTGGTAGTTCATTTTAGCCTTAATTCATTTCATTGAACAAATACTTCACTTTCACTTTCAAAGCGCTACCGACTAGTACGTGATTTTGTTGGCGAGGAACCAGTTCCAGTTCTTTTCGTTTTCAAAACGCTACCGACTAGTACGTGCTTTTTCGGCGAACCGGATAAATTCAAATCTCGCTTCTGCGAGGTCGACTTCAATTGAAGTGTTCATTTTACAGAACTAACAATTCGTGAAGCATTCACAAAACATTGTTTTTCCTAACGCTAGGTATGATGTTTTATAAAAAGGAAGAAACATTACATTGGATTCGCAATAAAACTACAAGAATACAACTCTATCAAATGTTTTGAAAAATATAATCAAATTTTAAAAAATGCATCCATTTTAGGAGCAGTGTCTTGTCTTGTCTGTTCAGGACCTGGGAAAACTTTTATTATATTAATAGCACCTGTGATGCTACTGGTTTGCTGCACCAAATCGTGTCTAAATCTTTACCAATGAAAAACGTACAATTTTCATCTAATTTAGAACTAGCTGTTATGTCCATAGCATCTTCAGTTTAAGATTTGGTTGTTGTTCCATCGATTTATCTTCAAATTCATTTTCGGTGTCTGAATCATCTATAATGTCTCCTTCTTCATGCTCCTCGTCAGATAACTTATGAAGAAAGCGTAAGATGTAGAGATGGTCGATATTCCTGTCCCGGTTAAAATAAACCGGTTCCATTCCGCTCACTGGAACCGTCAATATTATTTCTCCAAGGAACCGGTTCCTTTATTTGGCAAAGAAAAATGATAAATATCCATTGAATGGAAAGGTTCTTTTCACGAGGATCTGGTTCCACAGTTGCAGTGATTTTCGCTCTCCGAAAATTGCTAGCGCAACCCCCTTCCCCCATTAAATGTTTTCTTTTTGCGGCTTGGAATCCATTCTTTAAAATATAAAAATCTTCTTCGTGGAACTTTTCTGGCATCAGGAACCGGTTCCAAAAATAGCTGGATAAATAACTGGTTTCTCGCCAGTCACCGATAACTGGAACCGCAGGTACACCCAATTTCCGATATCAACCATCCCTTTTTAAATGTACTATAATACATCGAACTCTTGGAATAACAAGGTTCCATCTGACATCGCACTGGTATGCGATAATAAACTCTAAAGTACCTTTCTGTGGAGCCCATTATCGCATGACATAATCGTGTCAGATGGAAAATGTAATTCCAAGGGGTCGACATGTTAATTGAATAACATTTATTTTCGCACGCCGAGCTTGAACCCGTGACTTCTGCATTCTAGTCGATTGTCTTACCACTCGACCACGCAGGCCGTCAATGGATGAAAGCCGCCCGGAAACCTAAAAAAATGAGGGTAAATATTTGGGAAGGGATAAAACAATTAAAAAACGGCTACGTGTGTATTTTTTGTACAAAATATAATTGTCATGATAACCACCCGTTCAATGTACATAATTGCCTGCACCCCCAATACAACTTGCGCAGTTCCAAAACAATTATTTTCGGTTTAAATAATAGAATCGTTTAAAGTTAAATAATTATTGTGTTGCTCTACGTTCGCACTCATTCATATCGTTAGTCTATTTACATCTTAAGGCTAGTGAATATTGTGCAAACACCTTGTAATCTACATAACTAAATATTGTACGGAAGAGAATGATTAAGCCTCAAAAACTATTATTTTATTTAACTAAAACACAAGGAATTATTTTATTACTACACATGAAAAATCGCAGGGTCTAACTTGGCTTGCCAAGAAAAAATATGAGTTGCTTTAATCCACCCGTTTCAAATATAGAATAATATCTGCTGGAACACATTATAGGTTGGTAGGGATTTGAAAAGATTTTTTTTAACTCGTACGTACGTACTCACAAAATAAATGTTTATATTGGGTAACATGCGTAAAATTTTATTTTTTACTAACGTTTAAAAACCTTGCTGGTATAAATACAGGACTTTTCACAAAATCAGCATTCGTGAGAAAGTGATATCGTTTTAATTTATTTACCAACTGCCCGGAACAGTGGGACAATGGCATCCCAAAACGAAGTATTTTGTGAGGTAAAAAGGGTGGAAAGAATAAGATTGGGAAGTACTTGACTATTAAGGTCCTTTTTTATTCGATACTGGTCAAAAAGGAGCTGTTTACCAAACGCGAGTATTGTCATTTCAAGCAACATTTAGATTCAGAATAATGGTCATTTACCATGTCGGTACTGAAAGTATACGAGTATACCACTCTGGAGCGTGCTACAATTATGATGTACATCTACTGATAGTATTAATACGCTAAGCTGTCTTTAGATCGCCGTGTGGGGCGCTAATGTATGCAAAAACAACAATGGTAATTTTCGCTCTTACGTAAACAAGTTTGAAATTTAATTCCGATGACGCTACTTCACGATGTTCTCACTATGTCCCTTTTGACGTGTGTATTAAGACTAAACCAGTTGTAGATGATTTTAGAACGCCAATAATCTGTGATAACAATATATCAGTTATTCCACAGTAATTACACGAGAATAATCTAAATTGTATCTGCCTAACCTCGTTTTATAGAATACGTGAAATAATACGCATAAATCGCACATCGGGCCTTAAAACTTAGGAGGCGAGGATCTTAACCGCTCGACAACGGGGGTAATCAATAATGTACATACTCAATAGAATAAAATTGTACAAAAAAGGACGTTTTATAAAATCATCATTTGACTTAGTGAAATCCTCAGCTTGAAAACTCCAGAAGGGCAAATAAAAAAGTTTTTAATGCAGGTAAGTAAGCCTTTTCGATTAAATTGAATACAAATGAGTATATTTACGACAATCTACGGTTGAAGAAACTCTGAATATCGCCCTTGCGGGAGACCACATTTCGCAGAATCATGATGTTGCTTGAAATGGATTTATCTTTATTCAATATCCCGATGTGAAGAGCTCCTTCCCAACTTTCCTCTTTCAAAACATTCTCTTATTTGAGGATGCTCTAGCATGGATGACATAGTTATTGAACTATTGTAAAGGAATTATAGTTTACTTGTTTGTATCCTGAGACTCCCAGAAGTCTGTCGCTTAAATTCGTAAGTTGCAAGAAGAGCTAATATTAGAAACAGGCGAGTTTGTGCGCTTTTGTATCGCGTGAGACTTGACAACGATGAATTTAACCGTTTGAATGAAGAATTTGTAGTTTTTACAGTTTTTTTTAATGAAACCTATTTTTTAAGACTTAACCCTTCACCTTCGTATATTACACTCAAATTATTTTAATAATATGTATATTATTTTACAGGCACATTTTCTGACTGAAAATAACCAAATCGAAGTGCCGCTTTCTAAGTTTTAATCTTTTCGTAATTGAGCTCCGACTACATGCTGTACAAATATTATGAATTGTCATGATACCAATAATTTTATTTGAATATAATGTAAAACAGTTTTTTTTATAAATTCCAAAATATATTCGTAGAGTGAGGATATTTTTTGACCATGCCTTAAAAACATTTAAATAATACATTACTTAATCGAGATGGGAAATACTTTTTTGTGATGTTATTGTTTCTGGTCAGAATATTATTATTTTTATTAAAATAAATTCATGAGAACATTATTTTTACAAGCAAATTTCAAATCCTATGTTAAAAGTCAAACTAACTTATCCTTGAAAAAAAAAACCTAAAAAAGTTAACGATGTTCAATTTCAACAGGTCGAAGAAGGCATTTGAAACATAATTCAGAAGAAGGTTTGACAAACAGGTTTTGGGATTGTTACAAACATTACTGTATCAATACTGGGTTACAAAATTCACAAATGCTGACAGAATCAGTTGTTCATGAATGTACATGTTATCAACAATTCAATTGCATAGTTACATACATAATATCATAATAATATTAACATTTTATCAACAGGCACATATTTTAAAATTAATGTTCATATCTGACCATATTACTTTTGTTGATGTCTTTATTCACCTTAGAACCGATAAATCAGTTCGGAATATTTGCGAAACACTCTTCATTACTATTTGATATATTTGTATGTCAATGCAAGCTCCAGTCGTAGGCGGCCCCGCTGCCATCCCTGTGGTACTCCCGGTTGAAGGTGGAAGTGGAAGAACTGAGGTGGCAATTTGGTCCAGGCTGGAATTTGGCTTGATGTCAGTAGCCCATGTCTCCGTCATTGCTTGATCTTTTATGGGAGCACATCTTGCATAATATTATGATGAAGCAAACGGCTAGAAGTGTAGCGCCGATCGCTGCCATCACTACACCCATCCAGTTCACGATAGCGGCATGCTCCATTCTACTGTTGCATATCTCTGGCGACTCGTCGCTCAGTAGTTCGAGCATCTTACCAGTCAGGTCACCGGAGTATCCGATCTTCTTCAAGTTCTCTTCTATGTATGCCAGCCTAGCGTCAGTATTGGCTTTGGAGAAGCTGTTGTAAGATTTATCTTTTTGCGCACCTGCGCCAGTGCTGTTGGGACAGTTAACCACTCCGTTGCAAACGAGTCTTGCTGGAATACAAAGCCCATTTTCTCCCGGACACAAAAAGTCACACACTTCTATTATCCTCTTATCAGTTCCAAATTCTGCTTTGTATTTTTCTTCTTCGATTGTGCCTCCCTCAACAAGTTTTGATGTCTGAAGCGTTCCATCAGAATTTCTAGGAAGGTGGAATAGCTCAGTCCACGCTATTTTGAAAGCGGCCCTTGTTGGGGACGTCGCGCTTATGAATTGAATTCTTATTGCCCTCGTATCTTCTTGTCCCAAAAGAGATGGATCTTCAAGTGATTCCATGCCTAACTCGCTAGCGGACAAAATCGGCAATTCTTTCGCGAGTGAAACATTTTCTCCGCAAATAGATATATACGGATCTATTTGTCCTGGTAAATATATTTCCAACTTTCCATCATCGCAACTCTTAGACGCAAACTTAATTTTGTCGAAGTGAATCCACAAGTCCCTATCTCTATTGATTCGGAGGTCCCAAATACATCTGATATCTTTAGGAGGATCAGTGTATCCCAGTGCGTCTAAGAAAGGGAAGAGAATTTCTCCATCTGACGTAGCCTCAATCGTTGCCGGTCCACACAAAGGACCATGAACAAATTCGTAAGTTGCTTCAAACAGGGGAGCTTGATGCTTGAAGTAAGATGAAGCAGCATGAGCGCTATCAACAATCAACTGAAGATTCAATTGTTCACTCGAAGAAATGACTTGATATGGTTTGTTAATTGAAATCAAAGGAGCATGTTTGGTACATAAGCACGACCCAGCGCCTTTCTGCATAGCGGTGTGCAGCGGAGTAGGTGTATACGGAGTGCTTGTTTGGTTGTTGACGGTTGCAGGAATTGGTTCCCAAATAACCAACTTGTCAGCTCGGTCTTCGTAGCAATTTTGACAGGGAATGGACGCGTACGGATGTTCCTGTATAAAAAAAGTTTAATGAGAAAATTGTGTCATATTTAATAGTATTTCATACGTCCAGTAAAAGAAATCACTAAACAAACCAAAAATAAAATAAAATCAACAACTAACTGTGTATACCTTGAAGTTGATATTGATTATGTTCAGTATAACCCTGGCAAATAGTCGCTTATCGGTAACAAATCTGTAGAGACAGCTGACGTCTTGCCCCGGGCTCTTGTAGACCAAGGTGTTGGGAGGGCTTCTCAAGAAGCCCTTGGATGCCCTCCACGAAGCGAGGACCTCATCACACCTAGTGCCGGTTACCGGTTCCCCATAGCGGGTGTTGTTAAAGAAGTCGTAATGAGCCCAGTAGTAAAGCGAAGATCTGGCAAGAGAAAAGAGAAAGCGTGAAAGACAGTGAAAAGAAAAACATCTATTCAAATCTGTAATGAAATGATAGGGGCTATTTTTTCACTCATTTTTTTAAGAGATCGAAAACAAAATTAAAATTAATAAAGATTTTGCTAGGCATTATTAAAAAGTTTCTTAGTGTTTTAATTTTTTTGTAAATTTCACCAAGATATATATATTACTTATAATATTTTTCTTAAAATTTTGATGTTTTATTTTATAAAGAAATCTAGAAAATATGATTTTATGTTTTTACTATCAGAGATACATCATTTGAAATTAACAAGACAAAATTTAATCTATCCCTTATTGCCACCATAGTTCCAAATGCAAAATTCAAGGTGTAAGAAAGGAAGAAAATAGAAAATGAAACTTACCCGCTGTAACTTCCAGTCTTGCTCTCGAACCTCACAAACAGAGAACTCCCAGTGGAGACGAAGTCATGCTTCTCCATGGCCTTGGAGAAGGTGTCGCAGAACGTCTTGATGATGCGGGAGTCATCGGGCCAGGAGGCATCGTACAAGGTCAAACTCTCGCCGCAATCTCCGTCAAAAGGTAGAATGGGAGACTCGATCCGGTTGATGCGGAAACTGGTAAAAAATAAATAAAAATTATTCACGTCCAATTTGAGCCGTGTATAGGTCAACAACAAATATGCAGATATGCAAATAAAACCAAAATAAAAATACAACAAAAAAAAGTAACTAAAAGTATATAAACCAGTTAACACAATAACAATGAAATAAATTCGAAGCAGAGCCAGGTGATCTAAGCAATGCCAGTTCTACTAGCCGAAACAAATTTAACCAACATATGTCTATATTCCATTATTGATCCGTTAAATTAATATGTCGACAACATCCTTATAATCATTACCCAAATTCTGCCTGCGGTGAACGGGAGCGTACAATTGTGATACCGTGTTGGAATTGTTACAATAATAAGGTAAATTATATTTTCTATTAAATACATTTAAGGTTGGCCCAAATTGAATTTCATTGGATTGGAAGAAGCCAAAATGTTCTCAACTTCACTTAAAATATACGCTTGTTTTGATAAGAAATTCCATACATGTAAAGTTGGCACCCTACTCTAAAAAAACGATATCACGTGTTAAGGTTCTCATATACAAAAATACGTTATCTGTACCTTATGAAAAACATTTAATTCCTCGGGTAATATTATTTTACACAAACCACAACTAAACAGCGCATACGAGCATGACCACTCCATCAACGGCCACAAACCTCAAAATACCGCACTCAATAGTTAACTAATAATAATAATAATAAATGGATAACTTTTATAACGCCGTGAAAATCACCTCAAGGGCGCTTTCCAAAATAATTTATCTAACCTATAATTTATCACTTAAGCTTATAACTAATGACTTACAGTTAAGATTTATTACTAATGGCTTACACCTAATATTTTCAACCAGTGACTTACAATAAGGACTTATGGCTTGTAACTAACAATAACTAGCTTGTAACTAAAATAGATGCTAACATTAAAAACATTAATATTTACAGACATTTAAAACTGTCAGACGAACTAAATTGGCTAACAGTGAAATAGATGCTAACATTAAAAACATTAATATTTACACATACAATAAAAGTAAAAATAAAACTTATAATCAACTAATTACCAAATTATTTACAACGTGGATATTCACAGACATAGTACAAGGAAATACAAAGAAATCAGACTATCAGAAAGAAACTAACTAACTAACCATCACGCCGTTTCTCCGCGGGGGTAGGCAGAGAGGACGGACCGCCATACAACATACTCTGTCTTGGTACTCACCCCTTTCTTCATTCACATTCATACATCGTTTCATAGATCGTCTCATATATACTCTTCTGTTATTCTGACTCTTCGCATGACCCGATTCAAGTATTTGATTTACTTGATCGTGCCATGTCTTCCTCGGGCGTCCTCAATTTCTTCTTTCATTCACTTTCACATCATATATTCTTTTCACACTACTTTCTTCGTTCATTTGCCCTACATGCCCAAACCATCTAAGCGTCCATATCATGATTCTATTCATTACGCTCAGCCTTGCATTCTTTCAGGATATCCACATTTTAAACAAGGTCATACATAATTTTACCGCACATACGTCTCAGGGATCTCATTTTCACAGCATTCAGTCCACTTTCATCCTTCCTCTGCCAGTTCCATGCCTCACTACTAGCTTCGCTTCTTTGGACAATTTCTTATTAGCGCCAATAGCGTTTAGTCCTCCGTGAATGGAGTGTCTTGCATTCACCCTTCTTTCAATATCCTTATCGGCTTTTCCATCTCTCGTAAACATACTTCCTAAATGCACAAACTTAGAAACATTAGATACAAATACACATAAAATGAAGGAGGAGAAAGGATCGGTATATGATCTTGAGATCTATCGCTATTTGGGCGTCTGCTGCCACTAATCTATCGCGTCATTCTTCAGACCTGCCTTGTCTCTCCAATTCATATGTGGTTTTTGAAGTTATTAACATTTTTGTACACTTATTCATTTCTAAAATTTGATTTGTATTTTATTTTATTTATAATTTCTTCTCTCTTACCTCGGAAAGTAAAGCCTGACTATCTGATTAGGCAGCCCCTGCATCAGGTAGGTGCAGGAGGTGTGCGGCGGGTACCAGTGCGCCACGGACAGGAAGATGCCTTCCGTATCCCCGGACTTCTGCAGCGACTGTGAGGTCAGCAGCCAGTCGCACGTGCCGTTCCTGGAGCCGGCGGTCTCCACGTGGCCCGGCCAGTTGCCCACGTTGAAGTGAAAGCCGGTGTTTAGTAGTGGTCCTGCGAAAAACAGAAAAATCAGTAGTTATGAGTTGATCGAATATATTTTAGACCTGCACCAGAAAACAGGCCGTGAACTCGAGATACTAATTGAAGATGTAAATATTGTTAGATTGTGGGAGTCTTAAAGGCTACAATGGGCTGGCCATGTCGGATCAACCTAAAAGCATACCGAAGAAGTGGTGGACTGACAAGGTAAAAGAGAATTAGAGCAAGATAGAAAGGTCTAAGAAACGGAGCTAGGGAGCAGAGACAAAGGAAAATATCTGTAGAAGATGCCACATCCCACTTTGGTTTACGGCGGCGTTATGATTATCAAGTATTGAAACATCAATTTCAAATATCTTAACTATAAATCAGAAAATGTTATATATTTGTCCGAATCTACGACAGAACGAACTCTCGAATTCTGATCTTTAGCGTCATAAAACGAGTAAAACATTATAAACCCGTGGTGGACTGGAAGCCACTAATGCTTTGACATATTTTTAATAGCGACTGATGTATTTAGATAAATTTCATGCATTAATCCTTCTGTAAATCTCCGTAACAGGCACCCCCATCTAAATGTGTGTATTACTCGGTTTCATGAAGAAGCTAAAAATGTTTTTGAAGGATGAGTTTTGGCTTCATCAAATTAGCTTTTTTTCTGTCTTGCAAGCAATGGAATTAAAAAAAAATCATATTGCTAAAGGTTATAGCTTCGATAACGATGATGAAGACGGCAAAAACAGCTTGTAATAACAAAGCTCTCCGATTTCTGAAAGCTGCCAATGTTACATTGCTACATACGCACAACCATATAGGTGTTAAATACCACTTAAACAAGGAATTCTGTATTATTGAAATGTTTCAATCTATTCGACGACGCAAATCAACGGAAGGAGTTCTTAAATGGCTCATAATATTAGGTGTACAACTTTGCCTCCGCCGTTTTTCTATAGATGGCTTTAACGGTAAGTAGTGGTCGACATAAATAAATCATAGACGTCATGCAAAAAAATTAGGCATTAGTCAACATAACCCCATAGAAGAATTAGTCGATTTGTGTCTGCTTAATAAAGTCATTTTAAGAGCCAAATTCTCTTCATTTACGGGAGGTGCAGCATTAGATTGCTCGACCCCATGTTGCGAAAGTGGTCAAGACATACCTCGAAACGTTAATATGGGAAATTCTATCTCACCTGCCGTATTATCCAAACGTTGTTCCTTCTGACTATTACTTGTTTCGATCGATGACACACGATCTGGCTGACCAGCACTTCCGGTCTCATGAAGAAGTAAAAAATTGTATCTATTCGTGGATCGCTTCAAAAGAAGACCAGTTTTTTCAACGCGGGATTCGTACGCTGCCCGAAAAATGGAAAAAAGTAAATGTATAGTCAGTTTTTTAAGCCTTATATTTCAGAATAAAATGGCGGAAGAAAAGTTTAACACGTAATAATTTGATGATTGTTCGAGAGAAAATCAAATACGGTCTCATAAGTGTAGATAAGTAATAATATTAATGAATACGCTTTAAAGTTCTTCCTTTCTTGATTCCATCTATTATAGTTGAGACAATACGCTATGAATTTGAATGTCTATCCTTCGCGCGTTTCGAATTTCAACACGCACCACGTTACGACTTGTTAATAGAACTTCTAATCCATTCGTAGCTTAAAAGCTCTAGGCTTTATTGTTACTCGCAATAGAAACCTGGCGTCATCTCGAGCCATTTCTAAAGCCCGCCTTGTAAATCGAATCACATATTGACACATCCAACTGTAAGCCCCCATAAATCCGCAAGTGAAACACTCTAGTCGAAGTTATTAATGTGGAACTTTGATTTGAGTCTTAGGTGGAGTGGCGAAGTGTAAGGAAGAGAGGATTTGATACAAACTTCCATTGAAGGGGTGGCAAACTACGACACTTGTATTAATTCCGTGACCTCTGAAAGTTGGCTTTATTGTAAATGCGAGAGATGGATTAAGGATGGAGAGCAATCAAAGAGTCAGAAGAGCTCGGAAACAATATATTGTAGTCGCATAAGTGTAAAAACGTAAGACCAATATGCATGGATTATTCAGTTTTACTATCTTTAAGGACGCTGCCTGTAGGTATGGGTGTTGTGATGTAATTTTTACTGTATCTTCATTCGGAAACTTGTTTTTCGTCGTATGTCTTTTATGGTTTGTAAATGTACAAAGTTTTTTTTAAACTTGATGTTGTAAGCTTACAATATTTACATTGAGAAAATATCAATAAGGACATAGTGAAACCTGAGTATTTTTTTTCTTTTTTATTATTAAATTTGTAATACAGATGTATAATAGATTCATCGCAGCTAAAATGGGAAGTAAAAAGTGTGCGATTATATTTAAATACAGAACGAAAAAACAATGTAAAATAATAGAATATAAATGGAGAAAAGAATAGAATAACATTTAAAATTATAACAAAGGAACAAAGAGAAAGAGACAAGTAATATGAATTAAAAGAGACAAAACGTCAACCGAAAAGGTAAATAAAGAATTATGAGAAATTTTATGAGTTTACAAGAAATATACTTAAAATGGACTACTGGACAAATTCAACTGATTCTTAAGAATATGACTATTAATTCCAATGGCTTTCTTTATTTCTAGTGCTTCTAAATTATTTTATCTGTTACCGTTTTTGCGAAGAATATGAGCACCGGTGCTTTTATCGAAGGCATAATCTTTGAAAAATATACGTTTAATTATTATTGATTACTTATTTCATTTATGAAAAAATCAATGCAAAGTTTATCTCGGGAGTGAAGAGACAAATTCAAATTTGTTGATTTTCAGTTATTATTTCCTATACAATGATTACATAAGCTATCTGCCTACATTTTGGTACGATTTGTTTAATCTTCTGTTGTTGAAGCAATTATTCAACTTCATATCCCGTAATAGCTTTACTACCTAATTTATTGTGTATATTATTTATAAAGCGCTAGAATTTACTGAATAATTAACTATGAACTGTTATCCGTATTAAAACTACTGTCAACGTAACCAACCATAAATTATTTTAGCCCATTTATCAGATTCGAATTGATTAATAACAACGGCATCTCCTCTAATGGATTTATTATCGTCATAATATTTTATTGACAACCACTATAACGTATTGAATATTTATAATAAATCTGTTTTATGCTTTCAACTTTATTGTTGGCTGATTGCTAATTTTACTGTTTATTGATAATATTATTTAATACACACTCATTTTCAAATAAGGAAATCTAAATATTATAACATGTGTCATAAATATTATATACGTTGGGCAATATTTTTTTTAACCTGATAAAATGTATCCTTGTATTGTTGTAAGAGCAGGTATAAACCATATTATACGAAGACTTTGAATACTATATATTTTTTTTTAATATACTGCGCTTTGTTTACGGTATTCTATCACGTTTGATGTCAAAATATAAGTGGAGTAAAACGGTGAAAGACCGCCGTTCAGAATCAAACGTTGCTTGAAATGGCTTTAGCCGTATTCCGTGACCATAATTTCTGAATAATCAGGTACTTTCCTCTTCCCAACTGCATTAAAGGTCAAACCGCACTAGCGCGTCAGCGGCGCTGCACTGCACGGCGCGTCGCTTCACCACGAAATATGTTTTCATTGTTTTGTATGAAGCAAACCGCACCAGAGCGGCGCTGCACTGCGCGGCACGGCGCGCGCGGCAGAGTTGCCCCCGGGAGAATATTTTGACGCGCAGCGACGCGACGCGCAGTGCCGCTGCTGCTAGTGCGGTATAGTGCGCTACACTTCACTGCCACCGCCAGTCCGCTTTCGGTGTTTGACGTGTTCGCGCATGTTTTTTTGTTATACGCCAACAGGACTAATACGAGTGAGAGACAAAGAAATGGACGCTGCGCTCGAAGAGAAATTTATCGAATTGGTCAGCCATTACAGAGAGATGTACGACCTCAGCAATAAGCATTACATGAACCAACATAGAAATAATAATATTTGTAAAACCAGTTTTTTTTTCTGCATTAATAGCTCTCCCAAATTTAGTGGCCACTTTTTATGTTATCCTCCAACATCTGCAATAATTCATAGAATTTTACTTCTGACATCCTGAGATAAGTATAATATCTCTCGGGATCTTTTTTAAGACGAGGTAGTAGTGTGAAATATTCTCCTTCTTCACTGCGTGATTTGGAAATATCATGTACCCATAATCTTTTTTTGTAATTTCTTTCTGCCTCCTCACATAGCAGACACTATGATAATATCTTCTTCAGAGTCAGAGTCGTTCATATTGTTCAACAGTTAGAATGCAAATGATCGATATAATGACGCGTACTGCCGCGCTACTGCAGTTGTAGTGCGGTTAATCAGAGAAGAGACGAGCAGCGCCGCTGACACGCAGCGACGCGCTGACCTTTAGCCTCACCAGTCCTACTAGGAGACGGTTGAGAGCAGTTGGCACTCTTGTACGGTTTGACAAAAAAAATTATAAAAGTTTTTTCTTTCATTGCTTAGAATATTATTAGTGACAGCTTATAGCAAAAGTTAATACGCTAAACATTATTGGTTTTTAATACCAATCTATTCATGAAAATATAAAATTGAGTTCGATTCGGTTAACTACCGCTACTTTTGACAGAAATAGTGGTATGGAGGCTGCCAGAATCGGGCGGTCGGGGAGGGCTTAGCGAGTTGGTTCAAGTATTAACAAGATCCACGGCGAAGCGATTGAATTGCGGAAACCTCACACCCGCACCCCTCTCCTCGAACCCCCCCTCCTCGACATCCAGCACCCGGCGGGGGGTATCCGCAGGGTTAAGCGGAGTTTAACGCATGCCTATAGCCTAACCGGCTTGACAATTGAATTAGTTAAATTGCACAGTATTGGAGGCTTAGCAATCCTTTGAGGTGACATACAAAAGCTGGGTTTGGTTTTTGATTGTGATCATGTTTAATTTATTTGCATAATTAATTTGGTATTACACATAAAACACTAGCAATTTAAAATATAATAATAATGGCATTCTACTAATGATAAATGCGACGAAAATATTTTTTAATGCTTGCTCCAACTTACCATTTGAACACTGGAAATGGATTAAGCGGACTTTATGAATTATTTCGGAAATCATCTGTTATTTTTAACATGGAAATCATTCCGATTTTTATTTTGGAATTTTCGACAAAACTCCTTATGGGAAAAAGTTCACCCGGTACATATTTGTACCGTCAGGCAAAAAGTTTTATTTTTATTTTTACGTGAATACCGCACAAGAGTCTCAACAACTATGGCATCCTCAATTAAGGAATGTTGTGAGGTTGAAGGAGCGAGGAGAAGAAAGATATGAGGTAAAGAAAAGTGGGGAAGTCATAACAGAAATTGTATTAGTTTCTTTTATAATAGTAAGTAACGTGGACGTTTTGTGTTGATACTAAAAATGTGTTGATTAGAAAGAGTGTTCAAATGAAAAGTGCTCGTATCGTTAGGCATACTAAAAACCTCCCCTAAAAATGAAGTTTACCAAATGGCGAAAGTCACACATCCCTTTTTTTACGTGAATACCGCACAAGAGTCTCAACTGCTCCCAACCGTCTAGAGCCAGTGAGACTATGACATCCCCAATAGGGGTATGTTGTGAGGCTGAAGCTAGTGGGAAGGGGAAGGAGATGAGGAAGGAGAAGATTGGGAATTACCTGGCTATTCAGATCTGGTCACCAAACACGGCTTAAGCCATTTTAAGCAATGTTTCAATTCTGAATGGTGGTCTTTCACCGGGGCGATACTTGGAGTATCTACCGCTCTGGAACGTGCCGCAAATATACTGTATTTTATTTAATATCAATCAAATGTGGTATGAGACATATTAATTAAATTTAATTTATTTGAGCACGCCGGGGTCGAACCCGTAACCTCTGGATTAGTATCTAGTCGAGCGTCTTACCACTCGACCATGCAGGCCGTCAAAACTTCTTGTAGGAAAAAAATCAGCCAATACATATTTGTGCCGTCAGGCAAGAAGTAAAAAAATATATATTTTACAATGCGTGTATGTTCATTTTTAAATACCCTACAATTTCGACAGATAATGACATTATGATACTCGACAAAATAATAATATGCAAAAATACACATCCCTGAATCCATTATTATCAATTATGTTTTCAAACAAGCACTTAAATAACTCGACTAACCATGTGACAGCTAAATGTAAAAATGGTTCCCCCGGTTTCGGTTTTTGTAAATAAGCGTTAAAAACTAGCTTTCATACAAAATAATGTACTTACAGGAATAATATATTTAAAAAAAATTGGTATAGAAGATGCATGAAGTTTTATAGACGAATACAAATTTGTACCGTCGGGAAGCAAAGGGTTAACACTCCCGTTCCGAAGGCGGGTTTTAATGTCACCCCGAACGAGTTTTGCGCGATATCTCTAATAAATAAATATTAATGAAATATTTTGAATATACTTCTAAGTATTATAAAAAACAAATTACTTAAGATTGTGTCATGAAAACGCTTTAATAAGAAATGTCAAATGGGGCTACTGCGTCACACCCCTTCGGATCGAACGTTTGATTTTCGCTTACAGGTACAGAAAGGTTAATATTAGAATAAAAAACCGCAAAATTAAATTGATTACAAATGTCAATGTATTCTTAAATAATTGCGTACTGTTAATTTATTGTACCTGCAAAAAATACTTTTTTGATTGCTTAAATCTCGAAAAATGTGTTACAAACACGCTGATTACTTTTACGACTTACATTCAGAAATATTTTGTGACGAGATTTGAAGAGCCAGGTTCCTTTCCACTTCCATCTTCCCCATCTCCTCGCCTTACAAACTCTCAATTCTCACAAAATATCCCAATTGGTGATGTTATAGTCCCACTGCCCTTAGGACTAACTAAGAGCATTACGTAAATATGACAAAATACGTTATAAATCATTTGTGAAATAATTGAATCTCCAAAGTGGTAGACAGAGAAAAATTACTCAGCCATAAGTCACCTAAAATTCACTTTAATCAAATTCTATAATAAAAATACGTTTAAATTATACCACGAAATATTAACAAATTACTAATATAATGTTTTTAAATAAATATTAAAATTTAAAAATTCTTTAAACGCAAAAACTTTTTTTACCAATCACAAATTAATTGGATATGAAATAGGAAGTTACCTACCTATTCAAGTTTTGATAAACATAAAGTTTCGTGGAAATATAAAATTAATTGGATAGCATGGAAATTTATTGCTTTGGAGAGTTTTGAAATGAAAATACTGTATCTAAATAACAACGAATTAAAATCATATTATTCAGATTTCATGGTAATTATTACAATTTAAATCCAGTTATTATGCCAATTAGATAAATAGCCATCATCGAGCATTAGCAGCTTGGTAATATTATTGAGCGTGTTCATTTTAAACCAAATAAATAATTTTCATCATTAATCAGTCATACCTTTTAATGTATTCATAATACGTTGGAATTAAATTACTGTCTGGCATGCGATATATCTGGTAACTAGGTCGAACTCAAAATGATTAAGTTCTCAATCGTGGTTCGTTAATGTCGAAAAAACCAACCACAATCAAGATAGCAAAAATCCATTTCAGATTATTCAGGTTGTTCCATTTAGTTCCTCAAAATGTTTTCGTAGCGGAAAATATTTAATAAAACTATTTTTAATTTCATAAATGTGAAATTAATAGTTTTAGAAATTAATCATACTCAAAAATTGAAAACAAAAAGGAACATTTCATAAAAAAATATAAAGTTGACATGTTTAAAGATTTATAGCTTGGAGTAAGAATATACAGATATATGGAGGGAGAGCTAAATAATTTTACCCAACCTATACAAATTAACGATAAATCACTTTCTGCAGGGATTTACGTCGTAAACCGTGAGAAAGAAAGAGACAAGACAAGTTGTCACATAATATCGCACCACTTTTAGGTAAGTAAGCCTGTTTTCCGTCTCCCGGGTCTCCGGTGACTCCACCCACTACGTTTTATAATGCGACAACTCAACGGTTTTTGAGGTTATATCCTATATTTTTGTCGATAGCAATACTGTGCAAAAGTGGTTTTACAAATAAACAAAACATTGGGTCGACATGTGCTATGAATGGATCTAAAAAGCTGTGTCCATGAAAACCCTAGCCATGCCCGAGTCAGGAAAAATTAAAAATCTTGACTACACTGTTTCGCAAAGCTATCTCTCCTGTATATGATTGCTCTTAAATGTATAGAGTAGTTATTTTAAGTACCAAATGGTACCGCATTTCACCAGCGCAGGTGCCAATAACATCATAATAAGTGAAAAATGTTGCTTTTGCAATAATGGAGGACTTATCCAGCAAAGTCAGTGAACCCACGACGCCCGGATGGAAATGCGACGCGTTTGTCCACTGAGCTACCGACCGGTAGACCCTCATAAAAACCACTATTGGTAAAAACAATGTATTCAATTCACTGTGTACACTCTAGAGTGGTTAATTTTACAATGGACGATCAGCGTTCCGCACCAGTTTCTACAGTCTCCGTGCCAGTTCATACCACTTGGCGACCCCTGCAGTGTTTCCAACGACCCCTGTATTCTATAGGGAAAGTACCCCCCACTTTGGGAATCACTGACCAATTGCCTAATCCCCCTTACCGTTTAAACTATGGATACATTTCTAGTATAAAATCGCATTCCAACAATATTACTTCTTCGTGATAAATGACGTTGTCGCGGGTAATTTGATAAAATGTGACGGCATCCATTGTCAGACGATAAGACGCTGACGACTCGAATGATAAGACGTCGCGGGGTCGCGGGTACATCACATTCCAGTCATTAGTTACACCCGCGACCTTTTGATTCGGAGTCGAGCGTCTTATCACTCGACAATGGATGCCGTCAAATTTCACTACAACGTCATTTCGACGAAGAAGTAATATTGTTGGAATGCGATTTTATACTATAAATGTACCCGCGACCTTTGGATTCGGAGTCGAGCGTCTTATCACTCGACAATGGATGCCGTCAAATTTCACTACAACGTCATTTCGACGAAGAAGTAATATTGTTGGAATGCGATTTTATACTAGAAAGCCTGGCGTGCGCAAAAAACTTTTATTTAATTAAATTTTCGTAGAAAGCAATTACTATTTCATATAATCAGTCTGTCTCTCACTGTTCCTTTGTTCTATAACTAAAAATTGTTTTTTTAAATTTAAAATAATAAAAATTTTTGTGTAAATAAAATTAAAAACCTAAAAATAATATTTTTTTTTTTTTTTTTTTCTCTTTGAATTTTATTTTATATTCCGTTCTCTCTCTGTATGTATGAGTATATATAACCACACACTTCTTTTTTCTCGTTTAATTTTGTACCCCGATGATGCTTAGGCTAAGCGAAACCGGTCGGTCATAAAAAAATAAAATCCGTGATCTTGTGCAAAGTTATTTTTTAATTTTTTTATTAAATATAAAGTATATTTGCGACACGTTTCAGAGTGGTGAATACTCTAAGTATCTTCCTGGTGAAAGACGACCATTCAGAAAAAAAACGTTGCCAGAAATGGCTTTATTTGTGTTCGGTGACCATATCTGAATAGCCAGGTATTTTCCGACATTCCTCTAATCTATTCCCCCCCCACAACTTTCGATCTCACAACATACCTCGATCGGGGATGCCATATTCTCACTGGCTCTAGACGGTTGGGAGCAGTTGGGACTCTTGTGCGGTATTCACCACAGCAAAAAGACGAAGTACATTGAGGATGAAGCCGCACTTCATAGATTCTAAATCTAAGCAACTGGTGCAAGTGCAGATCCGCGGGTTTAATCCAGGCTGAGAACCACGGGGTGAAGATTGCCCTGATTAAAACCAACCTCCAACAAGAGAGGGCACCAGAAGAAGTAAATACGAATATACTCGTATATGATGCCTAAGTGGTGAGACTTTTTTTTACCTTTTTATAATGTTTATAAATTTGATATTCTAAACACTCTCAGCAATAAACTTAAATACCTCAAATGATAAGGTTGTTACGGAACTTTTTTATTTTTTTATCTACATAATATTATGTTAGTAGCCTCCACTATAAACTGTAACTTAAAATAGATCTATCGCCTTTGCAAAAATGTTAGAATTTAATTAAAACGAAAAAATACCGACGCTTTATAAATAGAAATACCCTTCGCGACCATTCCTGTTGAAAATTTTGAAGTGACGTATGAATATTAAATAATAGTCAAAGTTAATTACCAATTCCTGGATTTGGAGGGTTGTGAAATCCAATATATTCTGTTAGCATCGGATTGAACAAATACAATAATATATCAAATTCAGTCCTATAATCAATTAAACGCGGTTATACTAATTAGAAAATATATAAGGCACAATATATGTAAAACATGCTAAGGATTTCTCTTTCTCGTATTCTTGGATGGTGGCTTCTGAATCAAGGCGGGATTCCGTGATTAGGTTATTAAAAAGGTAACCTTTTTAATAATACCAATTTTTTTACTTTTTAAAATTTGGTATTATTAAAATCATTAAAATGGAGTTCCGCCACGAACTAACAGTTTCAAAATTAGACATAATAAAAAGGTAATTAGCTATTTAAAAAGTTGAAAAATATTTAAATTGCATTTGAAAAGTGATAAAAAAGAAGACTCAAATTGTTCGAACCAGATCTGCTAAATATAATAAATCATGATAAATCTTTCTTTTTTTAAGTGAATACCACACAGGAGTCCCAACTGATCTCAACCCTCTAGAGCCAGTGAGACTATGGCATCCCCAATTAGGGTGGGTTATAAAGTTGAACGTATTGGGGAGGAGAGGAGATGAGGAAGGTGAAGGTTGGTAAGTAGTAAATTATTCAGATCTGGTCACCAAACGCTAAATGGCTAAAGCCATTTCAAGCAACGTTTCGATTCCGAATGGACGTCTTTCACCATGGCAATACTTAAAGTATCTACTACTCTGGATTGTGTCACAAATAAACTTTTTGTTATTTAATTTAAATTAATGGTGAAATAATACATTTTAAAAATAAAATATATTTAATCATGCCGGGATATAAACCCGGTACCTCTGGATTGTTAGTCGAGCGTCTTAACCACTCAACAACGGAGGCCGTAGTGATTTAATTTGATTCATTTTATTGTAAACGCCCGAGTGGGCTAATACAAAATTATTAACTCAAACAAAATAAAGAATAGTTGTGAAATAGGAAGGAATAGTGTTTGATTACATTAAATTAATATTGATTGAAAATAAACTCTCATGATATAATACCCTTCTTGTAACGATTTAATAAAACAAGTATATAACTTTATTCCACTTTTATTTTATGACTGGACCGGTTTCAGCCTATGACGGCCATCTTCAGACTAGTCTACTCTTGTAACGTTCCGAACAGTTAAATACATCAGCCACCTTTGATAATGTCAGACTATAAAACCATATCAAAACCGATTAGAGCTTAATGAAGACATGTCTATCTGATAAAATTAATGGTTTTGTTCGTAAAATACTTTCAGAGGTAAAGTAATTAGTTCTTGGTACATGGTGTTTTATTCGGTAGAATTTTTTTTCTTTTTATTTCTGTATAATATTGTATTAACTTACCGGCTTCAGATGAGATGAATTCCACAAAAAGATCCTGCGACGTTCCAATGATGGAATAGGGAAACTTGCCCATTCCACAGAATACGCCAATCAGCGGAGATGACTCGTCCTTTCCGTCGTAGATTTTGATGTTGTCGAACGGGCAGAAATTCAAGCCTGCGGATAAAATTAAAACAAATAAGTACCCATAAAGAAAGTAAACATTCTCAAATAAGATCGATTTTGAGAGATGAAATTGGTATCACGAGTACATCGTGCACCTAGAATCGAAATGCATCAGGTTGCCACCCAAGCGTCATAGGTTCAATTCGTCTGCGTGCTAAGTCCTTCATCATTACACAAGCAGCATTTTCCGCTTATGGTAGTAGGAGTCGAATATTGTGTTTTTTTATTAATTTTATTTAAGAAAACATACAGTTCTTTACAATTTTTTATAAATAAAGTGATTACTATGTAGCATTAACCAGTGAAGTTTCCGCTAATTATGTTTTTTTTAAACTAAAATGGAGAATGAAATATTCAAAATACTAATAATAGTTTCAGAATTATTAACAAATAAGAATTATATCTATGTATGAAGATATATAACTGTATAATAAATAACACATCATAGAATGTAACCCAAGATGATTAATATAAACAAGAAAAAATAAAATAAAAAGAAACACAACATACTGTGTATAAATGAAAATAGAGACAAATAATTAACATATCTTAGATCTGTAACGCACAGCAGTGGTAGGGAGGTAATAATTAACCTTGTTATTTGATTATGTCCCGTATGCATTTATTAAACTGAACTGTTGATAAATGGTAAATATCAGCTTCTGAAAATATGGTGTTGTATTTTGTAATATTATGTTATTATTTGTTGTTTTATTATAAATATATATATATATATATATATATATATATATATATATATATATATATATATATATATATATATATATATATATATATATATATATATATAAATATTTATATATATAAATATATATATATAAATATTTATATATATAAATATTTATATATATAAATATATATTTATTATGTGATAAAGCTAAACAAATATAAAGATGTGTATAGCCTTCTCCCAAATGGTAAGCATATTTTAAATGGCTGAAGCGCCACAAAAGTATTTTGAATCAAACAAGAGTCAGAGCATTCGATGCAAAAAAAACGATTAAATCTGCATATTTAACTCAATTTTGACCAAAGTATCGCTTAAACCCTTTTGCCTTTCCAACGACGATAAATTATTTTATTAGTGAGATCTTTTTTAGAATACATCGCTAACCGATAATTTTAACATTGGTAACACCGTCACCTGTGTTTAATTTATCAAGTTCCATTAATGAATAGCCACAGTGTTAACATGCTTCCCACTAATATGTTTGTTGGTGTGTTACATAAAAAAATGCGCCTAAACAACAATGATGCAAACAATGTTCTTAAATACTTCTTAAAAGCACCAAGAAGCAATCGATTTTTTTATCCGTCAATCTAAGTGACAGACCATCACGCCACCTCCTTCCATGATTGATGACAATGCACAGTACATTCATCATAGCGTAATGCATCAAAACAAATAATGATGCAAAGTGTACAGTGCTATCGCCAAGGAAGTGGCCAATGGAAACGGTAGGCATTAGCATTGTCAGTTTAATGTAGAGGGGACGCACGTCATAAATGACACTCGGGGAAATGAGTAATTTATGGAGAAGATATATGGCCGAGGGGGCGGTGGGTGACATAAATAACAGTGTACTTTGAACATTAATTTGTCAACTGATTACTGTTTTCCGGTCAACCTATAGGTTATAGTTCGTTTTGAGTGAGTCGAATTACTTTGACATCTCCTCCCATTCGGTGGCGTGCACAAAGTTTTTGTCAGGGTAGGCAGTAGGAAAAACAGCGGATTAATTGATAATAAAAAGGTTTCTTACAAAAGTCACTGATTATTATTGCATTTGTTCTGTAAAAGCACTGCCTTGACACAAACAAAGATATAATCACAAACCAGTCACTTGAACGCGCACACAGCTCACAGCATATATGCATACATATTTTGTGTACTCTAGTGAATATACAGTAATCTACTCTAACGTTGGCAGCGTTTGGGCATATGTGGTTACTGCTTTCTTTACATTATAGTAGAACTATCGGTATAATAATTGTATGTAATAACTTAGCGCGTATTTTTATTTTGGAATAATTTAATATTATTTATTGCAATATAATTCATATTTTTATGTGAGTCCGGCAAGGTAGGCAGTGTTTATGTGCATATATGAAGTGCATGCCACTGTTTTGATTAACCGTTTAAATGTGTTTGAAAATAATAAATCTATGTCTTCAAGTGGTCAAAAATCGTAAAAAAAACTATTTATTACGATTCATCATAACTTAACACGTTTATTGTTAACTAAAATTCGTATATATTAATGCCATATGAATGACGGATCAATTCAAACTGACAAACAGTTACGGGCTTCCCTGTGCCCTGTGGAACGACTCAAAATTACATGGCTGCGTCTGTTTTAGATCGGTTCAAAGCGAAAAGGCGGCACAACGCGCGTGGCGAGTTGTGCGCATACCAGTCACACGTGACGCGTGGTGTCATCAATGAACATATTAAGACTGTTTGAATGTTATATCGCTTACGTGTTATGCCTAAAGTCAGCATTTGCAGCACCCATCTCAACAAAACTCTAGACTCGTCCAAATTAAAAAAATATATATATTGTATGCTCCGTGGTATTTCCAAAACCATCGCTATTTCACGCATCTTCACTCGACGGTCACTCGATGCCATATCATGCAGCGTAGGAAAATTTTCCTGCAACAGCTGACATCGAAAAACTGCCACTGATTAACATCGGCAGTCCATTTACCGTTATGGTATAAATAGGTGGGGAGGTAACAAACATTTCTAAAACCGTTCGAAATTCAATTTTATCCGTTTCATAAAAAAAGTCAAACACGTCACGTTCAATCTTCGTCATAAATAAACTGAAGATATTTTACACTTACATTTTGGCAGGATTCTAACTTAGGTCAACATTGTGAAAAAAAAATCAATTCTGTATGACATAGACAGGTGTATTCGATCAAAGCCGACAGACGGCGCTTTGGTCTCCGGTAATACTTTTATTTCAAAATTTTAATCCAAAAAAGCTCAAGAATCGCTGGTTAACCCTTTGCTTCCTGACGGTACAAATTTGTACCCGTCTATAAAACTTCATGTATCTTCTATACCAAAAATAATTTTTGAAATCTTATTCCTGTTAGTACAATATTGGACATTATTTTGTACGTAGGTCAGTTTTTAACGCTCATTTACAAAAACTGATACCAGAGGAGCCAGTTTTACATTCAGCACATGGTTGGTCGAAATATTTTAGTGCTTGTTTGAAAACATAATTATTGTGAAAATGGAATCAGTAATGCGTGTTTTCGTGTCTAATTATTTCAATGAGTATCATAATGTAATTTTCTATCGAAATTGTAGGGTTGTACCCGACGTGATCAGGTACACAAGTAAACTGTAATAGGGGGGGCGGTCCCGATCTGCGAAGTGCTCCAAGTGGTCGTCTCGTTGTAAGGGAGTCGACTAGGGTTGACTTGTAGGGGCTGGTTCTGCTCTCGAATGAAGATGCTGCGCTGCGGGTCTGGTCCAGAGAGAGGTGTAGTCAGGCGGTCCAGGGGGGCAGGCGATGGTCAATGAAAAGTCAGGAGTCAAGTTGAAGGCGATGTCAGGGCGAAGAGAAGTCAAGATGAAGTGATGCTGGCGGAGGATGCTTGTGATCTGCCTTCCTCTGGTTTTTGCGCAATTTATATTGCGCTCCAGATACGACCACGGATTTGGGAGATTTGTATGGGGAATTTTGTTTCCCCCTTTCTCGCTCTTCCGGGTCGCTGGTGGGGTAGATTTAATTAATCTATCCCCTTCTCCTAAGCATCACCTTTAACCTCAACTTCTCCACACTCTTCCATCATTTTTATTAAGTTCAGAAATACAGATTAAAAATACAATTCACAAATAATGCCCGGTTTTTGGGGCTAAAACTCTTAATAACTAACTTATACTAACATTTACATACATAATAACATGACAATTGTGTAGCTGGGGGCCGAGTTATCACCCCGGTATATTTTATTTGGCCGGGTGATTAACCTGGCCCCCGTGAAAGGGTTAGGCAGATTAATTTTTCTCCCAGAACCACACGCAAAGATCGATAGGCCGGCCGGGATCGGGCGCGCTACGCGCCCGTCATCCCGTTTGTTGTTCCCTTACTCTGGCTGACCGAAAGGGCTGATTGCTTTACGTCATTCGGGCTTTATCAAGCCGGGAGAAATATACATTACAATGATTAACATTTCTAAATAATATACAATAATCTTAACGCTACACATTTGTCGTGGACCATGTACGTCCGACACACTCCCTCATGGAGCTTCGCTACATTCCCTTCGGGAGGCGTACTGCGTTCACGTACGGCGGTGTCCCTGGCGGCCGGTCTCTGGGTCGCGGGGTGTTTGCCGCGAGTGACCTCTGGGGGGTCGAATGCTCCTGGGGCGGCGATCTCTCAGCCGTCAGTCAGTGGGTCGGCTCCTGGTCGGCCGAATACTCCTGGGGGCGGCAATCTCTCAGCCGCTTAGCCAGCGAGTCAGCTTCTGTGGTCCGGATGCTCCTGGGGGCGGCAATCTCTCAGCCGCTTAGCCAGCGAGTCAGCTTCTGTGGTCCGGATGCTCCTGGGGGCGGCAATCTCTCAGCCGTTTAGCCAGCGAGTCGGACAGAAGGTGGGCCGGATACTCCTGGGGGACGGCAATCTCTCAGCCGCTTGCCAGCGAGTCAGCTTCTGGTGGTCCGGATGCTCCTGGGGCGGCAATCTCAGCCGTTTAGCCAGCGAGTCGGCCAGAAGGTGGGCCGGATGCTCCTGGGGACGGCAATCTCAGCCGCTTAGCCAGCGAGTCAACTTCTGGTGGTCCGGATGCTCCTGGGGACGGCAATCTCTCAGCCGTTTAGCCAGCGAGTCGGCCAGAAGGTGGGCCGGATGCTCCTGGCGGGCGGCAATCTCTCAGCCGCTTAGCCAGCGAGTCGGCCAGAAGGTGGGCCGGATGCTCCTGGCGGGCGGCAATCTCTCAGCCGCTTAGCCAGCGAGTCGGCCAGAAGGTGGGCCGGATGCTCCTGGGGACGGCAATCTCTCAGCCGTTTAGCCAGCGAGTCGGCCAGAAGGTGGGTCGGTGATTTGACCCTTGGTGGGCCGGCGATTCATCAGCCGGCAAGCGTCAGCCGGCGATTTATCAACCGGCAATAGTTTTGTGCGACTGCCTCCGAGCGAGTCGCGTTTGCCAGGCCTCCGAGGCACTGGCGGGGTGAGATGGTCCAGACGTTGATTTTCCTCCGACGGGCGCTTCGTAAAATGTGGAGAAGTTGTCATCTCCGTCGGAGGTTGCTGGAGCTCTCTTGTCCAGCAATTTTTATGCCAGACTTTGTTGAAGGCGGCTCGTGAGCCGTACCGAGTCCTGAGGAGCGTTTTCTGCGTACGCTCTGTGACTCCCCTCATCGGGAATCGCCTCTAGGCCTGACTCGGTTTGTGGGAGATTGAAACAATCTCCCGGTTCGTACGCCAATGCTCGGGCTCTCTTTCTTTGGTTGGCGCCGGCCGTGTCTGCGTGTAGGTATTTATTATCACACTTTTCGCCTCCGTCCGCAAAGGGGGCGCGGGGGCGGGCCGAGCCTTTGGGGCCGAGCTGTCTTTGTTCGCTTTGCTAGGCCGCCGCTGTCTTGCCATTTCGTGACTAGACACTGAGCCGGGCGGAAGCCGCTGTCTCGTCATTGCGGGCCGGACCTGCGAGCCGGAAGGATGGCCGCGGGGAAGCGGGGCGAGCTCTTGCTTGCTTTGCTCGGCCGGCGCTGTTTCATCATTTTGCTTGGTGACAGTCTGCCGGACGGTGGGGTGCGGGGAAGCGGGCCGGGGGTAGCACTTGTATTGTCGTGCCATATCGGTAGTAGCCGTGGTTTCACCCGCCGGCTACCGCTTGTGGTTCGTCCCGTAGCAGTACTCGGGCTGGGCTGAGTCGTCGGCGGGGCGTCATTCTGCGTCTGCAAGGCCCCGTTCGCTCGTAAACCATGCTTAGAGGCCGCACTGTAATATGCGGCGGTTCTCTGCGCCGCCACTGGAGTCCCGTTGTCTGTCGGCGGGCTGCTCGTCGGGGCGGCGGACTGGGTTGGCTGCCTCAGAGGCGCCATTGTGGCCGCCGATTGATCGCCGCTTGTATGATGGGCGCAATCCGTCACGGCCTTGTCCGGGCTGTATAATGCTCCGGGTGCTCCCGCAGCTTGGTCCGTTTCTGTGGGCTCTCCGCTTCGAGGCGGGGGGCCGGGGGCTGCGGGGTTGACTGCCTCAGTGCAAGTCAATATGTCCGCCGATTGCACGCCGCTTGTTTGAAAGGCGCAATCTGTCGCGGTTTCCGCCGATTGCCCGCCGCTCGCTTGATTGGCGCAATCTGTCGCGGTTTTCTCCGGGCTGTAGGATGCTCCGGATGCCCCCGCAGCTTGGTCCGTTTCTGTGGGCTCTCCGCTTCGAGGCGGGGGGCCCGGGGCTGCGGGGTTGACTGCCTCAGTGCAAGTCACGATGTCCGCCGATTGCACGCCGTTTGTTTGAAAGGCGCAATCTGTCGCGGTTTCCGCCGATTGCCCGCCGCTCGCTTGATTGGCGCAATCTGTCGCGGTTTTCTCCGGGCTGTAGGATGCTCCGGATGCCCCCGCAGCTTGGTCCGTTTCTGGGGGCTCTCCGTCTTGTGGCGGTGGGCCGCGGGCTGCGGGGTGTGTATAAGGGAGTCTCAGCGCCGAGATCAGATCTGCTGTCCGCTGAGCCTCTTCCTCCTTCATGCGCTTCATGCGCCGTCTTACCGACCGCAGCTCTCGCCGCAATTGTCGGACGGTGTCCTCAATCGAAGCCTCGCTTCCTGACGAGGCTTCATCAGCTGAGGGGTGGACTTCAGGTTGTAAGGCTGACGTCCTTGTCGCCCATTCAGCAGCTTGGGCAGGGGCGCGGGCTCGTGCGGCGCGGGCTGCTGTGCTGCTGGTAGGTATCGGTGCCTCAGTGCTACCGGCGACGTTCTCCAGGTCTCCGAGTCGTTCCGAAGGATCCTGGAGTCCGGGGGGCGCTATTCCGGCCGCCCCGGTTGTGAGATCATCCTGGCCAGGCGTTGACGTTCCGTCTGACGTGCTCTTCCCAGAGCGTAGGGAAGGCGCCATCCTTGGCGCTGCTTCACAGATGGATCCGGCTCGTGAAGGACCAACTTATGTACCCGACGTGATCAGGTACACAAGTAAACTGTAATAGGGTAGCGGTCCCAATCTGTGAGGTGCTCCAAGGGGTCGTCTCGTTGTAAGGGAGACGACGGGTTCAGCTTGTAGGGCCTCGGCTTTCAAGTGAAGATGCTGCGGGTCTGGTCCAGAGAGAGATGTAGTCAGGCGGTCCAGGGGGGCAGGCGATGGTCAATGAAAAGTCAGGAGTCAAGTTGAAGGCGATGTCAGGGCGAAGAGAAGTCAAGATGAAGTGATGCTGGCGGAGGATGCTTGTGATCTGCCTTCCTCTGGTTTTTGCGCAATTTATATTGCGCTCCAGAGCGCGACCACGGATTTGGGAGATTTGTATGGGGGAATTTTGTTTCCCCCTTTCTCGCTCTTTCCGGGTCGCTGGCAATTTTGTGGGGTAGATTTAATTAATCTATCCCCTTCTCCTAAGCATCACCTTTAACCTCAACTTCTCCACACTCTTCCATCATTTTTTATTAAGTTCAGAAATACAGATTAAAAAATACAATTCACAAATAATGCCCGGTTTTTGGGGCTAAAACTCTTAATAACTAACTTATACTAACATTTACATACATAATAACATGACAATTGTGTAGCTGGGGGCCGAGTTATCACCCCGGTATATTTTATTTGGCCGGGTGATTAACCTGGCCCCCGTGAAAGGGTAATTAGCAGATTAATTTTCTCCCAGAACCACACACGCAAAGATCGATAGGCCGGCCGGGATCAAGCCGCGCTACGCGCCCGTCATCCCGTTTGTTGTTCCCTTAGTCTCTGACCGACCTAGGGCTGATTGCTTTTCACGTCATTCGGGCTTTATCAAGCCGGGAGAAATATACATTACAATGATTAACATTTCTAAATAATATACAATAATCTTAACGCTACACATTTGTCGTGGACCATGTACGTCCGACACAAGGGTATTTAAAAATAAACATGAATAAAGATATATTATTAAGAATTAAAAAATCCTCATTGTCTGACGGTACAAATATGTACCGGGTGATTTTTTCCTCTAAGGAGTTTTAGAAAAAAAATCGGAATGATTTGTAAGTTAAAAATAACAGATAATTTCCAAAATAATTTATGAAAAGTCCGCTTAACCTATGTTAAAGGATCAAAAGCTTAAAGTCTGTTACGCCCTGTATGTTAGTTCTACGATTTGTTAAACCCCCTTCGCATAATAGATGATTATGTTACGAATGTGAGGTAAAATATCAAGCTTTGTTTAATAACTAAATAACAGTAAATTAAGTTCTGTATTTTTAAACTGTTGTTGTGGCAAATAATTATTTAATTTCATGCCTACTATCTTTGTCAAGCCTGGTCACTCTGTAGACAGGTACCGGTACAATAATTTGCGGCTTGGGCCTCCGAAACTCATAAACATTGACCCAACGCCCCACTATACGAGTACAGGTGCGCATAATAATAATGCACACCCATAAAGGTACACCTATCTATCTATTTGCAGAACTGAACAGATAATTCCTAGAATAAAACTGATTTGTCCAATTTACGTAAGAATTTTCGACTTCTGGGCCCAAGACAAACCAAGCACTTCGATATTTGAAATTGTACGATATTTTAGCAAAAAGTAAAAAAATAAAATAACTAACTAACCATCTAGCCGTTTCCCAAGGGTGGGCAGAAAAGACGGACCGCCATAAAACTCTGTCTTGGCACACACTCCTTGATTCATTCACATTCATATATCGTATCATACATACTCTTCTGATATTCTGACTCACATGACCCGATTCGAGTATTTGATTCACTTCCTCGGGCGTCCTAGACTTCTTCTTCCATTTACTTTCGCATCATGTGATTTTCACTCATTTCTTCGTTTATTCGCTCTAAACAATCTAAGCGTCCCTTTTTTGATCCTATTCATTACGCTAACATCAGCATTGTATTTTTTCTGGATATTCACATTTTTAACACGGTTGTACATGGTTTTACTGTACGTACGCCTCAAGGATTTCATTTTCTACTTTCATCCTTCCTCTGCCAGCTTCATGCCTCACTGCCATACATCAGGGTTGATATAAGCACTCTATTTTGGACTGCTAGCTTCACTTATTTGGTCGTTTTATTTTAATTGCGCCAACAGCGTTCAGAGCTCCATTAATGGAATTTCCTGCATTCACCCTTATTTTAATATCCTTATCAGCCTTCCCGTCTCTCTAAAACATACTTTCTAAATACACAAACTCATCCACTTTCTCCAACTATTCATCATGAACATTACACGCTGTTCTCGTACTCACTCTTTCAAACACCATAACTTTAGACTTACTTACATACATCATCAACTCACAAGAAGTAAGGTGAAATATAAACTTCTTCAAGCACACGGACGTGCCCACAACACAAGTCTATCGGTTTATCTATTCAGTGGTGTGTAGTGTGCAGTGTACGAGTACAGTGTACGAGTACAGTGTACAGTGCGCACAATACTGCACACATTTCCGGACGAGATGCACTTCGCTTGCATACAGAATGCAAGTACTCTGGACGATGTTCAAACAGCCCTCCGATTCACGTATGCGCTTTCTACACCGGCGGCTTGCAATAAATGCTATCCAAAACAAGAGTGCCGGGAGTTCCAGAACATTTTATTTTTACGAACAATCCGAGAGACGACTGAAAGATTTCGTTTTCTTCAGTTGGGAATGCTGTGTTTTTATTGACGATATTTAATTGGATGTATTAATTTTAATCAAATCCTTGTACTGTTCAAAAAATGTAGAAAGCCATTATGAAATTTTCTCTCATGCCTTAAATTTGAACAATATAGAACATAAATAATTAAAGATAATTCCAACTATACTTTTGCTAATATCATGTCATCTGTGTGCGAAACTGTATATTTCTCCAAACTATAAAAACCAAAATAATTGTGTTTACCTGAAGTAACCTGCCTGGTAAGTATAAATTTGTTTTTTTTTAAATATTTTTTATATGAATACCGTACAAGCTTCTCAACTGCTCCCAACTAGGGTATGTTGTGAGGCTGAAGGTATTGGGGAGGGGAAGGAAATTACGAAGAAGAAGGCTAGGAAGTACCTGGCTATTAATATCTGGTCACCAAACACGGCTTAAGCCATTTCTAGCAACGTTTCGATTCTGAATGGTGGTCTTTCACCAGGGCGATACTTAGAGTATCTACCACTCTGAAACGTGCCGCAAATATATTTTTTTATGATTTTTATATGAATTTAATGTTTTATGACACATATTAATTACATAAAAGTTATTGGCGCACGCCGTGTTTGAACCCGAGACCTTTGGATTCGTAGTCGAGCGTCTTACCACTAGACCATGGAGGCCGCCTTAGACCATATTATTTCTGTACATAATATAAATATTCCATATCGTCGCTGGAAAGGCAAAAGGGCTTAAGCGACACATTGGTCAAAAATGAGTTAAATATGCAGATTTCGTCAGTTTTTTTTCTTGAATCGAATACTTTTGTGGTCATTCAGCCATCTAAAATATCTTTACCATTTGAGAAAAGGCTAGACTCAAGGCCCACAAGTTTGGGATTTTTTTTAGCTCGTTGAGCCGATCTAATCCAATCCAACCAGGTACTGAAGATTTAAAAAATTTATTTCAAAACAAAAAAAAGTTAAAGTGCTCTAGAGTCAACTTCTTAAAATGGCAATTTAGCCCTTTCCTGTGACAATATATTGTATGTAGTTAATAACAAGATGGAGCCTAATAATTTAGAATTTTACAGCGTCCTTGAGGTAACTTTTCACAAAAAACGGCGCTCTACAAATTATCCGAATATTATTATTATGTGGTAGAAGGTAATCTGAGGAACATGCTTCATTGATCCATTCGGGTAACTTATATTTGTAGATGGTTGACATTTACAGCGCGCACGTGTTTTTTTTAGTATTCGTTGTTTTGCTCGACGGCTCGAGTGTGGAATGATTTAACAACTTTCGTATTTCCTTCCTCCCACGAGATGCGTCTTTTCATGGACCAAATTCCCACTTCCTTTTAAAAAAAAACCCTATAACAAAGCATGCCCAAATATGAAAATTCAGGGTTTTTGTGTGATTCTTAGATTAAAAAAATATATTTGTATATATGATGGTATTTACATCTCATCACGAAGCGAATTGAAATAGTTAAGGCACCATAATAACATCAATATGATACCATCACAATACTTATTATGGGTATGATTCTCCAATGTCCAGAATGTCAAGACTTGTTAACTCAAGCCGTGGTCTTGAAATTTTTGGTAGCAGTCTAAATGATTTTTGTCATTCTTTACGACTCTACCAAAACTTTGGCTAGACTATGGCTTGAATGTTCTCTCTTTTGTTTATTTCGTCCTATTTTTGTCATCGCTTAATTTATTATTATGTACATACTATTCCTTCTCTGTTGTTATTTTTTTTCCATTTCGTGTTTTATGTCTTTTTTGTAATTGGACTTTAGTCCGTTAATTTATAAATAAATCTAATAACTAATAAACATATTAAGGGAGAAAAATCCAACTTTTAATAACACAGGTTATTTCTGTGTACGAAAGGAAGAACGGAATAAGTAGAAAAAAATCAAGTTTTCAGTTAAGTGTGCAGAATTGTTCCTAAAATACATATATTCCAAGTAAAAATTAATTGAGTCAGACAATAAAATAATGTGTAATTTTTTTGGGTCTCCTGAATACCAGTATGTTCTTACTAATTCCGTTCTTCCTTTCACACACAGATTTATCTGTTGCTATTTCGTTTAAGCCCTGTGCACTTTTTTAAATTTTTTTGTGTAACTCAATCTTTAATTGATTTTTATCCCTTTAAATTTGTCTAAAAACTATCTGTGAAGATTTATTTATCTGCTAATTACGTTAATCCGTGAGAAATAGTTGGGATGCAGGTGAATTCTCTATTGAATGTCGATTCCTTAGTGAATTACTGTCTGTATCTGTGTTTTCTCTTTAAATTAAAAATAAATAAAGTAAAACACTTTAAAATGCTTATAACTTCAAAAGCATTAACAAAAGTATATTAAGTATAAGTGAAAGTATTAAAACATCTATTATTCAATATGTAGCGTGTATTCATCTGCTACATGCAGATGAATAACAATTTTACATAGTGAATATAATAATAACCAGTTGTTACCCGTACAAAAATACGAAATGTAACTTGACTTACCTAGAAAAAATAGTTGGTGCTTTATTTAGTACACCCATTTCAAATTAATAAAAATGTCTGCTTAAATATAGTAAAGGTAAGTACTTTATTTCGTAGGTAAGGAATTGAAACGATTATTTATTTAATATTTGAAAATTTCATTTAACATCGGTTCCAAATATGAAAACTTCACACTCGTACAGTCGTACGTACTCACAAAGAAAATTGTGGAAAAACGCTTATAACAGTTAAGCTTTTTCAATATTACGAACCAATATGAGAATTGTCAGAGCAACCTGCATCCCGATCGAACGTATCCCAAACTCGCCGCCGCCCCTAAAGCAAATGTGGTCATCCAAAATCCTGAGTTGACTTCTGCGCAAATAATCCACAAAGTTGACTGGCCAGTCACCATGACGACCAGCCAACAGCGGGATTCCGTGTGACGCTGGACTAGATCGAACTTAATTATTAATATGGCGTCGGGAGCTTTGCGGAAAATGCGACGCTAAACTTTGCCTGAGTTTTCGTGGAATATTAATGGGCTTTCGCGGGACTCAAAGGCGAACTTGTTGAGAGCGGTTCGTTCGTGAAAATAATTGCTTTTATTTTTTTATTGTTGATTAAAAATATTTTTAAGGATGATTTTGTCCAAAGTGATTATATCTGAGATTACGCCGGCTTAAACATATGTTCATGCAACAACTATTAACAGTTTTGCTCTGTTTCTACAAGGACATCAAACACCACATTCGCAGTCAAGTGGTTAAGACCCTCGACTACAAATCCAAAGGTCACGGATTCAAATCCCGGCATGAGCAAATATATTTAAATAATATCAAAAATCACAACACAAATATGAAAGACAAAAAACCAGAAAATAAAAGGACAATGGTCATAACCGAGACACGAACTCGGACCCTCTACTCTATCCGGGAGTAACGCTTCAACCAATTCAGCCATTGGGATCATATTAGACACTGTCATTTTTAATCGATCTCATACTTTTCAATGAAGATTGTTGATGCCTTTTGCCTTTTTAATTTTTGGCTTTTTCTGTTTCATATTTGTGTTGTTGATTTTGATTTATTTAAATATTAAAAAAAAATAAGCATTAATGCTTTAAAGTAAATTTCAACATAAATATTTTTTTTATTTTAAATACAAATATTTCTGAATGACACTACTTTATTAAATTTATCGTCACCGGAAAGGCTGATGGGTGAAGTGTAGCGATGGGAAAAGCTTCACAGATTTGTGAATGCTTCACGAATTGCTAGTTCTTCAAAATGAAACCTTCACGGTGAACAGTTCAATCGAAGTAACAGATCAATCGCAGAATTCCTCGTCGGGGGGGGTTGCTAGCGATAAGTGTACCAAATAATAGTCACGATTTTTTCTTAATAGTTTTATTCGGGACAGCTCTTTCAACCACATAACCCACTCCTCCATTATTATATAGAAAAAAATATACCGTGTAGAAAAACTACTTATTTTTTTCGTCTATGTGTGTGTTGATGAATTGTCTATTACTGGTTTCTTGTCTATTGTTTCTAGATGACAGCTGCCCATATTTTTGAATTGTTGGCGGTATCATGCCTTAAAAGGATTGATGTACAATAAATATGCATAATTCCAGTAGTAATTGCGAAATTTCCAGTTTCTGTAAAAGCGATGTGGACGTTTTTCAGGGCTTGAGGTACAATTTGAATATTTCTTACTGTACACAGTTTGACAGTTTGGTTAGCAATAGGGTGAATATTGCGCAAATGACGATTCATATTACAGGAATTGCCTCCCTTTATGGGTATAACTTTAGAACAAAAGTTACATTTGGCCTGGTAAACTCCAACTTCTTTAAAATAAGCCAATATTTCACTTTTCTTTCTCGTTGAACGGCCAGCCATAATTTTAGGTAGAGATTGAAAGGTATGTATTGTAAACTGAGATATTAAAAAAGTTCAACAAAATAATTCGTTCACAATTTAAAATCACCAAAAAACACTCGTAAAAACCTTGTAAAAACTAGTGTCATACAGACAAAACAAGCAAAGAAATCAAAAGCAACTGTCACGTGTACGTGCGAGGGAACGGATAAATAAAAATATACTTCATTGTTTCATTCATACTACGAACTACAATCGAAGTAAAGAAGTAAAAGAACAATTGAATTTTAGATGATGCGATACTTCAATCGTTCGAACGAATGAAAGGCTAACATTGAAATTCGAAATAGATGCCATACATCGATCGGGCAAGGGGAATTACCAACTTAACCAACTTCAATTGAAGTATTTGTTCAATGAAAAATGAATGAAGTTGGGACTGCCGCAAAAAGAAGTCGTTCTTTGAAGGAGTTCCTGCGAAGCGGTCACAACGCTAGTGAAGTGCCATTTTGGAAGGTTTACACCAGAGCACAGTTTTTTTTACAATAAAATTCACAAGTCTTTAGTATCTGGTTGGATTTAAAAAAAAAAATCATGCAACTCAATACTCTCACTGAGTTACCCGACGAAAAACAAAAAAGTCACAAACTTATGTTGCTAAGTCCAGTCTTCTTCAAAGTGGTAAATTTATTTTAGATGGCTGAAGGGCCATAAAAGTCTTCAGAATCAAATGAGAGTCAAATCATTCGATGCAGAAAAAACTGATCAAAACTGCATTTAACTCATTTTTTACCAAACTGTGGCTTAAGCCCTTTTGCCATTCCAGCGACGATATTATTATCCTTAACTAGTTTCAGTTCAAGCCGAGCCTTCACCAGGACTGTATGAATATACGTTGCCTTCAATTTTAGCGGAAAATGAACTTTAGTACTTACATAACAATTTACAAGACCTAATATCGAACCATTATCAATGTTATCGTAATCTGTGACTACCAGGCGAACAATTAATTAAACGCCAAGAGAGCGTTAGCGTACTATGACAGGCGAGGGATACATTGTGTTGCTTGAATGGGTTATAATGCGTTCACTCCTCGTTGGCAGATGCCTGTTAGTGACGTCGAAATGTACCGAATACCCATTACGGGCTATGACGGCCTCTCTAAGGCCAGATTTTCAAAAGTTACCTAATCAGGTTTCATAAAATATATAGTTTCAAGTCGGAAGTCAATTAAATTACTAAAAGATTCTAAAATATATAAATATATATATATATATATATATATATAAAATTTTATTATTTCTTTCAATCTGTCCACTAAGGTCAGGCAGCGAACGCCAATGGTCGCACGCTCTGCTACAGCCCCGTCCCGCTGAACGCTCTACCACTCAGACCATACCCTTATGCGACTATGATCCTTTGATCCGCTTATGAAACATGTTTTTATTAGACTGTTGGTATTGTAACTCATTTCAGTTAACTAAATGACTTAAGCCATTTTACCTCTCTACCACAAATACATAAGAATCCAAATCATGAGTGTAGGCGGATAACCTAACATGACGTGAACAAAAATCCGCCCTCTCCCTAAGGTTAAACACATTTTTAGCAAACGGAATAATTTTAGATATTCGATATAATATCGCTTTGGGTAGCAAAACGATCTTTGGCATCATTCTAATGGCCGGATTTTTAAAAGCATTTAAAAAAATCATCTTGAATCTTTGAATCAATTGACATTCAAGTATCAATTTATCTGATTTTATTGCCAAAAAACAAAATTTATCTCCTCGTAATGAGTATCGAATGGTACTCGATTGCTGAAGGGTGTAATTTGGTTGATTTATGACAACTTATGTTGATTTTATTACGGCCTTAATGGGAAATATACCTAAATCGGGAAAAGTATTCGATTCAGCACTCGAGTGCGAATTTTGTTGATCTACGACGTAATTCTGAATGACATACTTATAGGTACTTGAACAATACGTTTTTAATTGTTTTACTCATTAGAGTCAGACAAAGCCGATATTATTTTTTATCCTAAAATAAGGTTCCACCCGGGTTTGTATGCGTTTCAATACCCTTTTCAGAATGAATTATTAATTTTATTTTTTAATTTATTATACCATTTAGGTATACAATATGTGCTCGGGTAGAGCTTTGTATATCATTACAAAGATGGCAGCCTATATCGGTAGAAATGAAAAATATAATTAATAATTCAGAGTGAGATCGATTAAAATGCCGATTTCTAATAAGGTATTGGTAGCTCAATTAGCAGAGGCGTTACTTCCGGATAGTATAGAGGTTCGGAGTTCGAATCTCAGTCGCAACCGTTAGTCTTTTTAGTTAATGGCTTTTTATGTTTCATATTTATGTTGAAGATTATTGATATTATTTCAACAAATATTAAGACAAATACTTCAAATCTCCATATGATAGCCATGATATTGCTAGCTGTGTAAAATTGCGTTGGCCAAACCATTCCATACATGTATTTTTTCGAGAATTAAGATGCAAGCAATGCTTTTTTGAAGAAACACGATTGAGCTTTAATGGAGGTATGATTAACTTTAAAAGAAAATAAAAAAGAGCTTCTAGACCATTTTCCAGATAAAAAGTAATGCTGAGAAAACCCTCATAAACTGCTGAAGTTAAAATAAGAATTGACTAATTAATTCGAGAAATATTTCTTAATTAAAAATGTTAGCTAATATTATCGTCCATTATGAAGCAATATACAATATGATCGGAATTTTTTAAGTATGATATGCTGTTTTTATTTAGTTTCTGTGAAACACCGTAAATAATAATTATTATATTTGGACAATTCGTTTACCGTAGTTTTTGTAATAAAAACACCTCAAAGGTGCTGTACAAATCTTGATTGCTAGTTTATATTAACAACGCGTATACTACCCAAATAAATATTTAAGCTGTACCATACCAACGAAGGTATTAATGATAATAATTTAAAGATACTCGCTAACTGAGTATCAACATGATGTGTCATACTTCATATCAGTAACATGATGTGTCCATATTTATGTTTTTTTTAACAATATATTAATTAAAATAACACAATTGGTTCACCTCAAGATTAGTGGTTCTATATTTATTTATTTATAAACTAACAGAATATTATCCATAACAAAAAATAGATAACACGAAATGGCAAAAAATAGCAACAGAGAAAGAACAACACATACATACTATTATAATGAAGCAATGACAAAACAAACATAAGAAAGAACATTCAATTCAAAGGCATGTTTAAGTCAAAGTTTTAGTAGAGTCGTAAAGAATGGCAAAAACCATTAAGACTGGTACCAAAAATGTCAAGTCAATGGCTTGAGTTAACAAGTCTTGACATTCTGTACAGTGGAGAATGATATCCATAATTAGTATAGTGAGGAACAGCAATTCATTGTGAGTCTACGGCGAGGAATGTTAAACTAGAGAGTTGCAACGAAGAAGGTGAGTCAATAATACAATTAATAATTTTTTAAATGTAAATTAAATCAAAGTCTTTCTTACGTTTTTCTACATGTCTATGAGATAAAAGGATGTAGCCAATATGTGGACATTTATAAAAAATCTATTCTCAATTTCAAAACTTCTAAAAGTGTAAAAAAATACATATACACAGCGCAGGTGATTTTTCACAAAAACGGCGCTTTACAAATCGTCCAAATATTATTATTATTATTATTATTCGTAGCAACACTAAAACTCCAATTGAACATCTAATCCCATCATTCATCATCAATCAAAAATAACTAAACGGTCAACTCGATTCATTCCGACAATCCGGACCTCTCTCTCGAAGGCAGCACAATAAAGTGCTTTGGGCAAGCTGTCATTCAAATGTAAATCAGGATAAAATGAAAATGTTATCAGTCAAAATTACCCCAGCCGGCCAACGCTGCCCAGAACTTTTGAAATTCGCTATAGATATGTATCTACGCGTTGAAGAGTTTTAAGCATTTACAAAGCACTGAAGTCAATGAAAAATGTTTCTTAGGTCAAATCTCCGTCAGTCGTGATCTAGACAAACTAACGCCTAACTCTGATTTTTTAAAAAAAACAAGAAAACTCTCCAAGTTCTTTAGATGAAAAGTTATTTTTATTAGATGAATTGGGAGGCGATTTCTAAGAAGATCCTGACGATGCTGAGGGTATGGTGTGTCTAGGACTATTTTTAGAGGTTGTTTGTCAGCCTTATTATTCAACAATGGTTATCAACTAGTTGTTACCCTTGAAAAATCACGGGATTTAACACGAAGTTCAAGCCGCATATATTGGCATATTCAAATTCTGAAATTGGCCAATCGAATGCGTGCACTCGATTAAAGTAAATACAAAGAAGCAAGCAAAACCGCGTGAAATGGAAACGTTTTTTGTCCCTCCTGAACATTTTGACAAATGGTTCTTCCGTGGTATTGAACTTACTACGAAGAAATTATATTATTTCTAAAAAGAAAGGTGTTGGATTTCAAAGTGATAATCTCTTAGGTTCTTATTTTCATGTTTTTTTATTCAGTATCTACCTTTCTAACCATTTCGAAATACTCGATTTCTGTATTCAACAACGCCGTTTACAAAACAATTGATAATCAAACAGAAGAGTTTGATGTGAAAAACCGTGTTGCTCGTCGGTTTTTTTGCTTGTTCTTCGGTTTGTTGTTGTTTTATTTAAACTAAATAATTGATTTACTGATAAATGTTTGTAACTATGGAACCAGTACAAGAGTGAAAAGTTTAAATTTAAAGTTATTTCTTGAAGCGATAGTCAATTTCATGGGCTGTGTGAGGCTCAGGAGTCGAAACGTTTTAGATGAATTGGCGACATAAATTTTCTTTTAAATCGGCGAAGAACACACTTAGTGATTATCTGTTCAGTGCATTCATGTTATTTCGATATTATTTCGACCGGTCGGTAGCTGAATGGAGAACGCGTCGGATTCCCACCCGGGCGTCGTGCGTTCAATTCCTCTGCTGGCTAAGTCCTCCATCATTGCACAAGCAAAATTTTCCGCTTTTTATGATGGCAGTAGGAATTTTTCAAATATTGTCAGGTTATTCGTAACCCGGAAATGTTTGTCTTACTTTAAAACAAATAAAAATAAATAGAAAACCTTGAACACTAGGTACAGAAAACAGTCTAGAAACCTTCCTACGTGACGTACCCTATGTAAGACTGGCAACATTAATACCTATATATTTTTATGAATACTTGTATGGATTCCATGTCAACTATTTTACGACACGGAAAACCTATTTTATTTTATTAAATGAGTAGGTTTGTATAACGAAAATTTCCAATGTTTAAAATGAGCTCTAAAAGCTCTTCAAGTGACAAAGCTAGGTAGGTGGACTCAAACAAATTGAACTAATAATTAAATTAAGCACCCATTAAATATCGTAATTACATCCTTCAAAAGGTTTGATAGCAAATTTCGGACGAAAATCATTTCAGTTAATTTTGTTGGCAAAATGTTGTCAACGTTATTTATCCCTCAATGGCTCTCTCGTGAAATTTCAAAATAACTTATTATTTTCAACTCAATAAATAATATAAAATAGCTGCATTTTTATAAACGAAACAAAAAAGATCCCCAACTTTTTCCATTTACGTATTTACATGAAAAAAAAATGGAAATTTAGGTAAAGTTTTTTTTTGAGACTATCGTTCTTGAGTTTAAAAGCTCTAGCTTGCAGAAGATAATCCCGACGCATTGAACCACTCGACCACAAACCAGTCGTATTTTTGTCAACCTTGGAAACCGAGCAAAATAATTTATGAAAATAAATCAATTTTCGTAGAACGCAACATTGTTCCATATTCAGTCAGTCGACAAATTGCCATTTTTGCCAGGTGATTAATTTTTATTTGATTTTCAGATTGTGTCTGCATATTTCAATTGCCTGCAGGCAATTATTAAAAAGTTGGACAAATATTCCGGTTCAGAAAAAAAGCTTTTAGGAATGGAATGTCAGCTCCACTTAAAAAGTAGCCTCCCAAAGTAATTAATTACGTTCTCAATTTTTCGGTTTATTCAATTTACGTTATTTTTGCTTAGCTTAGCCATATTCAGTGGCATAAAAAATTATCGATAAGCCGATTATTTTTATTATTGACCGTAAAGACAACCATAAATAAATCGTGAGCGTCAACATATACTCGTATATTAAACAATGCGAATTTATTGTAGCTACAAAATAATTTGTGAAAATCATGTACTGTGTATATCACAATAAATTTATTAAAATATTTTTAGTATAAGAAATTACTTTTGCTATGAAAACTATTTAAATAGCTACTGATGTTGTGTAATTTTTTTGTTTTGTTTTTTTTTTAGTTATTTGTTAGCGTTGTGACTGCGCTGAAAGAACTACTTCAAAGAACTACTTTTTTGGCATCAGTCCCTACTTCATGTATTGTTCATTGAAAAAATACTTCAATTGCAGTTGGTAGTTCATTTTAGCGTTCTAACTGCTCCGTGTGAACTTTTTCATTTTGTGGCAGTTCAAACTTCATTCATTTCATTTCATTGAACAAATACTTCAATGGGAGTTAGATTACAAAGAACTACTTCAGTTTGCAGCAGTTCAGTTGTGAAGTTGAACTTCAAAGCCTATAAAGAAGTACTTCATTTCAAGTACTTATATTGAAGTTCGACTTCAAAGTACTTTGATCTAAAGGAACGTGGTTTTGGCGAGGAACCAGTTCCACAAATCCATATCGACTAGTACGTGTTTTTTTCGGCGATGAACCAGTTCCAGTTCTTTTTGTTTTTAAATCTCTACCGACTAGTACTTACAAATAAAACTCATATACTTTTTCACGTCATAATAATAATTAATATACTACTTGATATTAAATACTAATGTATTTTATATGGTTCTTACAAAGTATTTTAAATTTTTAATTGGTATAATTTTGATGGTTTCCGGCAGCGCATTGTAAAAATTCATCCCTTTTTAAAGTAAACTGTTTTGTGTACTGGTTTTATTATTTTTGGCAGTCTTATTTCTTTGCATGTATTTGTATTTCTGTGAATATACACGTTGTAAATAATTTTTGGCTTTTTTTAAAGTAATTTAGTTTTTTCCTCCGAAGAAATTGCGATAAAGTAATGAAACTAGTCGGAATTATTTGTATTTCTTAAAAACAAATTTAAATTAAACAAAGTTAATATATTTTTTTAAATAATTCTGTTAAAGAAAGAACTATTCCACCAAAAAATCTGTCTATTTTTTGTTAAGAGCAAGAAACTTTAAGAGGATTTAAAAAAAAATAGATACCAGCAAGATTTTTATAAATTATATTTTTACCCAAACTCTACCTCGAGAGACAAATTCGGAAAAGAAATATGGTACAACTATTCATTATAATCGCCGTATTTCTTCGTATTGTTACAGCTGTGTTTATATTGCTTTTAAAATTTATGATACTTATTTTTTAGGCCAAATCTCTGTATATTGTAACTCCTCAATTTTCAATATATTCAAGTATAAAAATACCTCTTTGTGAGAATACTATTTTTTTCCACAGTGTAATAATGTTCATTATGAAAATTAAATAATAACTTTGTATAAGACCACAGATTTTATTTAATTTTTTATAACCGACCGGTTTCACTTAGCCTAAGCATCATCTAAACAAAAAGAAACATAGTGTGTGGTTGTAGATACTCGTACATACAGAGGAAGACCCCACAGTAAAAGTATAAAAAATAAAAGAACAGTAAGAAAACAAAAAAAAAATTTTTTTTTAAAAAACAAAGGAACAGAGAGAAATAGACAGATATTATGAAATGAAAGAAGCAATACGTCAAATGATAAGGTGATAAAAGAATAATGAGAAAATGTATTAGTTTACGGAAAATATACCAAATATTGGACTACTGGACATGAAAATTAAAATAAAATCTGTGGTCTTATACAAAGTTATTATTTTATTTTCATTGAATACGACAAACCACAAAGTGATTGCTTTTCACGGAAATATAATGTAAACTATATTAAATCATGAAGAGATAGTTGGGGCTACTAGAGAATTGAACAAGTAGCTTTGTTCAGTGAAAAATAATAGAAGCTTGGCGAGAAATGTAACAAATGGGCAAATCTGGTCTTTATAACGGTTCGGGAAAGTGGCGGGTGTGCCCCACTGTTCTACACGAAGAGCTCTAGGCTTGTGAAGAAGCCAATCTTATATGGAACAAAATAAACATATTTAAAGCGAATAGAACTATTAAGTAATTCCAAAGTCATGGTGTTTGAAAGAGAGAGTACGAGACCAGCGTGCAATATAGTTGTGAACGATGAATACTTGGAGCAAGTGAATGAGTTTGTGTATTTAGGAAGTATGTTTATGAGAGACGGAAAGGCTGATAAGGATAAGGATATAAAAGCTGTGGACATGAGATCCCTGAGACGTATGTGCGGTAAGACCATGTATGACCGTATTAAAAATGTGAATAAATGTAAAAAATGCAAGGCTGATGTAAGCGTAATGAATTGGATTAAGAAAAGGACGTTTAGATGGTTTTGGCATGTATATCGCATGAACAAATAAAGGAGTGTGAAAAGAATATAAGATGCGAAAGTAAATGGCGAAAGATGTCGAGGACGTCCGAGGAAGACATGACACGAGCAAATAAATAAATTACTTGAATATGTTTGTGTGAAGAGACGATGTATAAATGTGAATGAAGCAAGGAGTGAGTGCCAAGACAGGGTTACCCCTGCGGGGAAACGGCGTGATGGTGAATAAGTAAGTCAGTTAGTCAGAGCTCACCAGAAGTGATGGGCCTCATCGGGCACGTCATGATGTTCTCGCAGCGCTGGCCGTCGATGTTGAACTCCTCGTTCTCGATGTAGAGCTTGATGAAGGGCAGGCGCGTGTTGAGGTGGTAGCGGCAGTGCAGGTTGCGCGGGTACACGCCGGGGTAAGCGGGCGACTGCACGTAGCAGGTCTGCAGGCGGCAGTCGCGGAACACGCGCTCGCAGTACGACCTGGGGATGAACGGACAACCTTCGTGATTATTGTTTCTCAGTGCCGATTTTGAAACGACGACACGTAAGTTTTTAAAAGAAACTTATAATATAAATATTTTGACCGCTTCGTAGCAGAGTGGACAAGCGCATCGGATTTTCACCGGGCGTCGTGGGTTCAATTCTTCTGCCAGCTAAGTCCTCCATCATTGCACAATCAAAATTTGCACAAAATTTATAACATTCTAATGTTTTAAATTGTATCATCTGTATTGAATCAATCATATTACAAATTCACAAAAACCTACAAATCTGAGACGTAGCAACGGATAAAAATTTGCATATGCAAAAGAAAAATCCTCGCGTTTTGACCACTCATTTGAAGAAATTTATTAATATTCCAATTTCTGATTATTCGTTACTCATCAATCTTGTTATAAATTCAGAATTTCGTACAAATTTAAAACGGAGAAAAATTAAATCATGTTAGAAGCAAGATCCTTCTATTTGATCACTGATTTCAACAAATTTTCTAATATTAAAATTTCTAATGTTTTTATTTTAGAATCAATAATATTACAAATTCACAGTATCTTATGAATCTGAAACGAAGGGACGGAGAAAAATGAGGTCACGTCAGAAGCAAAATCCTCGCATTTTGCCAACTCATTTGAAGAAATTTCATAAAATTTAACTTTCTTATGGTTTTATTAGAGAATCGTTAGTAGTAACGGAGAAAACTGCGCCCGTGTAAGAAGCAAAATCCTCGAATTTTGTGCTCTCATTAAAGAAATTTCTTTATATTCCAATTTCTTATGTTAATATAATAAATCTTCTGTATTTTTTAAATTTTAAACTTTACACAAGTAGTAAGAGATTTTCAAATATTGTCAAGTTATTTGTAACCCGGGGATGTTTGTATTTATTTATAAAGTAACGGACTAGCAATAGCGCAAGAGAAATAATAGCACATACAAGTACATGATATTTCAATACAGCAATGACAAAAATATACATATGAAAGAACATTCAAGTCAAAGACAAGGTCAAGTCAAGGTTTTGGTAGAGTCGTAAAGAACGACAAAAATCATTTAGACTGGCACAAAAAATTTCAAGACCATGGCGTGAGGTTAACAAGTCTCCACATTCTGAACAGTGGAGAAGGATACCCATAGTCATAACATTGGATGTGTACATCAACCGATAGAAAAACAATTTACTAAAAGCCAAGGGTGTAAAAATTGAGATGAAAAGTATGTATTGACAATCTTAAACCAAAGGAAAGGTTAAACCTTGTTAGGAGAATTTTATATTTATTCAACGGTACTTTTAACATTTTTCAGGAGCAAAAAAACACTGATTTTATTCTATGATCGAATAAGTTGTTATTTGTTATAATATTTCAAATATTCTTGATTTGAGTTAATAAAGTGTAAATAATCAACAAATTTAACCTTTCATATAAGACTAACTAAACCCATTTTACTTCAGGGGTAAAAGAGATGATAATAGACCACACTATTCACTTCTGTCGTATTTCTCGATTTTTCTGAAATTCTTAATCTTAACATGACAGAGACAAGTATTTTATTCACTCGATATTGCTTTCTTCTTAGGTCTTCCCCGACTTCTTCTTTCATAACTTAAAAATATGTTACATTGTTCGGGCTAATTATGTACTTATAGTGTGTATTTTTTTTGTCTCTCTTTGTGTATTATGCTTTTGTGTGTATTATTTATCATTGATTGAATTTTTGTAATTTTATATTTGACGTATCCTTTGTATTTGTGATTTTCTAATAATAATTAGTGTACACTAAATGAGTATTATTTTTCAATGATTGAGTTTTTGTAGTTTTATATTTGATGTATCCTTTGTATTTGTGATTTTTTAATAATAATTAGTGTACACTTAATGAGTATTATTTATCAATGATTGAGTTTTTGTAGTTTTATATTTGATGTATCCTTTGTATTTTTAAAAATAATTATTGTACACTAACTGAGTATTAATTATTATTATTTTATTATAACTGGGTTGTTTTTACGTAAGTGAGAACATTTGTTACAACCCAGTGTGAATAAATAAATAATTAGTAGAGTGATTATTGAGGAACAGCAATTCATTGTTTCTGAGTCTACGGCAATAAATATTGAACTGGATGAGTTGTTACAAAGAAGGTGAGATAATAATACAATGAATAATTTGGAAAATGCAATTTCTAAGAAGTTTTTCTGCGCTTTTCTAATGAACAATTTTTTAATGTTTGTTCAATTTCATCATATGAATAATCTTTAATAACTATATTTTGTAAATTGATTTGTTTTAAATCGAAAAATGATCCAAATTTACCCGTGTGTTTTATAAAAAACGGCAACTGTTAATAATACTCAAAATATTGATTTTATTTCAGATTGTATGCAGAGATTGTGCAATGCAATGCAATCTATATTGACATTGTTTAAATACAGTAGAAAAAATAAAAATAAACAAATTAACATCCACAATACAAAGGAAAAATAGCCCAAATAAAAGTAAAAATATAGTATATTTAAAAAAATTATAAAATAAAATATAATAATTAATGTCATATTAAAAAACGTAAGTTAAAAATAAATATGAAAATTGTCTTTAGAAAAGAATTTTATTTTTTATTTATATAAAGTTTATAGTTTTTATCAGATAGTAGTGTTTCTAATTTAAAAAAAAAATCAAACTAATTCCACAAAAGTAATTAGTCTATCCACATAAGCTTGAAAAGGAAAATATTTTTTTAAATGATGGCCGCAATTAACTTGCTTTTCAGGTAATGTTTGGATATAAAATCATCACCAAGCTTTTCATACTATGTTTTAAGCATTGCAAATCTTTTTATTTGTGTTGACAGATACACGTGGAAGCTTTGTTGTTTTTTAATGTTGAAATATCTGATTAGAAAGAGCAAGTTTTGAGAGCGCAGTTATTTTTGTATTAATGTCATCGAAATATATTATTTTCCACAGTTTCGAAAAAAGATAAAACGTTAGAAAATATAATAGGGGTAGATTTATACTGTTATTCAACTTTGATTATTTTTATTTCAATTAACAATCGTCAATCATTTATTTGACACTCCAGAGAATCAAATGAAATTTCCTAATATTAAATATATAACTAGGTTATTGATATTCCCAGTAGAACGATCGGAAAAAATAAAAATTTCATCCACTAGAAACCTAAAAAAAATACGATAATATTCTCATATAATTCATTAGTTCTTCTCCGTGATATAAATTAATGTGGATATTATGTAATAACAAGTTCCTTTCTTAATCTATTTTCTCTAGAAAATACTGAACAAAACTTATAATTGGAAGAAAAGAAGCTAATTTTCACAGCCTTTGTCTACACTGTTTTTTCGATATATTTTATCTTATTAAGAGAAAAATGAAATAAAATTTTATGTTGCTTCGGACAGTAAATTTTTTTTTTGTTGTGTTTTTTTGTTTGTTTTTTTTTTTTATGCAATTTAGTTGAATTAAATTTCATATCACTTTAATTGGGTTTGTTTTATTGGTTAAGAACTTTTAATTTGATTAATAAATGCTTTTAATACTTAAAGCTAGGCCGTTCGTAATCGTTAAGTGTACATATGTAAGAAAAAAAAAAAAAGAAAAAAAAAAAAGTCCGAAATACGAAATTATTTTATGAATCCAACTACACGACGTGTTGTGTTTTGATACTTGTAATTTAATATCTAAAGTTAAATGTACAGTAAAACTTTTGTTTAACCACTTTTATATTTTTACCCACCGGTTTTAGAACAACCGTTCTTTCATTAGGGAAAAATATACACTTATCGAAATTGCAAAATTATGAGAGAACATAATAATATATTAGCTGTCGAAGTAAGGGTGGGGGCGTGACTAGGTATTGGTAAAAAGTGGAGGGGGGGAATAGAGATAGAAGGAGTGGTAAAAAGAAACATATTTATGATGGGGTTATAAGATTTTTTTGTGTTAATAATATACTCATTGTTATTAAGGGATTTCTTAAATTCCAAGTCTTCTAAATTAACAAACCGTTTTATTTTAATATTGATATAAAGTTTTTAAAGCTTTGTAAGAATAAAATAATAATAAAAGTCGTTTAAATGTATTTTTTAAATGCACATTTATATAAAATTTGTAGTGTGTTTTATTTTATATTGTAGCTGGAAAGGCATTTTGATTAATTCTTCTTTCTGTATCGAATACTCTAAATCTAGTTCGATTCTGAAGACTTTTTTGGCCCTTCAGCCATCTAAAATATATTTACCATTTAGGCAAAGTCTTGACTCAAGACACTCAGGTTCGGGACCTTTTTTTAGCTTTTTGTCGCTTCCGGTAAATCAGTGAGAGCATTGAGTTACCTGAGTTAACTTTTTTTTTAAATCCAACATCGTGCTTAAGAATTATGTGCTCTGGTGTAAACTTCCAAAAATGGTGTTGCAGCCCTTTTACCTTTCCAGTGACGATATAATGGCGAAGAAATACGCACCATAAACAAAAAATAAAATAAACATTTTAAAAAATCGCAGTCAAGCACTACACGACATCAATATGTATCAAAGGGCGTTTAAAATTCGGTCTTGCTACAGGAATTGAAACAAAATAGGTCTACTTCATTGAATTTGTGCATTTTATTTGTAAAACCGTACTTTAACCAATCTCCCATAGGTACTTACTTGTAAGCATCAAAATCAAATTTGCAATAAAAACTGCCTCAAGCAGTAAGCACCTACCCAGATGGGTTTTATAAAACACATTTCATTAATCGGCTTTTAGTTTTCAACTTACTTGAAAAAGAACTTTGATCGAACTTTCATCGGAAAATAAACGAGCTCCGCTGTGGAAATCAATTTATCGTTGATTCTTGCTCCGTGGCCGGAAATCCTCTTAGCGAAAATGATTATCACAATATTTTTCCAGGGGAAATGGGTTTTGTGCGGCCTGCAGCATATTTGATTTATGGCTGTTGAGAATTATGTTGCATATACATGGCCTGTTCAAAAGAAAAGGTGAATTTTGAATTTTCGCGGGCTGTGTACATTCGACTATCGATTTTTTTTGTTATGTTGGTACACATATGTTTATCATATGTTAGCATTATCAGCCATTTTGGATTAGTGGTTTGTTTTTGACAACTAGAAAGGTTAGTCACGGTTTTATGAATTCTTCGATTGTTTTTACTTTTGAAAAAATAAGAAGAAGTCGAGATCGCCCGAAAAAGACACGGCGCGATCAAGTAAATCAAATACTTGAATCGGATCATGCGAAGACTCAGAATAACAGAAGAGTATGTATGAGACGATGTATGAATGTGAATGAAGCAAGGAGTGTGCGCCAAGACAGAGTTATATGGAGGTCCGCCCTCTCTGCCTACCCCTGCGGAGAAATGGCGTGATGGTTAGTTAGTGCACAAAAATTAAGATGACAAGCATTCCTGTTATATTTGTAATAATCATATTCAAGTATTGTAAATTATTATCGGGTGAAAATAAAACGAGATTAATCATTTTCGAAAAATCTTTTTAAAAGCCAGTTAAAACATCGTTTTCACATCGGTTTCCAAGATGGCCGCTTGATCGATTGAATAATTTATAATTAATTAGTTGCCCTTTTAAAAAGTTTTCCTGAGAAGGGGGACTTAGACGGATTAAGTCGAGTGGAAGCTTTCTCTGACAATTAGTTTCCATTATGTTAAAAAGTTTATTAGCTTATTGGAATTTCACATTTTTTACTTCGTGAAAATGTTTCGTAAAAAACTTTCATTTTTCACAGATTGATGGAATTATTAGGTTCTTGTATATTTTATTCAAGAATTTTTATCAGCTGAAAATCATTAATGTTTTATGATTTTTAATATATAACATGTCCCTAAAACTCCATAAAACAAACACAGAAGAAGGAAAACACACATATTTTTTTAAAATTTAAGACGCAACAATTATTGGACGTAGTTATGCAGAAAGCGTCCAACCCACTATTTTACAAAAACGAGTTTTACATGTTTTCCTGTAGATAGATAGGAAATATATATCTGCTGAAAACATCCAAGCTCCAAATGCAATAGATTTTTGGTAATTCATTTTCGTACTGACCGACATTGCAGATTTTTGGCTTAAATTAAAGTTTAAAAACATTAAAATGTAGAGTATAGAACATAGGAAATACAATTAAAGAAAAAAAACATTAAAATATTATAAATTACGCATTTATAATAATTATCATAAAGAAAAAAAATACTGATATGCATTTAACAAATGCCGATTACGCATTTTAATGCTTTTAAATCGTCATATTTTAAACGCCTTTTTCTCGATTTCATCTTCTTGGGGTTGGATGCTTTCTGCATAACTACTTTCAATTTAACTGTCCCTCTCAGAGCGTTCTTCAAAACAATATTCAATATAGTTAAAAGTAAATTCCACGTGGAGATATAAATATTTATTAGTATTAAATAAAGTTATTTATCTTTCAAACCTATTTTTTTCAGAAAGCTATTAAAATTTGCAATGATATCGCTACAAATGAATAAAAAGGGAAGATCTTAAATAAGTCATTTAATTTACTTACCCGGCTACAACTTCACCTCTTCTGTTCGGGTACAGTTCAGGATGCTGCCCATATCGAAGGTAAACTTCGAATTGTTGCTCGGCTCTGGAAGTAGAAAAAATGGTATTATTACTTGAAACAGTTTTGTACCTATAACAATGATCATTGGTATTGTCGATAGTCAAATTCAAACATTAAGATTCGGCTAATTAATTTATGTGAACCACAAACAAAAGATGAAATCATCAAAAATGAGGGAGTGGAAGAAGAAAAGACGGAGACAGATAATAGTACAACTAGGACATTCTTAATAATAATCACAACCTGATGAAGATTTCACGTTGAAGGTGCGAGACCAAAAATCTGAAATTGTTCCCGTCATCTGGAAAACGCTTCAGTATCTCTATTAAGATTACACAACTTGACGTAATCCATCCTCTTTCTACACAGCCTTTCTGGTTTTCTTGTTTTATTTTCCTTTAAGGATCAAACCCGGAAAAATATTTCGTTACCCCTTGTGTAGATATTCAAACTAGACAGTCTTTTACAAGTCAGTTTGATTATAAACTTTAACAAATTTTGAAGTTATATTTTACCTAAATTTCTCCGTAGCGTAGTAATGTACGCATTTGCCCTTGATTCTGAAAATGGTGGTTTGATTTCTACGTAGCGTTAAAATGTTTGCCCGGAGTATTTTGGTCTGGATATTATTACATTGACTTTTACTTTTGATAGACCAAAAAAAATGACTCACAGTTGTGGTAAGGGATATTTATTCGTAAATAATGAATGCTTCTTTCTGGATTCATTACTCGAATCTGTTGACTTGAAGTTTTCTTGGATGACTCATTTTTTTAAACTTCCCATTCGGAAATAAGGAAGGAGGGGTTATTTACATATCTCCCTTAAAGAAATGGTTCAATTTTAAATGGCGATTCAATTCACTTGGGCAATGTCAAAAGAATGTTTACTAGGAAAGTATATTTTTTTTAGCAATTTCAGAATATAATTCACCTAGCTTAAAGCAGGTTATTCAACATAATATCTAACATTTCATAATATTTTCTATAGGTTAGTAAAATTTTCAAAAAGAAGGAATGTTTCCAATTTTTTTTTTAAGTCATTAAAATCCCAAAATAAAGAAAATTCCAAAAATTCACATAATTAAAAAAAAAAAATCATATTTCTACATAGTTACATTATTTCCAATAAAATATGGTACCCAGATTCAAAATCTTATAATTATTTCAAATATATAAAAAAACATGAAAATTCTAAAAATGTATAATTTTAAAAGAATTATAATTTTAAAAGAATAATAATTTTTTCAAAAGGTTAAATATATTTTCATACATTAAATTAACAAGATTCCAATTTAAGGAAACCAAGCAGGCCAACCCGCATTGGTTAGATAATATTTAATGGGCCATTGGAACAAAGCATCAAATATGGATTGATTTGGGCACCACAGTGGAACCCGCAAATAAAATATTGATTTAGACCTGAACCTCTAAATGTCCATTTAGTTTAATATGCTTTAACCCAAATCTCACCAGTATAATATTTATGCAGAAGCCACCCTGCTAAATATGTCCAGTTTAAGGGGTCATTTACTTGAGGTTTTCCCGGCTTAAAATATATATTTTGAAAGATCAAAACTAAAATATTTTTTGATTGCATACTAACGGGTTTTTAGGCGTCCACAGCTTTTACAGTTCTAAAGCTAATGAGCCTAATTTCCAAATTTTGAGTACCGTCTGGTGCAAACATAAAATGAAAGGTTTTGTCGTCATTTTGGGTGTGAGAATTTTTTTCTAGTAATTTATTTACTTGAAATACATTTAACCCGGAAAAAGAGTTTGTCCCTCAACCAATATATAATTTGAAGGTCATCTTAAGATACTCAAAGACGCCTGGCACGAGCGGTAAGGGTTTTGGAACTGAGCCAAGACTACATAAATATAAATCCAGAAAACCTAATTTATCGAAAGAATATTTGCGTTTTCATATGTAGGTTCATTTCACCTACCAGTACAAAAAATACGTTTGCTCACCAGTCGGAAAATAATGTTACAACAGTTTTACCACATTTATTTTTATTTTTATAGTGAATACCGCGCAAGAGTCCCAACTGCTCCCAACCGTCTAGAGCCAGTGAGACTATGGCATCCCCAATTGGGTTATTTTGGGAGGTGGGGAAGAGGAAGGTTGAGAAGAACCTGGCTATTTAGATCTGGTCACAAATGACTAAAGCCACTCCAATCGAGCAACGTTTTCGTTTCTGAATGGTGATCTTTCACCAGGGCAATACTTAGAGTATCTACCACTCTGGGACGTGCCGCAAATATACTTTATATTATTTTTTATATGAATTAAATGTGTTATGACACATATTAATTAAATAAAAGCTATTTGCGCACGCTGGGTTCGAACCCACGACCTTTGGATTAGTAGTCGAGCGTCTTACTACTTGACCATGAAGGCCGTTACCACAATAGAACCAGAAATGGATTTTTGATTTATAGATCTTTTTTTTTCCAATCTTACCTCCTGAATATTCAAAAATTTTGGTGGTATAATCCCACTAGTTTCAAGCTGTGATATTCTTATGTGGTGTTCACTAAATTTAAATATTCATGCACTTGGAAACCTTTTCTTCTTCCTCAACTCTTACCAAGGATCTTACCTCTCAACTTCTCGATATTAGCGTGGAAATAGTGTTAGTGGATCAAGCGTTTAATTTAACTAAAAAAAACAATGTTATTTAGTATTTGGCAGCCTTTAGAGATAAAATTTAAAAAATATATATTATTCTTAAACGGGACAGAAAATAACTGCACTTGATGTTCAATTCAAACGATGCTATTGTTTATTACAATTATTACTTTCTTTCACAATACGTTTTTTTTTTATCTTTCTCGCATACAGTTACGTGTCGTGTATTGCTACACAATACATTGATAACGTGCTAAGGCCAAAATTTGACCTGTTGTGATTTTTTTTTTAAAAACATTTAATAATTAATATTCTTACCTGGAGTCGAACGAAAAATACGTCTGGTCTGTGAAGTTGTCCGTGTGGAATAGAACCTTCACGAAGCTGGTCTCCGAAATGAAGGTTTGTGGCTGTTCCGTTTCCCCGCAGAAGAGGCCAGGGTCCTTCCTGTTGGAAACGTCAGTCTTTGCATTGCCGTCTACTATCTGAAACAATAATAACCATGCATTTATTAAAGGTTTCGCATTAGAGATTTGTTAGTGTCATTACTTAGATGCATTAAATAATGTTGAAATGTTACTGAGACAACGCGCGTGAATGCAGTAAACCGAGTCCGCAAGATATACCTGGAATTTACTGCGTTTAGTATCACACGAACATTCGTTCGACAGACAAGCTGTCACCAGCTGTCACAAAAGCGTCGCTGGAAGCAGCTTTTTCTGAGATAAAAATGCCTTGAGAGGTGTGATGGAATTTATTTCCATTCATAATTACCTACAAATCACTTACTATTTCAATTCAATAAATACAATTATTCACAAGGTTTAAAGGTTCATGTAAACGGTGTAAGATAGCGAATGCAGAAATACATAAGTGTGAGGAAGACAACCACGGCTAGTGGCGTGAAACCCGATTATAACAGTAGCGTGGGACGTTCATATAGCTATCTCATCCGTACACACATATTCTTTGAATGGCTATCCTTTTCACAAGCAGGTGACGCGGAAAACAAGACGGTTCTAGTGGCGCTATATTTTTTGTAAGATTTGTATGAATATGACTTGTCTTGTATTTTATGTCTATGTGTCATCACGGAGATTTTGTGAAGTCGGCGGTGGCCACAAATTCACACTGTATTAATATTTTCATGTTCCTGGCAGGACAGTTATCTACCATAGTATTGTGACAATTCTACTTCAACCTCACAATACTATACTCCTGGGAAACAATTCATAATACACAATACTACATTCCTGGGAACATTAGGAAAACAAATTCTCCGATGTTGTTGATATATTCAGTACGTCAATATCACAATATAAGAATACCTCAGTATTAGATAAAATTTCTGTTCAAACCAAGAAAACTTGTCAGACACTCATTCCTTAAATTCATTAGAAGATTTTCACCATTATCTGTTCCTCAATACAATTTTCTTTAATACCTCCGATACATCATATTTTAAATTTGCTCTCATGCCCTACAAATAAAAAAAAAATAATAAAATATAAATAAAAAAATATATATTCGAATCAGCTTAATTTTAAGTAATTATAATATGGTGATTGTATCCTGCCAGAAGTGACCTGCCAGGTAAGTATGTTGCTGTATATTTATATAAACTAAGAATTAATATTAAGTAGAAATTAAGATTTGTACGGGAAATATTCTTAATATTGGACTACTGGAAAAATTTAACTGATTATTAAGAATATGTCTATTAAGGGTCAGCACCCAAAAATACACACTTTATAACTTATAGCACAATAAAAATTACAAATTATTCACCTGTTTATTCTATACGGGTGTTTAGAAAAATGTCTAAGGTTTCCAATGAATACAATTCTAAAACAGTAATCATTTTTTTTTTTTATAAAATACATACTGGAATATTAGGTAAAACATTTAAAAATGCCTTTGCTGGTTTTCAAATTGCCCCTTTTATTGATATTTGAGTAAGTTTTTTACAGAGTTGAGAGGATTACAGTTAAACAATTGTGTACACTGGAAACCTCAGAAATTTTTCTAACTATCCATAGAAAATTAACAAAGAAATCATTTGTAGTATTGCTTGTCTTAGAATGCTACAAAGTGGCGTTTAGCGTCATTCTTGAGTGCTGACTCTTAATTTGAATGGCTTAAATTTAAGCCATTCGCCTTTTTCAATTCACATTTTCTGTATCTTTCTCTCTGTTCCTTTGTTATAATTTTAATGTTATTCCATTGTTTTCTCACTGTAATTTTATTTTATTTTATATTGTGTTCTCCCTCTGTATGTATATATAACCACACCCCTTGTATTTTTCTTTAGTTTATTTTTGTTCCCTGATGATGCTTAGGCTAAGCGAAACCGGTCGGTCATAAAAAATAAAATTAAAACTGTGGTCTTATGCAAAGTTTATTTTTCATTTCCATTAAACATGTTAAGCCACAAAGTGATTGTTTTCTACGAAAATATTTATTAATTTATTTAAAAATACAGTTATTCACCAAGAGGACAAAGAGCTTAATGATTGCGGTACAGTAGAAATGAATGTAAATAAACATAGTAATTAATCTAGTATAACAAAGTACTAAGTATTTATAAATAAAACACATACAGTTTGTTTATAACCACTTTATTATTTAATATCACGTCTACCGGTTTCGAAAGTACCCTTTCATCATCAGGACAATATAAAAATTTTAAATTTTTAAAAATTTTAATATTGTCCTGATGATGAAAGGGTACTTTCTAAACCGGTAGACGTGATATTAAATAATAAAGTGGTTATAAACAAAGTTAATGTGTTTTATTTATAAATATGGCAAGCCACAAAGTAAATGCTCTTTACGAATATGTACTAAGTATTTATTTGAACCCCACATATAATTAGATAAGATATATCTAAAACAGTTATATGAATTTGAAGTAAGATGTAGAGTTACAATAATATAATAATACGAATAATGTGAACAATAAAGCCCACTTTTCATATATAATGTTTACTACGATATATTTTGCGGTACTTGTGTAGCCAAATGTGCGCTAAAACCATGTATTAAAAATGTGGATATCCGGAAAGAATGCAAGGCTGATGTGACCGTTAAGCTTAGATGGTTTGGGCATGTAGAGCGAATGAACAAAGAAAGGAGTAGGAAAAGAATATATGATGCGAAAGTGAATGGAAGAAGAAGTCGAGGACGCCTGAGGAAGACATGGCACGATCAAGTAAAACAAATACTCGAGTCGGGTGAATGTGAAAAGCCAGAATAACAGAAGAGTATGAATGAGACAGTGTATGAATGTGAATGAAGCAAGGGGTGTGTGCCAAGACAGAGTTATATGGCGATCCGTCCCCTCGGCCTACCCCTGCGGAGAAACGGCGTGATGGTTAGTTAGTTAGTTAGTCAGTTAGTGTAGCCAAATTGAGACATTTTTTCAAATGTTCTTAAACACCTCTATGAAATAAATAAAAATACATTTTTATTTATTTATTTGAAAATACATTTATTCACATTCGCAGTTTGAGTTCCCACTCACTGATATATTAAGTGATCTCTCCATGGCTACATCCCTTCTCGTTGAGTAGGATATGTGGGAAAAGATTGATGGATAAAGAGAGAAATGTCGCAATAAAGACAGAATGTGGACACGAGAGAGAGTTTATCTTTTTTGGTGTTTAAAAAATATTTTACAGCGTACTTTCTTTCAGCTACCCATTTTTATTTGCCCATCAAATTCAAGAGTAAACATCACAATGGCTAGACTGGCTTGGTTTATATTACATAATCGAGAATCAAATGCGCATTTTCGAGAATAAAATTATTTTACTTAGTTATTGTCGCCTAAGCAAATCCAAAACCGAGATCTTATCTAACAAATCTACGAAATGATTGGAAAAATACAAATGAAAAGAATTGAAAAAAAGGCGAATAAAGGCAAAGTGTCTGGTACTAAGGCACCTTTTGCTATCTATTAGACCTCTGAACTATCGAATAAAGGCAAAGTGTCTGGTACTGAGGCGCCTTTTGCTATCTATAAGACCTCTGAACTATCGAATAAAGGCAAAGTGTCTGGTAATGAGGCGCCTTTTGCTATCTATAAGACCTCTGAACTATCTAATAAAGGCAAAGTGTCTGGTACTGAGGCACTTTTTGCTATCTATAAGACCTCTGAACTATCGAATAAAGGCAAAGTGTCTGTTACTAAGACACCTTTTGCTATCTATAAGACCTCTAAACTATCGAAGAAAAGCAAAGTGTCTGGTACTGAGGCGCTTTTTGCTATCCATAAGACCTTTGAACTATCGAGACAGCCTTATCATAGACTCATTGTACATAATCAAAATATATCTAATGAAACAAGACGAACAGCTTAACTTTTTAAGCCTGAATGGTAATATGAAAACATACATTAAAATTATTAAAAAATATTTGCAAAACGGAACATAACTTTAAAATCTGTGGTCTTGTCTTACACAAAGATATTTTTTCATTTCATTAAATATGTCAATCTACAGAGTAATTGCTATTTACTAAAATATATGTTTATTTTTTTGTGATCATATTCATTACGTTTATCGTGATTATATTAAAATTTATTGAATTAATTAAAACACACAATACAGTATGATTTTAACAGCACGTATCTCCGCGATTGGACTCCATATAGGTAGTATAATACATTCGGAATGAGAATCAATATTCTCGATTATTCATTTCTGGCACAAGCCTTCACAAAATTTGGCACGTGTATCTATAATAATATTATTAATAATAACAATGATTGACTCCAATTCCACCATCAACCCATAACTTCACTTCTCAAGTAATTGATATCCCGTTGGGTGTCGTTATACGAATTTATATAATGCGGCAAAAATAAAACTTTTTATAATCGTCGTCAATCCACCGAATTCTCTGAATTTGAATTTTTATTGTTTTCCTTATTTGGGGATGAACATTGGACACGTATTAAACGTTTATACATACGAACTTCTGGTTTACACCACAGAAATATATCGTTATTTTTTTTAATACCGTGTCCCAGTAAAGGTAGTATTTTAAGACTTGATAAAGAAAGAGTATTGAAAAAGAATTTGAAATTAAATTTTACAAACAACAATTAACACCTTTAAGTTGTACTACATAGCAAAAATACCGTTCGTTATATCTAAGTACTATTTTATTTACAATACACTGCATTATGTTAGCCTTTTCTGTGTTTTAACAAATTCGTTCATGTTTATACATCTTTTTTATCTGGATTTTAAACAACCTTGGCTTAAAATAAATTGTTTTTTGATCTGTTGATGTACACATCTACTGTTATAATAATAATATTTGGATAATTTGTATAGCGCCGTTTTTGTGAAAAATCACCTCAAAGGCGCTCACCCATATCTGAACTTTTTTTCAAGATTTATGATAACGATCATGATTTTTGAAAGATTTAATTTGCATATATATATATGTTATGTAAATTTTTGTCGTTGTTTATTAGGTTAGGTAATCTATTAGAAAGCGCACTTAATGTAAACTATCACAAAATTGCGCTAAGATTATTGGAATAAAGGGAAATTGGGAAACCTTTCACTCATCGATGAAGTTGAAATGAAAGTTCTTGATTCTTCATATACAGTTATATTGTTGACGAAATAAATCACAACAAAACACCACACTTTATTTTATATAACTTGGAGAACAACAACAAACCGACAAGGGACCAACGAACTACAAGAAACACGTTTTCTCACATTAAACTCTTCTGTTTCGATTGTCACTTGTTTCGAACACCATGGTGTTCCATACGGAATTTGATATTGTGAAATGGTTGGATAAGGTGGAAACTGGATGAAAACACGAAGGTAAGAACCTCACAAATTATCATTTTGAAATCTAAGAGTATGATTAATATGACATGAGAAGATTTTTTTTAATTCTTCGATGCGCTTGAAGAAATAGATATGCCACTCCTGCTAAAATCACAAAATGGCATATTCCGAAAATTCTCAAGTAAATATTTCAACTTTGTATTTATTTACCATCTACCAGGACAGCATAAAAATGGGGGAGACTGAGAGATGCAGGTCCGCCGACCTGATTTAAACCAATTAACAGCGTCCGTTTTGGTCGGGGAGCGAACATGCGATGCGTGAAAACGGACCACAGTCCCACGGGCGTCAATCCGCTAATACAGGCATCCGACAGGCTCTTGGCGCCCGGTGACGTCACCGTGTATACGTACACCAATACACGCTTTCAATTATAATGTACATACACTGTACACAAATACAAACATATGCCTATTAAAAACATATTTACTAGGTATAACACAATCCCGTTTACGCAGTGTGGTCTAAAAATTTGCGTTAGACTTTTTGGATTTTTTAATTTTTTTTTTATATGAATACCGCACAAGAGTCTCAACTGCTCCCAACCGTCTAGAGCCTGTGAGACTATGGCATCCCCAAATAGGATATGTTGTGAGGCTGAAGGTATTGGGGAAGGGTGGGAGATTGGGAAGAGGAAGGTTGTGAAGTACCTGGCTATTCAGATCTGGGTACCAAACACAGCTAAAGCCATTTCAAGCAACGTTTCGATTCTGAATGGTGGTCTTTCACCAGGGCGATACTTAGAGTATCTACCACTTTGGAACGTGCCGCAAATAAACTCTTTTATTATCCTTATGTGAATTAAATGTGTTATGACACAAATTAATTAAATAAAAGTTATTTGATAGTTTGAACACGCGACCTTTGAATTCGTAGTCGAGCGTCTTGCCACTCGACCATGGAGGCCGTCATTACCACCTATTATTACCTTCTTATATTATTAATTTATTATTCAATGGTACTTTGCTGGTACCTGCTATAAGAAGGTGGACCATCAAGATATGTAGCCTTTTTGAGATTACTTTTTTCTCAGGGGTCTCAAAGTTACTGTTATCTAACTAACTAACCATTACGCCGTTTCCCCGCAAGGGTAGGCAAGAAGAACGGACCTCTTATACAACTCTACCCTAGTATACACTCCTTGCTTCGTTTACATTCACACATCGTCTCATTAATACTGTTCTGTTATTTTGACTCTTCACGTGGCCCGACTAACAAGTATTTGAAAAACTTGATCGTGCCATGTGTTTCTCGGGCGTCTCCGCCTTTTTCTCCCATCCACTTACGCATCATATATTCTTTAAATTATTGATAAACTGTTATCCACGTAGGTTTCTTATTTCATTTGTTTATTAAAAAATATTACACACATTTATAATTATACAAATAACATATTTTAATACAGCCCTCATGTCAATATTCGTAATTTTTATAATTTAGTTTTATTATTTATTTCGGCTTATTTTTATTTTTATTTTAATTTTTACGGGCAGCTGTTTAATTCAATTGAATTAATGAATTATTAATTGAATTCTACAAATTTAACACGAAAACTAAAAATTAATTCGTAAGATATTTTTATAACTTAATTACATACGAGTATATTTTCGTAGAAAGCCATCACTTTGTGGTTTGACATGTTTGATGAAAATGAAAAAATAACTTTGTTTAAAACCACAAATTTAATTTTTCTTTTTATGACTAACTTTTACTTAGCCTAATAATTCTTTAATCACCTTCTTATTTGACGTTTTGCCTCTTTCATATCATATTATCTGTCTCTTTCTCTCTATTCCTTTGTTATTATTTTTAATGTTATTCTATTGTTTTATCACTGTTCTTTTATTTTATTTTATATTGTGTTCTCCCTCTGTAAGTATATATAACCACACACTTTGTATTTTTTGTTTACATTAATTTTGTACCCTGATTTTCATTAATTACATGTATATATTTCACATTTGCTTCTAATTTAATATCAATAAGTATTCGTATTTAATACTTTCGAATGTGGAACAGTTTTTGTGAAACTGCGAAAATTTTATAAACTATATATTCTCATTGTTTTTAAAACTTTGACTTCTCTATAAGATCATAAGAATAATGGAATGCTTAACTTATATATTACGTTGCATCAGTTTTGCTATGCGAATTTAAGTACACCCTATAAGTTCACCCAAAAATCCTTATTATTTTAATATTTTCTATTTATATCACCGGTATATGCCAGTACCTAAACAGATGCGTCATGTAATACTGTGCACTGGATACGGTATCTCACCACGTATATAATCTCAAAATGAGAGTCAGATGAGATTTTCACCCCCGTTGTTATTGATTGGTAATTTCGTAACAAGGGAGACTGTACTACTATCTTACAGGCAATCTGCCTGGTTAATTTTTTTGTAAAGGTCACGTGTTTGTAAATTGCGTCATTGAAAACAGTAAGTGATGTCAGTGTGAAGATTTTTAATTTTTAAAAAAATTACACAAAAATATCAATTTGCTTTTATACTTATTTAGAAGGCAATTAAGTTTAACAATAAATTTAGATAATCAAATAATAACGGTAAAATAAAATTACCTATGGCTGGTCGAAACTATTAATCAATGTAATTATATTAATTCATGAACTTAATGGAAAAAGAACTGAGTCGGGGAAATGAAATGTTTAAAAAAACTATGATTAATGACTGTCAAATTATTACGCAAAATTATATTATATTACTCTTACAAATGGTGATAAAATGGTTCCTACAATCTGCAAAAGGGAACATCGTAGTTTTTTTTAAATAATAACTCTCAGATGAATAATTAAAAAAACACTGTTCACAGAAACTGAAATTTCTCACCAAAAATCAAATAATTTTGTTTGTATTTTTAGAACTCAATAATGTTTTTTCATTGTTAAATCTAATTAAATTTAATTTTAAAGTTAAAGTTATGTTAGTTTTTGTTTTATTGTGACAGCTGTTTCACCATTTAAAGCCAGTTTTATAATAACATGAAAACTAAATTTGATTAAATTAAAATTAAGAACAAACAAATGTTTCATAAAAAAAGATGAAAAGAAAAACACACCTGGTATTTTGGTTAGGTATTAAAACGCTTACGTTATACTTGTTTTTACCCGTGAAAAATCACGGGATGTAATATGATAGGAAAATTGATGAGAAAAAAATTTCAAATATAGATTGTTTTGTATATTCCTGGTAGGTACTTAATCGCTTGCCTGGATTTGAAAGGATTATTTTTTACTCAACACAACCATCAGTTCTAAATTTGAAAAATGCACACTCGTACGTATCTATGTACGTACTCGCAAAGAAAATTATTTATTGTTAATTATATCTCCTGTATTTCATTATAAAAGTGTGAGATATCATCTCGTTCTATTTATGAAGTCGATACATATTGTTTGAATTTCCGATCAAAATATCGTCGATGGAAAAGCAAAAGGACAAAAGCGACACCTAGGTTAAAAATGAATTAAACAGGCATCGAATGCTGCATACTTTTATTAATTTGAATAGCGCCATACTTATATTAATTCCTAGCATCTATACAATTACTAATTATGGATAATTGCTGATAATTACTTATAACATATCAAACAGTCAAAAATGCAAAACTAGATTTGCAATGTATTAAACTAATGAGCGTGATACTTCTAAAAAATGAACATATCGTCGCTGGAAAGGCAAAATGGCTTAAGTGACACTTTAGTCCAAAATGAGTTAAATATGCTGTTTTGATCAGTTATTTTTTCTGCGTCGAATGCTCTGACTCTCGTTTGATTCTGAAGTCTTTTGTGGACTTTCAGCCTTCTGAAATATATTTACCATTTGGGGGAAGGCTTGACTCAAGCGACACAAGTTTGGAACTTTTTTAGCTTTTTGTCGCTTCAGTCAACTCAGTGAGTTACCTGAGTTATTTTTTTTTTCAAAATATAACCAGGTACTGAAGACCTATGATTTTTATTGTGAAAAAATAACCTGTTAAGTTCTTTATTGTACACTTTCCGAAGTTGGTCTTCAGCCTTTTTGCCTTAACGGCGACGATCTTTTTTTATTACAGTGGTATTTTAAGGCGACTACAGATCGTATTCAATGAAAATATTTTTTTTATCATTTCTACTAACACACACAACAATATTTCAACACATCCAATATTGCTGAAAAACAAGGAAATAAATTTACTTCCAGCCTGATCATATAGCATTCTTACTTTACCTTACGATACAAGAGCTTAAAATTAATTCAGTATAGCGGACCTGCCAATTTTCTTCTCAATAAAATCTCAAAGTCTTTCAGGTAGCCATTATTAAACAAGCACTTAAACGTGAATTAAATTCAAACATCGCTACAATAAACGACTTGAAACTCAATTTCGATTTATCGGAGTAGAATTATATTTTACGGGCGTAGCGGTAAAGTTGTTCCGATAAAATTACTCACAAAGTGATTTTATTTCGCATTTTATGGCTGCAGCCCTTTTTCTTTTTCTTTCAAATGTCTTCCCCCGGAACGAACCAGCATCGGAACTCTGAACAACATCGGTGGAAGGAACTTAATGTTAGGCAAAGATTTCCTTACAGGAAAATGGCCTGCCGTTTATTTTTACGGCGTTTTAAAATACTTGTTTAGCATATTCTTAAAGGGCAGTTATTCGATTTGTGTTGGCGTAAAGTAAATTTATCGGGAATAATAATATTCCGGGGAACTCCTCCGTCTGTACCGAGAAGCTTTTGGGTGTTCATTGAACGGTGGAATAATGTTTATACGAACGTATCGAAAAATTATACGAAAATAATATTATTTAGTGGTCCACGTTTCAGTAGTTAAAGCACTTTCCATTGTGGCTACGGAAAATTGTGTTTTTTTCGATTCCTTTACTAAATGGATACCGTAATACATATTTTTAAAACTTTGATTGAAGTCTACTTTGTGATGGTGTAATTTATAAACGAATACTTGTTATGATAGTGTAATAATTACTACGTATAAGATCATAGATCTGGTTTCGCTTAGCCTAAGCGTCATCAGGGTACTAGATTAAACTTAACAAGTAACACAAAGTGTGTGGTTATATATATATATATATATATATATATATATATATATATATATATATATATATATATATATATATATATATATATATATATATATATATATATATATATATATATGGTATATATACAGAGGAAGAACAAAATATAAAATACAAGATAACAGTGAGAAAACTATAGGATAACATATGAAATTATAACAAATGAACATAGAGAAAGAGACAGATAATATGAAATGAAAGAGTCAAAACGTCACCTAAAAAGGTTATTAAAGAATGATGAGAAATTTTATGAGCTTACAGGAAATATACCTAATATTGGACTACTGGACAAATGTAACTGATTATTACAAATGTGGCTTTCTTTATTTCTGGTGCTTCTAAAATATTTAATTCGCTGCCATGAACACTTTTGTGAATAATATATTATTATTATTTATGAAGTTTTTATTTAATTTTCATTTAACCTGTCAAACCACAAAGTGATTGCCTTCTACGAAAAAAATAAATTAATAATAATTGTTATTTTCGTACATCGCGACGGGCATATAATCTGTCCTGATTAATTCATGGTATCACCGAAACCGGTTGGCATGTTCATAAAAGTTTTGTGATCTGTACAAGGATATGATGTTTCATTAATCAAAATCTTTACTCATTATCATTATTATTTAAACAGCAAGGTTGATATAAAGACAAGTAAATTAGCGCAAGTTTAGGAAATCAAATATTTAATAATAATTTCTTCATTTCCAACTTTAAAAGAAAAGAAAAAAATTCTAACGGAACATGGTTTAATCACAAAAAAATACATAATACGAAATAGGAAAAAAGAGCAACAAAGAAAAAACAGCACATACATAATATTTGAATGAATCAATGATAAAAATAGGACCAAAATATACAATTGAAAGAACATTCCTGAACAAGGTTTTGGTAGAGTCGGAAAGAATGACAAAAATCATTTAGACTGGTACCAAAAAACTTCAAGACCATGGGTTGAGTTAACAAGTCTCGACATTTTAGATCAGAGGTTCCCAAACTTGTACACCACTTGTCGATTTTTTCTGTTTTGTATAGACCCCCTGCTTTCCTAGTATTGATTTTTTTAGCGTTGGGAAAAACTTCAAAGTTTTGTGAACGCTTCAGGAACTGCTAGTTCTTTGAAATGAACCTTTCGCGGTGAACACTTCAATTGTAGTCGAACTCGTCAAAAAATAGTACTAGTCGGCAGAGATCCCAAATCGAAAAGTGCTAGCAAATCAACAAAAATTCCTCTCTGAAAAAAAGCACTAGTCGGTAGAGATTTGAAATCGAAAAGTACTAGCAAATCGACAAAAAATCCTCCCCCAAAAAGTGGTAGCAAATCAACAAAATTTACTAAAAACGGAATTCACTCCCGTAGACCCCCATTTACGTCTCATGCACCCCCAATTTTTTTTTTCATTGACGTGGACCCCTTGCAGGTCGGAATCTTTGCACTGTTTTAGACAGTGGAGAATGATACCCATACCTTGTAGAGTGGTGATTAAAGAACAGCAATTCATTGTTTCTATGGCTTCATATGTCCATATTAATAAAAACTTAAATCCACTCTATAAGATTCTATATCACAGGAAAACGAAAACATACGTAAATAATTTTTTTAATAATTTATAATACAAATGAAAAAAAGCTGCCGTTTTGTCATGGGCACTTATGTCAATATAAATACAATTTCGAAACATTTCCAAAACACTGACTTAAATATTAAAGCTTTATTCCTATAAACAAAGCGATCTTTTGATGTCCTAAATAAATATTTGTTCATCCTTATTGAACCGCACTTGAGTATATTCATTTCCTGTATAAGGAAGTTACACAGAGTTCAGATTCCCCATACCAATAATTGATTTCCTGTTGACCTTTGTGAAATATCATCATGTAGTCCCCCCTTTGATGGTAGTTTGCTAAACTGCTGCTTTAGTTCTATTAATTGAAATTAAGGATTGTGCCAGTATTGATAGACTTATTATTAGATCCTTCGTAATTGAATTCTCTCATGTACTCTACTCATACTAAGAGTTTCAAAACCGGTCTTAATTGAAAGTGGTTAACAGCCTTTTTATAAAATCGTAATAACTTAAAACCGACTGTTATATTCCTGGGTTAGTCGAATAAAAACAAAACCCCCAATAAGTGGATATGTTAAGATTATTATTAAGAGTTAAGATAAGATAAGTGGACGTGTACTGAGGAAGTATATTAAACAATATATTGAAATGAAAGGAGCGTGAGAAGAATATATCGTCGCTGAAAAGGCAAAAAGACTTAAGCGACACTTTAATTAAAAATAAGTTAAATATGCAGTATCGATCAGTTTTTTTTTTTTGCGTCGAAAGCTTTGATTCTCGTTTGGTTCTGAAAACTTTTGTGGCTCTTCAGCCATCTAAAATATATTTACCATTTTGGAGAATGCTTGACAAATGCGACGCAGTTCGGGATTTTTTTTTATCTTCGAGAGCATTGAGTTAATCAGGTACTGAAGACTTATGAAAACTGTTGTAGAAATTAGACTTTAAAGTGCTCTAGTGTAAACTTCCCAAAATGATGCTTCAGCCCTTTTGCCGTTCTGGTGACGATGTGAAGCGAAAGTGAATGAAAGAAGTCAAATCAAATATTTGAGTCGGGCCATGTCAAGAGTTAGAATAACAGAATAATAATAAAAGAATAACAGGGTATGTATGAGGCGATGTATGAATGTTAATGAAGCAAGGAGTGTGTTCCAGGAAAAGTTGCATGGCAGTCCATCCTGTCTGCCTACCCATGCGGGGAAAAAGCTCTATGGTTAGTTAGTTAGATATTGAACTGAACCCTCAGAGGAAGAGTAGAGTCAATTAACAGAGATATAATTGCAAGTAGGGTTGGTATATTTATTTTTTTATCTGAAGTTAAACAATATTATTGTGTGTTCTAATATAAAAGATTAATTTTATAGACCATTTAAAACATATTTTTCCAATGATAGTTTATGGCAAACATATTTTCTAAATATTTTTTTTTAAATTGAAGAATATTGTCTCTTGTAGTAATTTCTGGTGGAATTTTATTATTTAGTCGGACGGCCCTATACATGAGAGATTTTTGTGTGCCTGATTTTTTCTTGTTGGCAATGTAATTAATTTTGCATTTCTTGTCCCATGTCCATATAATGCGCAAGTTAGTGAAATGAGATGTTGGAAATGTACTGAGAGGACATGACACAATAAAGTAAATCAAATTCTTGAAAAATGTCAAAATCGGTCACTGGTTCAAGCCGGTTTACCGTTTTCTCGAACTTAAAAATAACCTAAAACCGGTTAGTCAGTAATTGGCCGATTAAATGAAAACCCTATTTCTACCTAAGGAGGATTCTTTTTCTTCGGCCCCTCTTGTGTTGATGCTCGAGGAGGCGTACAATTTTTATCTGGGATCAAATAATGAATGAATTTCGCAATGGAGTATAATGAAAAAAGGTTTTATTCACAATTCAAAAATAAATTCAAGTCGAATAATTTCACTAGAAGAAAATGAGGGTTATCCATAAAATAAATATTTCCAGTTTTCTCTTGTTACTCATAATATTTGTGAAGAAAATAAAGATTTTATTAGAACAAGCTCAATACAACAAAATGTTTGAGACTGATTTTTATAAAAAGATATATTTCTCGTCATTCCGTGAAAACGAGTAAATATTGGTTTTGTTAAATAAGACAAACGTTAAACAACTGCTTAGTTGATCAAAAGTTAAATCAGAAAGGAGTTTGTACTTAAAAAAAAGTCAAGTGGCTCTGATTTTTAAATATTTTTTTATAGAGAGTACCGCACAACAGTCCTAACTGCTCCCAACCGTCTGGAGCCAGTGAGATTATGGCATTCCCAATTGAGGTAGTTGTGAGATTGAAGGTAGTGGGAAGGAGAAAGAGATGGGGAAGAGCAAGGTTATGAAGCTCTTAGATATTCAGATCTGGTCACGGCTAAAGCCTTTTCAAGCAACGTTTCCATTCTGAATGGTGGTCTTTACCACTCTGGAAAGTGCCGCAAATATACTTTTTTTTATTTGATATGAATCAAATGTGTTATGACACATATTAATTGAATAAAAGGCATTGGCGCAGGCTGGGTTTGAACCCGCTAGCTTTGGAATCGTAGTCGAGCGTCTTACCACTCGACCATGGAGGCCGTATTATATCAACTTTAAAACAGATTTTATATGAGCTGAATCGTAAAATCTCTCAAACGATAAGTTCTCGAGTCATGAAAATTGCACAGCGTTTGTGTCTGCCATTTTTAGGTCAAAACACTATTTTCACTTCTCAACTCAATTTACATTCTGGGTTTTAGAGCTTTATATTCATTAATAAATTTAAAAGTTCAAAAGAATAAAATAGTTTTGAATTTTTTCCGACAAAAATAATGTTTCGCGGGTGTTACCTACCACGGCCCTTCAACCCTTGTCTCGACGTGCCATCCACACGAAGTCACCATAATAATTCACCATTAATTATTGCGCCTAAACCTTAACCACCCGGGATAATTTTTACACATATGGACGATTTAAAAGACCAGCAAGAGCTTTTCGGGATTTATCTTCAACAAAACTTCATACTGAACACACATATTAATTTATATTTCATTTGGAAGTACTCAACTTGTAATTCTTGTTGTATTTGTTATTTTAATTGTTGTTTAAATTAAGATTGAGCGTTTGCTCTGGTCAAGTGTTTTTTGGTTTGTGAAAAACCTAAATAAGGTAACACTGGCAAAACCACATAGTATTACGTAAAAATAGTTTATTATTTTGTATATACCTGAGTGGGCTTTTACATATAGATATTTACATTAAACAGTAAATTAAATAAAAATGCTCACACAAAAGAAAGAATAGTTGCAAAATAGTGTATGATTACATTAAATTAATATTGGTTGAAGATTTATGATATTATAGCCTTCTTGTATCTCCATTCCATGCAGTTAAATACATCGGCCACCAATTACCAATCCAATCTAGGTACAAGCGAGTATATGAAAGACTCAGTCCTGATATTATTGTTACAGCTTACTAGAATTTTAGATCGAGTAGTTCTCGTTAGTATAGAAAATAAGTTTTTTTTTTTTTTGACAGTTTGATAATGCCCAGAAGGCGAAACAGCTGTCACGCGTAAAAATAATTACATCGCAGAGCTTTTAACTAAAAATTGTTTAAAAAAAATAAAAAATTATAATAATTATTGTTTAAATAAAATTAAAAAACCTAAAAATTAAAATGGAGTTCTACAAAATAAACTTTAAAACCATAAATAAATAGAAAATAAGGTTCAGTAAATCAGGGCTCTCTATAATACCATTGTCAATTTTATAAATAATAATTAAATTATATTATATTATTGTATTATTAACTATTCTAATATTATTATTATATGATAATTAAATTATAATAATTAGTTCAAATAAATTGTTATGATTCCTTTGTCAAACGAGTCGTATTTTTTCCATTATTGTTTTCGTATCAGTGTTCCTAACGATAGCTGTAGAACAATTGTTGCTAAGTTCATTTAAAACAATAACGAGCTGTGATAACATTATATAACTAGATTGTTTATATGAAATAAATATGACTTACTCCACTTTTTTTTCTACCCTAGGTCCGACAGCAAGGGCAACAACCATTATAATATAAAATGTTAGTTGTAAGTATTAAGCATAAGTTAAGTCTTAGTTGTAATTTATGTTAATTTTGCTTTAAAGCGCCCTTGAGGTGATATTTCTGTCATGAAAACGGCGCTATATAAATCAGCCAATTATTATTATTATTATTTTGAAAAATCAAGTGACGTCACTTGACTTATTCAGAAAAACTATTGGTTGTTTAATCCACCCATTTCAAATATAAAATAAATTCCTAGATGTAAATGAAATTATGTATAGTTAAGGTTCAGCACCCGGAAATACACGTTTTTTGGCATTCTAATACAATCAATACTACGAACGATGTATCTGTTGATTCTATACGAGTAGTTAAAAAATGTCTAAGGTTTCCAGTGAATACAAATCTTAAACAGTAATCTTTTAAATTCTTCATGAAATCCATGGTGAAATTTTAGGTAAGCCGTTCAAAAATACCTTCGCTGGTTTTCAAACTGCACTTTTTACTTACTTCTTAGTATATTTTTCATGGAATTTGAAATATTATAATTGACAAAAAATATTCATTGGAAACTTTATACATTAAAAAAAAAGAATCATAAGAAGCGAAGGTTGTTGCTTGTACAATGATGGAGGACTTAGCCAGCAGAGGAATTGAACGCACGACGCCCGGGTGGGAATCCGACGCGTTTGTCCACTCAGCTACCGACCGGAAAATACATATTATATTATCAATACATATTCCTGACTTACCGTTTAGAATTAACAGATAAATCATTTGTAGTGTTACTCGTATTAGAAAACCAAAAAGAGATGTTTAGCGCCATTTTTGAGTTCTGGGGCTTAATTATAACAGAACTGACAAGATCTATGAATTAGAAATTAAAATTATCAATTTATCCGATCCCTAGAAATATTTTTGAATCTCAAAAAACCCTCTCCATTGAAAACTTTTTCTTGATTTAAAACATGAAATATTATGTGTTGCAAACATGAAACATGTTACACATGATCTTACAGGCGAGAAAATTTACCACTAGCAATATGTAAAATAGGCTGTTTATATCATAAACTTATGAGATATCGATATTGCTGTACATGTTCAAGTACCTGATGAATGAGAGAGAGGGTTAAATACGGTTATGTCCATAGGAAAGAGGGGTTAAATCAACCTGGCTAACCGATACAATCATCGAACGTGTCTCGTAGGAGTAAATATGATACCAACACGTCGTGGGTATTTATAAAACAGTTATAATAAATTATGTCCGCTATGTACTGATGCAAGCCATAATGGATATAACGTATTTTTACGCCGCCTTAATTAAGGCAAAGTAACTGAAACGCCATTTTGGGAAGTTTACACCAGAGGACTTTGATGTTTTTTTTGTTTTACAATAAAATTCACAAGTCTTCGTACCTCGTTGGATTTTGAAAGAAAATAGTTAACTCAGGTAATTCAATGCTCTCACTAAGTTACCTTAAGCGACAAAAGATGGAAAATATCCCTAAGTTGTGTCACTTGAGTCAATCTTTCTCCCAAATGGTAAATATATTTTAGATGACTGAAGGGCCACAAATGTCTTCAGAATTAAACGAAAAAACTGATTACAACGGCATATTTAACCAATTTTCAACACAAGTGTCGCTTAAGCCCTTTTGTCTTTCCAGCGACGACATAATGATGATCTCCGTATTTGAGTGGTTAAGACGCTCGACTATGAATCCAGAGAACACGGGATCAAATACCGGCGTGCGAAAATAATTTAAATTTAATAAAATTTAAAAAAAACTTTGTATAAGACCACAGATTTTAATTTGATTTTTATTACCGACCAGTTTTGCTTAGCCTCATCAGAGTACAAAATTTAACCAAACAAAAAAAAAACAGATTATTATTTTATTAAATATGTCAAATCACAAAGTAATTGCTTTCTATGAAAACATATATTTAATTTAATTAATATGTGTTATTTCGCATTTAATTTCAATCAAATTTTATGAAGTCTATTTGCGGCACATTCCAGAATGGTAGATACTCATAAAGCCTTGATAAAAGACCACAATTTAGAATCGAAATGTTGCTTGAAATGACTTAAGCCGTGTTTGATGGCCAGATCTGAATAGCCAGCTACCTCCCAACCCTTCTCTTCGTCTTCCTTCTCCTCTCTTCTACCTTCGGAACCACAGCATACCCCAATTGGGGATGCCATAGCCCCACTTATAAAAATAAATAAAAATGTTAACAAGTCTGGATTGTCGAACTTTGGCATTTAATTTTATCTTGGTACGTAAAACAAATATCTACAGAAGTCAAATTTCATTTGACAGGAAAATCAAACCTCTCGTTCCTAAAGGGGGTTCTAATGTCACCCCAAACGAGAGTTTTGTGCGATATCTTGAATTGCTGAAGTATTCTGAATATAGTTCCTTCTAAGTTTAATATTACCAAAAACAAATTCCCTTAGATTACGTCATGAAAACGCCCGAATAAGAAAAATCGAGATAGGCTACTACAGTCATTTCCTTTCGGATTGTGGGCGTGGGTTTGATTTTTACTTTCAGGTACGGAAAGGCTAACGAAAAACATTGTTCTCAACGTGCAGACGTGGAAAAAGGTTGGAAGTCTTGTTCTTAAGAAACACGTTGCGACCTTTGGAGCACAGACGTTAGACGGGAATGCTGTTCTTATTCTACCGATATTTCAATGAAAGATGCTCCGAGAAACTTGCGTCATTTTATCACTTCGGCACGGGCGCATATTCGGAAAACTCGCCAAATGCACGTCCAACTGTTGTACACTGTTAAAATTCGATAAATGAGAATGGGTCGCTTCAATGACTCGTTCTCGTGTTCAGCAGCTCGGATATGAAATGATTTGCCTGCCTCTGTGTTTCCTCCCTCCTAAAACATGGGCCTCTTCAAGATACAGGTTCATTCCTTCTTTTCTCAAAGAGACCCTCCACACAGTATCCCCAAAATCACATAAGCCGTGAGGGATATTATTTCCCTCGAGGCCTCCCGTGTGGAATTAATTTAAAAATATATGTTATCAACCTGTTAAATGAGAAACGTGCATTGTGTTAGAAACAAAGTTGTATAAAAGTAATCAATAACTAATTATGTGTAAGAACGGAATGTTTAAAAAAACGCAGGTTTTCAGGAGAGCCGAATCAAAAACAAGGGGGGAAAAAATGTCATTGTGTGGTATGTCCTTTTAAAAAAAATAATCGCATTTTTTTTTCTGACTTATCTCATTTTTTCCTTGCTAGACATGATTCTAAGGAAAAATTCTGCATATTTAATCTAAAACTTGATTTTTTTAAACTCATTTCGTTCTTCCTTTCGCACACAGATTTGTTAGCCAATACAAGTAGAGTTTGCCAATACAAGCCACTGGTCTCCTTCAAAGGAAATCGATAGTTGATAATTATGCTTGATACTTGTTCCACACTTTCTGCGAAATGTCTCGCCTAGATTTTATCAGAGGCGAGGTAGCCAGAGTGCCACCTCTTAACTCGTGTATCTCGCAGCTGTCTTATTACTGGATGAGTAAAGACTGTGTTTGCGAATTACCCGGTGCATATAGTGATTTATAGTGAATTATTACGGTGTTTTATAGTGAATTATTATTTGTCCCAACTGCTCCCAACCGTCTGGAGCCAGTGGTACTATGGCAACTCTAATCGGGGTATGTTTCGAAACTGAAGGTAGTGAGGAGGGGGTGGAGATGGGGAAGAGGAAGGTTGAAAAGTATCTGACTATTGACAGATCTGGTCGACAAACCCGGCAAAAGTCATTTTAAGCGACGTTTCGATTTTAAATAATGGTCTTTCACCAGGGCGATACTAGACGCTATGTATCACCTTTGCCAAGGTTTGCTTTGGGACCTCTGACAGAGGCACATACCGTGGCACAGAGTGGTAAAAATTCTGTAAAGTTTCGCCCTGGTGAAAACCACCATTCAGAATCGAAACGGTCATTGAAATGACTTTTAGCCGTGTTTGGTGACCAAATCTGAATATTCAGATACTTCCCAACCTTCATCTTCCCCATCTCCGTCCCCTCCTTACTACCTTCAGCCTAAGAACATACTCCATTTGGGGATGCCATAGTCTCACCGGCTCTAGACGGTTGGGAGCAGTTGGGACCCTTGTGCGGTATTCGCTATATTTTTATTTTTTTAAACATAAAACCGACATGGTACGGATAATTAGTTATTGATTACTTTTATACAATTTTCCTTCTAACACAATGCACGCTTCTCATTAAACAGGTTGATAACATATATTTTTAAAATAACTCCACACAGGAGGCCTCGAGGAAAATAATTTACCTCAGGGCCTATGTCATCTTTAAGGATGCTGTGTGGAGGGTCTTTCTGAGGAAAAGGAGGAGTGAACCTGGGTCTTGAAGAGGCCCATGTTGAAGGAAGGAGGAACACACAGAGGCCAGAAAATCGTTCCACAGCCGAGCTGTTGAACATAGGAACGAGTCGTAAAAGCGACCCGTTTTCAAGTATTGAATTTCAACCGTGTACAAATGTTGGGCGCGCGTTTGGCAAGTTTCCCGACTATGCACCGGTGCCGAAGGAATCAATGACGCAAGTTCCTCGGAGCGTCTTCCATTGAAATACCTGTAGAACAAGGACAGCATTCTCACTTGACGTCTGTGCTCCAAAGATTGCAATCCGTTTATTAGGAGAATCTATCAAACGGATCGCCCGTTTCTGCACAGTCAAGGGTTTTTTTCAGGCATTTAGTGGCTGCCAAATTCAAACATTTAGTGGTATGAAAGGAATATAATTTACCTGCATATAGCCCATGTGGCAGGTGGAGGAGTTGACCAGCGTGCCGACCTTGAACTTCTTGAAGCGAATTCTCAAGATCCAGTCCTTGGGCGTGCCTCGGAAGGACCGGAAGCGGTACCAGCACGTCATGGGCTTGCCGAATGTATCCGCCGTTACTTCCGGCGAGCTGACGTCTTCGTAGATGTCCACCGTCTTGTTGCAGTGGTCCCTTTTCACCTCGGCTGCAAAGAAAACGATAATTTTAGTGCCTTATATTAGAGTACCGAGTGTTATTTTTCTATTTTTTTTTAATGTCCTTAATTTGCTCTATTTCATTTTTCTCCTTACAACTAAATGTCCTTATTGTCTACTGATAACCATATATTTACTGTTCTTTTGTTACTTGTTATATGTACACTGTTTGCAGCTTTAGAATCGTTTACTTATAATACTTGAATACACGTTTTTAAGTACCAACATGTTAACTGTCCTCAATCTATTATTTCCAATTTTGAAACTGTGGCCGTTATAGGTTGAAACCGGTCCAGTCATAAAATAAAAGTGGAATAAAGTTATAAATTTGTTTTATTAAATCATTTTTATTAAATCATGTCCTTAATCTAATTTCCTTTTCTTTGATTTAAAAATGAATTCATACGTTTCATCTGGATATTTTTACCGTTAGCTTCTGGAAAATTGTATTTTTTTAATTTTTTTTATGTACACATGCACCGTTGTGGTATATCCATATCTGAACCTTTTTCTCTCGTAATTTGTGAAGACGATCATTATTTTAGATTGTTTTAATTTGTATACATATTAAACATTATTTTCCCTTGTTAGCTAGTTTTATTAGCTTAACTAATTTAGTATGAAGCGCATTTGAAATACCACAAAACTGCGCTAAATAAGTTCACTGTTATTATTATCATTAATATTTTTAAAACTTCGACTTCTATCTTAATAAGCAGACAATGTTGCTTGAGCAATGATGGAGGACTTATCTAACGTGCGAATTGAGTGAGAACCCGATGCATTTATCCATTCAGCTACAAACCGATATTTAGTTATCTGTCAAACGTTAACCCTTTGTACTCCCAGAATATGAAATCCATCGACAAATTTTTCACCTAAAAATAATCTTTTATTTTCGTTCACAAGCAAAAAGGTGATTTGAAATGACTTCCTGCGTGTAAATTATAAACACGTGTGGTAAAATTTTACCAATAAATAAAACACCGCACTTTTATTTCTTCCAAACAAAATAACAAATTTCCTTCGCATAAAAATAGGTAAAGGCGTATTTTTAATCACGTGACACGTGTTCTTAACCAAGTAAAGCTTGTAAAAACGTCAACTGGGAAAACTAGCGTCACAAACATCCGTCATTTCCTTTGTGGCTTGGGAAAGAGTTTAAAATTGGGAATTGTATTCGTGCGAAGTACCTTTACTAGCTTCATCAATCATTTTGACCAGCGCTTTAGCCCCAGAATAACTAATGTACGTATATAGAATGAGTATTTTAGCTAACCAAATAACATGTAGCGGTAAATACTAAGTACATCTCTCTGTTGGGTTTTCATTGGGATAAGCATTGTCGGTTACTACGTCATGTCTGAATTTAAATACGGGTTTAATTCAAGTTTCGGAATAATGAACTGAAACTGTGGTTGGATGTTGTAGCGGCTATTATTTAATACAATGTTGTTTTCTGTACGCTTTATCCTAAATGGAATCTATGTATGCTTATTTGCTTAGTTGCAGCCTACTGAGGGAACTTTTTTAATTACTAAGATAACACCAGCGGCATATCGGTGAGATCCGTTTCTCTTATTTTTATTACAAAAAAATAAAGTAAAATTTTACTAAGAAAAATTTATATGGGTAGTTAGAAAAATGTCTGAGGTTTCCAGTGAATACAATTTTACAACTGTAATCCTTTAAAATCAATGAAAAAAATACTAAAATTTCAATAAAAGGTGCAGTTTTATAACCAAAAGAGGGATTTTTTAACGTTTTACCTACAATTCTAGTATGCTTTTTTATAAAGAATTTAAAAGATTACTATTTAATATTTGTATTCACTGAAAACCTTAGACATTTTTCTGAATTCCCGTATAAAATTAACAGATAAATCATTTCATTGAAAGTCAAAAAGTGTCAATTTTTGGGTGCTGACCCTTAATTTTGAGATTTTTGACAATAAAATTAAGACAAACAGGCGAAAATATTATTTTCGCTTCATTCCATGGTAGTTGATACTTTCAGTATTGCTTTGTTGGACGGCTACCCTAAAGCAAAGGAACGTTTTTCAAAATGATTTGATTTACGTTTAGTTACTTCATTCAAACAGGCAAAAACTATAGAACTTTCCTTGTCTTCTCCCTTCTAATTTACCTCCCCCAAATCCTTTCACCTCACATAATTTCACAGTTGGTGGTGGTAACACGGAGTGATATTAATAAAAAATGCTTTGCTTGAAAAAGTTTTACCTGTATATAGTAATAACATACCATTAGTTTCAATGCGCAAATAAAGTAACTCATTCCCATCCCTTTATTGCCTGACAGGGTTGTATTCGAACATAATAAAGATAATTATTTATGGGTGTACTATTTTTTTTTCAATAATTCATGTTGCTCAGTCTCTTGACATAGTGAAAAATGATCCGCATATCGACTAGATTTATAAATCACGGGATTTAACTTGACTTGCCAAGAAAAAAATCTAAGTTGCTTTAAGTCAGCCATTTCAAATACAGAATATGTTTTGCTTAAAAACATTATAAGTAGGTGGGGATAAGAAAAGTTTTTTTTTTGAAATTGATAAATTCAATTAACGTCAGTTCCAAATTTGAAAAATTCACGCACCGAATGTGATACTCAAAGAGTAATTTTTGTATTGTGTATTAATTAATATTCACTGCCAAATAGTCTTCACAAATTATGTATGTTTTTTTATGACAGTTGCGCGATGCGGCGCTTTTTCCTCTTTCTGAAGTTAATGTTTTAAGCAGCCTTTTACTGTTCATCACCAGGGCGAATATTTGCATAAGCGAAACGCAATGCAGGCAGTCCTCTGCCTCGAAGAAGAATATTGCAATTCAGTCTGAAACGTCAACCTTAATAGAATAAGCAAAAGTACTATTACAAGCAAACAAAAAACTTTCAATACGTGCCCTTGAGGTGATTTTTCCACGAAAACGGCGCTATAAAAGTAATCCATTTATTATTATTATTAAGGGAACTGTTTTATATGAATTAATATGTATTTTTTTAAATCTCATCAGTAGCACGGTGAACTTCACTTAACACGTATTTAATAAATAACTAACAAAGTTAAAAATTTTGTATTATTAAAATCGTTAAAAATATTGTATATTTATCCCAGAAGTGTTTTAAAATTGCGAAAAAAATTACGAAAACATTTTAAAAGATATATATTTTGAAATGTTCCCGATGTCAGAAAAAAATGGTCGATACTTCGGCGATGTGGAAAATGATTGAATATTTAAATTAACTCTTAAACATGAGAGTGATGAAATGGGTCAGAGTTTATAATATTTCAGGACTTACTTATTCTTTATTAAAATTTCGCCCGTCCGTTGATATTTCCCGTACATTTCCCTATGTCGAGCTTTTAATTTAAAAATCAATACCAGCGCAAGGAACCAAGAGATCACGCGCTCAACGAGACGAAAAATCCGAAATAGGTAAAGCGCGCTCTTCAACGAAAAGCTTTTACTGTTTACACTTTCTATTTCCAAACACCAAGCTAACAAATATACCTTACTATCAAGTGTCAAGGTGCTCCCCTCTCGACGTAAGATTTAGTTGTGTTTTCGGCAGGAAAAGTTAAGCTGGATTCAAATAATATTTCACGAAGAACATCAAATAAAATACAGACGCTTTGGCAAAAGGTTAATCGATTGAGTGTTGCCGATTTCTTGCACAAAACAAACGGTTAAGCCTTTAGCATTAAAAAAACAGTTTTTGTCCAATTTGCTTTGAGGTCGTTTGTATTAAAAGGTTATTGGGGGTTGAATTAAAGGCGGAGATTTAGATTCTTGGCTACTCGATTTCCATAATGATTGCAAATACCTGCTTTTTGGTTTTATTTGATTAATGTTGAAAATGGAAATGAATTAGTAAAATTTGCCCTTTCCATGAAAAAAACATCGAGCTTAGGAATTATTTTCCAAATTGAAGTTGTTTAAACATTTGGATATTAATTTCCTTCACATGTTAACACAACTTCCATGGTAGAGAGGTTAGCGCTTTGTTTATCGACCCAATAGTCGCAAATTTAAATAAGAATCTTTTTTTGTTTTCCTTTTTTTTATGTTTGCACATAATTGCATAGTGGAAGACACTTAAGAAGTCACCATAAAACTCTACGACGAGTAAATACACAGATCCGAAAAGTGAGGTTCTATTAATCCTTCATTTTTATTCTCTCATCTTTTCTTCTCCCAACCCCATTTAACTTCACAGTGTTTCTTTAATTGGGGATGCAACAATTTCATATGCTGTAAAAAGTTAGTAGAAGGAATTAAGCAACTATTTAATTTTAATTTATTAACTGTAAACAGTTGATAATTTTTTCAAAGAAACCAAACAATATAAGATATCGTAGTATTTTCTGGATTGCGGAACAGATGTAAATTACCACCAAACAATTGTTATAAAAAAATATGAATTAAATAAAAAAATATAAACTATATTTTTCTTCTACTTTATAGTTAATAACCCACAATAGTCTCAACCATCGGAGAAAGTGGGACTATGGCATACCTAATCGGGGTATGTTGTGAGGCGGAAGGTAGCGGGGAGAGGAAGTAAAAGAGGAAGAGGAAGGTTGGGAAGTACTTGGCTGTTCAGATCTGGTCACCAAACACAAGTAAAGAAATTATGAAAGCATAAGTGTGAATTACCAAACTACATGCACTAAAATAATAAATGTATTGACAGTGTCACAACGATGTGAAAATTGATGATGTAGTTAATGTATATCTAGTTCTCAGCGATGAACTTTTATCACCACTCGGGGAATTCATAAACCTAAATCAATGTCACATTGAAATATTGAGCAAAAATATTTGACAGTGTGAAATCTGCAGGACCAGGTGGTATTTCACTTTTGTACACAAAATGGTCTCAAAAGGGTACTCAATATAAGTAAATGTCTAACAGTAAGATTTTATCACACCAAAATGATAGCATTGGAAGTACATGTCTAACAATTAGATTTTATCACATAAAAAACCTAATTATATACCAATACTCACTCAATGATTCTTTGGTAATTTTAGTCAATGAAATAAACTACCTGGGGATAGCGTATGATTAAAAAAAAAAATTATCACTTATAAATATATAAATACAATACAAACAAAGCAATAAAATTGCTCAAATTTATAATAAGAATAAATAAAAGAAGACTCTTGTTATATACCTACCTACTATGATATATTTTTTTAATATTTCATCAGTGCGTAGTCAAATCAATTATAACACAAATCATTTGGTCATCGCTTTATTTACGACGCGCTCAGTTTCTTTGAGAAAAAATCAGCACAAATTTTCATGACGCATAAATTAACTTTATGATCTTAAAATTTCTAATGAAAATAAAAAGTATAACTGCTTGTTAAAAATCTAAATTTCATAAAACTGTCGGACAGAAGATTAGTATCGGAATTATTTAATTTATAAAGCTATTATTTTTTTTATTAACAGCCTTGCTTTGACTGCAACTAATTTCTTTACGAAAAATCCAACAAAACCACACGAATCATTTTTTTTATACATAAATTAATTACTATAAATAATTTTCAGCGTAAGTATTCGAAGAATTGATTATCTCATACCAATCTCGAGATATCAAGAGAATAGACTAACTAACTAACGTACTATCATGCGTTTTCCCCGCAGGGGTAGGTAGATAGAACGTTCCGCCATACGACTTTGTCTTGGCACAAACTCCTTACTTCATTCACATTCATACATTGTCTCATACATACTAATCTGTTATTTTAGTACATATTTAGTACATTTTGTTACTCTTCACATGGCCTGACTCAAGTATTTGATTCACTTGATCGTGCCATGTCTTTCCCAGGCGTCCCCGACTTCTTCTTCCATTCACTTTCGCACCATAGACTCTTTTTACACTCCTTTCTTTATCCATTCGCTCTACATGCTCAAACTATCTAAGCGTCTTTTTCTTGATCCTATTCATTACGTTATTCACATTCACGATAGTCATCTGGTAAAAATAAAATGACTATCGTTCAGAATTGAAACAATGGTTTTTAACATTATTTTTTTGTTTTTATTTTTGCAGAAATGAGGTCTAATATCCTCCATTAATATTTTTGTTTTTACTTGTATTATTTTTTCTTATTTTTTTCTTATGATTTTTTAAAAAATTTTTCTTTGTTAATATTATTATAACTATGTATTAATATCAATTACGGAAGGTATTGCATTGCACTACTCCTGCATATCTTATGGAATAAAACATTATTATTGTTATCAAACAGTCACACTGTGAAATTTCTCGTAATGAAATGAATACTATTACATTTTGTAAAATCGTTGAAAATAATATGTAAATATAAGTATAACGGTACCGAACTACCTAAAAATATGCAAAAAAAAATTCTTACCTAGATTTAAACACATACGTTTAATTTTCTCATAAGAATTCTAGGAGCCAAAAGCTTTGCCGTTAATTATATCTTAAAATTAACCCCCATCACCAAAATTCCTAATATACATTTTCTTTTTTTCCCCCTGGCTTTTCCCTTGCCATAGCTTAACTATGGTTCAGAATCTAAAAAAGTCCTACTTAATCCGTGTTTAAAGAAACCCACTATAAAAATTACGTGTCAGCACAAACTGCAACCAAAAGTAATTAGCTACCCATCACACCGTTTCTCCGCAGGGGAAAGCAAAAAGGATGCTGTCAATGTCATTAAAAAATAGTTAATATACAACTTTGTCTCAAATCATACCCTTGCTTCATCTTACCATAACCCGTCTCAAGTTATTGATTATTTTGATATTGACACGTTTTTCTGGAGCATCACTGATTTCTTATTTCATCAACATGCGCGTCAGGTATACAGAGTCCTCAAAGAATTTTCCGCGTCAATCCAATCTAAATATTCAAACCATAGAGGCATCCTTTTAAAAATCCTATTCATCAAGCTTTAAATTAAATTCTTATAAAAATAATTGTGGAAGTTATTTTTCTGCTGCTACTTAGTTTAGACACTCCACTTTTATTGTTTTAATTTTTAATTTTTCTGTGTAACCCTATCTTTAATATTTTCCCCTTTAAATTTGTCTAAAAGTGATCTGTAATGATTTATTTATCGGCTACTAATGTGAATCCGTGATAAATAGTTGGATGCAGGCGAATTCTCCAGTGAATGAATATATATATATATTAAATAACTCTCTGTAACTGTGTTTTGTTCTTAAATAAAATAAAAACATAGGTACTGCATTCTTATCAGATATCCTCATTCGTAATACATGTTTTTAAGACACATTCACCCAGGGATCTCATACCCACTGAATTCTGTCAACATTCGTATATCTATCAGATCCATGTCTCACTGCCATACATGAGGGTTGATTTTAACTTTTTTAGCGACTAATGCATTCAGTCCTCCATCAATTGAATTTCCTGCATTCACCCTTCTGCCAATATCCTTATCAGTCTTCCCATCTCTCGTGGACGTATTTCCTGGGTAAATAAACTCATCCACTTGCTTACGGATACATCGTTCACAATTTTATTTTATTTTGTACAAAGTTTTCATATTATTTATTTCAAATATCAAGGCTTTGGCCTTTAACAAAGCAGTAAATAATAATTCTGCATACAAGCTGATATCATCATAAACTCAAGAAAACGAAGATCAATACGGTTAAATATTCATATAATCAGCATACAATAGACAATATACCTTAAAATTAGATTTTCAGTCCCGTGCCTAGATTTATACTTTTGAAGGAAAATAAAATAGAAATTTTGTATAAGACCACAGATATTTTTTTTATTTTATGACCGACTGGTTTCGTTTAGCGAAATCATCATCAGGGTACAACATTATCTTGGTATTTTACAAAGTTATTATTTCATTTTCATGAAATATGTCAAACCACAAAGAGATTGCTTTCTACGAAAATATTATACTTTTTAGTTCGTGCATGTAATTTATATATCTACGTAAAGAAGGAAATAAGAAAATTCCTTCCGGTAACGATCTACACTTGGAAAAAAAAACCTTAATCAAAGTAACAAAAAAACCTTAATAAATCATAATGGCCTTTGCAAATGTTCGCAGACAATATGTACCCTTTTAATAATTATAATCAACGGAGTTAGAGTAATTTTTTTTCTTCACTACCTTAAACTTTTACATCTTCAATCTTCCAAGAAATAAACTTTGAACATTAAGAATTTATCTCACTTTTTACAACCCCCTTTTTTATCCCCAAAGAAGCACGGAAATGTTTAATCCCTTTTTTCGTTCATACACACTATTGAATAAACTTTTCTCGGCTTAGTCCACCCCACGTTAACCCTTTACAGAGCTCAAAGCCTGGCTTTATATCGTTAATTTTTTATCACTAATTTAACTGCTGTGTTTTTTTGTCGTTCGAAATTACTTTTGCCTTATGAAAATAAGTTTGGAGGTAGTAGAAATAGTACTATCACGGTTATGTGAACATTGTATTTGCGTATACTACGAGTATGTGCAGCGTTGACTGGGAAGAAAGGATGTACTTATTTAAATATTTTTTACATTATATTTTGAGTCTTTAAAAACGATTTTGTTAGAAATGGTTTCTTACCATTGTACCTGAGTAGGAGGTATAAGGACGTATGTGTAGTTTTTTTAAAATTAAGTGTCAATTTATCTTGTACCTTGTAAGTACTAAACTTTCTAACTACACTAACTACAAGAATGTGAAAAGACGACCTAACATTTTTGATCGTGTGAGTGTTTTGAGTTTTCCACCGAATGAACTTATATATTTATTTCTACTGAATACTGCACAAGAGTCCCAACTGCTCCCAACCGTCTAGAGTCAGTAAGACTATGGCATCCCTAATTGGAGTATGTAGTGAGGCTAAAGGTAGTAGGAAAGGGAAAGAGGAAAAGAAGGGGAAGAGGTTGGGAAATACCTGGTTTTTGAGATTTGGTCGCCAAACACAAACACAGTCGCCAAAAACGGGCCGCAAATATAATATAAATATTTTAAATGAATTAAATGTGTTATGACACAATATAATTGAATAAAATTTATTTGCACACGGTTTTAACCCGCGACCTCTGGATTTGTTATCGAGCGTCTCTCCACTCAACGACGGAGGCCGTTAAAATTCGTTATATCACATTTTGTATGCCACTAAATAGTAATTACATAATTTTTTTTTTCAGCGGACAATTAACCAATTTTTCGAACATTTCATTCAAAAGATAAATCTATAGACTGTTAGCCTTGGCAACCCTCTATATACGAGTATAGAAATAATCATAAATTGAAGATAACATTTAGGAATTACAAAAACATGACTGCACACAAGAGGCTTTGAGGTTTTCCCAGGGCTTATGCCATCTTAAGGGATGCTTTGTGGAGGGTGTGTTTAGGAGCTGAAAGACGCATTTCGTAGGAGGGAGGAAATAGAAAAATTCAGCAGGTTGTTTCATAACCGAGAAAAAATGGGGTTGTAGAACTGATGAAATGCCAACCGCGTGTAAATGGATAAAATTGGATACGCGTTTGACGCATGTCTCGACTGTACATCGGTTCTTAAGAGATCAGCAGTGCTGTTTTGGAGTATTTTGAATTGAAATAACTATAGATCGAACAAAGCATTCACACCTGTTGACTGAGATAAAATAATTGTATTTCATCGACTGAGATATGGAAATTTATTTGAAACAAAAAAGCTGCGGGTCGTTCCAGAGACTAGCCGTAAAGTAAATGTCTGTCGTATACTATTGCTGGGTACGTGTTTGAACCAAACGACTGTCCTTTTGTTCTCCAGATCACTTTATATCGAAGCACCGGTAAAGTAGACAATTTTCCTAACAATAGCATTCCGTCCGTTAAGATATGGAAATCTATTAAGCGAATATCCTGTTTATGTAGTAAATTTATAAGTTTCAGTATCAACGAGCGCTAAACCAGAGGTGGCTGACTACAAAATAAAGTTTTTCGCGAAGTAAAATTAAAAAATAATAATTAAAGAAGATTTTTTTTATTTCCTTTGAATAAACATAATTTATTGTTCCCTTATGGGTTAAAAACGTTAAATAAAATAAACCTTTGTATTGAGGACGTCTGGCCGCCTGCGGGGGGGGTGGGGGAGAAATTCCTCGCGGAGGCCCCTATTTACATAAATTGTTTCTCCGACAAATGGCTCGTGAGGGTATGGACTTAATCGTAAACGGGCTGCTTTTTCCAAGGTAAATCTTTTAAAGAAAAACAGCCCCGGAAGATTTGTAGGCTTTTCGCCGTAGTCATCTGCCGCTGGGAAACAACGCCGGAAAGTGCGTGATCATGGGTACAAATCGATTTAAGACGAATTCGGCACTTTTAAAATGGTGTATATTTAAATCGAGGAACAAAGGAAACACGGACCTATTTGTTTTTTTCTATAAAAGGGGGTGCGTGAATTAAGCTTTTCAAGCAATGGTACGAGTTTCTAATTGAACTTGCACTAGTGAAACCACATCAAATTGACTGATTTTCATCAGTTTTTAGAACGACGAAAAAAAGTTATGCCGACTACTTATCTTCGATAAGTTTTTTTTTTATTATTGCATCGTTAAATAACAAAGGTTACAAAACCTGTGCAAATTCACGACAGCTGAACTCATAGTAGATAATTATTTCTGTTCCTTCACACAGATTTTCTGCTCTATAGTTCAAAATATTTTTCTGACAAAATTATTTACAATGTGGATATTCAAAAAAATAATACAAGAACATGCAAAGAAATTAGACTACCAAAAAATAAGAAAACCAATACATAAAAAAACTTACTTTATAAAGGGATGACATGTTATAATGTACTGTCGGAAACCATCCAAATTATGCCGATTAATAAATTTAAAATAACCTGTAGAAACCACTTGAAATACATATAAATCAAAATAATATGTAGTATATAAGTTATAAAATTATAATTGAATCAAAAATAATATGAAATACTTAGATACTTTGTAAACTTTGATGCACAGGTAACAAATTAAAACAAAATAAACATGATAAAAATAAACAAAATTGGGTACAACCGAAGTCTAGTCAGTAGTATTGACATTAATATTAACCTACCTTCCCTTGGCTATATTTTATAATAACAAATGTAAAGCGCCCTTCAGGCGATATAACACTAGACGCCCCCTTGTAAAGTTGACAATTTATTATTATTATGATTTCGGTAGCAAAAAAAGTTACAGAACCTAATACGCATTCAATTTTATAACATAAAAATAGTCCGCTAAAGACAGTGAAAACCGACACATGGCGTGGTATTTTCCGTAAATTATAATCATTTCCACCATTTCTAAACATCCAAAAATAGATATTTACATCCGAAAAATCACAACACGTAGAAATTACCACTTTTAACATATGTGTCAGCTTCTAACAGCGCTTTATGTCAATCAGTGCCCACGTAATAACACGAATAACACTTGTAAAATTATCGTTCGAGTAATAACGCCTCGAATACCTAGTTTATTTTTTCTTTCCGAACAACATTTCGTTACACATCGCATTCTCGTAAGGTCAAATGTAGCAGGCCATTGCACGCAATGAATACTGAAATATTTTATTATGAAATACATTTTTTTATGAAAATCATGTAATGGCATGCGAACATTCCAACTTCTCCTCGCGTGGCTGACAAATTACATTTTAATTGCCATGGAAATGTAATTTTCTTGATTATATTTTGAGCGGCCTTATACTATTTTGATGGGATTATACTTAAATACATTTATATTTTTTTTTATACATTTTTTTTTGTTTTCTCCCACATTATAATATACCAAGATGTATTTTTTAATTGAAGGAAATATTTATTTTCACAATTAGGCGTTTATTATTCCTATAAAAAATCACGATTGTTCCACTTTTGAAATCATTGATTCGTGGCAGTAGTGAAAATTGGAAAGTTTCATATCTTAAATGAAATGAAAAAATAACTTTGTAAAAGACCACAGATTTTATTGTAATTTTATATATTTCATATTTGGTACCTTTTTATATGTCATAAAAAATCTAATTAAATCTATGGTCTTGTACAAAGTTATTTTTTCATTTTATTAAATATGTCAAACCACATAGTAATTGCTTTCAACGAAAATATTTTATATCTTTGTTTCAATTATTTGTTTTGGACATGCGTGGTATCACCCCGCTACGGGCATTTTCAAAATAGTTAATTTAAACTTACGCTGGTATAAAATGACATCTGGGTCAGGTGTAGTAAAAATTAAAAATATATATATATATTCACCCTTGAACTATACACACATTTTAGCAGAAGGATATTTCTCTGAAGATTCTCGTATCAGTGTGAAATTGGTCTGGACTTTTTATTCATCAGAAGAAAAACGTGTTTTTAATTTCGTGTTGTAATTTATATTAGATCCTCCTGTATCTGTTTTCTCTTAGACATATTTTTTTCCTATTTATCTTTTAAATTCGTAGTACGTAATCATCATATTACATTGTTAATTAAAAATGTATATTAACTACAAAGCTGTACGCAAGGTTACAAATACCATATCAAAATTAATTTGAAGACGAAATTGCACCGTTAAGCAGATTGTGTGATAAAATATATATAAAATGCGCTTTCAAATGTTATTTTATTATTATCAAAACATTACCTCAGTGAACAACAAAAAAAACAAAAAATATTTTAGTAATCGACGTGAGTTATTTGAATTGTTAGGTAATTTATTTTTCAATCTTCTTGGCGAGGTATTCATAATTTATATGGAGCTGTTTAAATAGAGTTAATTTATTATTCATAGACGGAATTGGTGTAATTAAGCAAACTTCATATACCACAAATAAATACAAGATATTATTTTTCGTAGCAGAGAGCGCGATAGTAATATTTCGAAGCTTTTTTAATAATTTATATCTCGAAACTCGCGGCATAATTCAATAGGAGCTTCGCGCTTTCCCAAATAGCTGCTCTTTTCTTCGCCGGATAATATTTTTGTAATCATATTTCTAAGGGCAAAGACATTCGAGTAGTGAAATTGGAAATGGAAAATTATTTTTATTCATTTCAGCAATGGCGTTATGTTAAAGAACACAATAATTGGTTTTGATAACCAAAGGCCATAGAGATTTTAAATTTATATTCCTAAATGTATAGAGGCATGAAGAAAAATAAAATAAACATATGTCACTTTTGTAAATTCCCTCGACAGATAATAACTCTTTCTTTAAATGTATAATAATTATTTACCAGTTATTGGTATTTTATCACTAAAGCGGGAAACCCCAGGTAGTAAAAATGTTTTTCAGAAAAAATATGTTTTTAAAATTTCTATCTAAAAAAATAAAAGTGTGGACTACCCCAAATTGAAACGAAAATTTGGTTTGCTTTTTTTAAAATTTCTGTGAACACTATTGCAAAAAAAAAAAATCTAATTATATCTAATAATATTTTTTGAATGAACGCGGCAAATGTACCAAGCTATTTTACATTTAATGATAAATACAAACGTTAATAAAATATTTTTTTGTTGTTTTCACAAATTGGTAACAATAACAATTTTATTATTTTGAGCGTTGCCTATCAAAAATACAACGTTTTTTCCGGATGTATTAAAAAAACATAGCATTTTATGGAAGCTTTTCCTTTATTATTGCTTTATCTTTACATTTACCGGTCATGCCAAGACCTAATAACAAAAATGGAAATGCTTTTGAAAACGTTTTCGTGAAAAAAAAAATCATTTTTCCACCTTCAACCTACCATTAAATTCAATCAAAACATCGTTAGATTGCCGGAATTTCCTTAATAATTTTCTTCAAAGCAATACAACATAGAACCTGCTCAAAAATACATGGAACAAATAATAAATAGCCGGCATTCCCATAGAACCTGAAGAAGATATTTCGGACTGAGGCTTACGTAAACGCTTTCAGACTTCGTAATTTAGAAAATAACTCTCATTAGCGATTTTTCCCAGCTGAAACACAGACCTATTTACGTTTTAACGACGCAGTCAATTATTAATCATAATTGACTTTCTTTAAGTAAGTTCAATCAGGCTTATAATTATTATTACACGCTATTTGCAAAGTAAACGAATTTGGAGGTATTATTCAAGTATTTTTTTATTTATTTTTTTTTTATTTAATATATATATATTTTTACAATAATATTTAAGAGAATTGATAATTTTCACAGTGTATTTCATAATAAACATATAAGCTATTCCTCACCATAAAGAACAAGGTTCTTGTGTTTGGTGAGGGAATTTACGCTAAAATAATGTAGTTAATACAGCAAAGAAAAAATAGAAGTAAAAGTTTAAGAAAAAAGTATTTGTGTAAAAATCAGTTATAGTAATAAATATTAATACATAATGATGACACAAATTTTGTGGAAATAAGAAGAATAAAAAGAAAGAAAAGGTCAAATAAAAATAAATTATAATAACAAAAACAATTATTAAAGACTGTTAAAGTTGTTTGATGTAATTTTTTAATTTAAGCTGAAATTCATGAATATTATCTATAGTTCTTAGTTTTACAGGAAGATTATTAAAGTAAGTTATTCCTAGATAGAGGTAGGTATTTTGAGAATGCTTAGTGTTAAATTTTGGAATTTTAATGTCATTCTGATATCTAGCAGACATATTAAGTTGTAATTTTTTTAGCTGTCTTTCTTTATAAATTTGTATAATCGAATATTTTTTATATATTTTATCTATTTTAGGTACATTGAATATTGTAAAAAGGGTTTCAGTAGGAAATGTTGATGGTTTTTTTAAGATTACCTTAATTATCAATCTTTGAATTATTTTAAGTGGATTCAAAATGTTTTCATATGTCCCTCCCCAGCCAATTATACCAAATTGTAATATAGATTGAACAATTGCATAATACACTCTTTTAAGGTTTTCTAGTCTAAGAATATTTCTAAGTCTTATGAAAATATATATGCATTTCCTAATTCGTTTAACAAGTTCACTTATATGTGTTTTCCATTTAAAATGTTGATCTATATATACACCGAGGTATTTAATTTTGAAGGTTGGACTAAGTATAGAACATTCTTGATTGCAATTGGTACTATTACATTTACTTTGGTGTATTACAATTTTTAACTCTGGTTTCGATTTAAATTTATTAATAGAGAAAGGGATAAATTTTGTTTTGTCTGTGTTTAAGGAGAGAAGATTTTTATCGAACCAGTTTTTTAATATATTGATATCAGTATTTGCTAGCTTATTAACAGTATCCCAGTCAGTACCTTCGACTATTATGACGGTGTCGTCAGCATAAGATACTATTTTCCCGTGTAGCTTTTGTGTGAATATGTCATTTACATAGATGATAAACAGTAGAGGTCCCAGAACTGTACCTTGAGGTATGCCGAAATTACTTATTTTTGGCTGACTAATCACATCGTTTATTTTTACCACTTGGGAACGTTCGAATAGGTAGCTTTTTATCCATTCTAGAGCTGTACTATTGATTCCAATATTATTTAATTTAATTATAAGTTTATCATGGGATATACTGTCAAACGCTTTTTTAAGATCTATGAAAATTCCAATGCATTTAAATGATTTATCTAATGAATTATTGATATAGCTAGATAATTTTGCGATTGCATCCTGTGTGCTTCTACTTTCCATGAAACCGAATTGATTTTCATGAATTATAGTATTGCATTTTATAAATTGGTTCATTCTTTTTTTAACAATTTTTTCAAAAATTTTTGCAATATTTGAGATAACTGAAATGGGTCGGTAATTACTAACTTCTTCAGGATTACCAGATCTAAATATTGGAGCTATGGTAGTTTGTTTGTAAATTGATGGAAAGACTCCGCTTTAGAAACTTATATTAATTATATGCATTAACGGTTTAGAAATTTGGTTTTTAATATTTTTTAAAATATCAACTGTAATTCCATCAAATCCTGGAGCAGTACCTCCTTTCATGCCGCTTATAATAGTTATTATTTCGTCTTCTGTGGTGACTTGAAATGTTGCCATTTTATTTTCAGTATCAATATTACAGTCTGGAGTTGTTGTATTTGGGTCTATCTGTATGAGGTTGGCAAGATTTTTGCCTACGTTTGCAAAAAAGGTGTTAAATATATTTGCAGCTTTCAGAGGGTTTTCTGTGCAACAAATTTTTGAGTTATCATGAGTAATAGTACTGATTTTATTATTCTTATTCTTTTTCTTTTCTATTATTTCATTTATAATTGTCCAGACTCTTCTACTGTCATTTTCGACCTGTTCCAACTTCTGTTTATAATAGCTTTCTTTTGTATTTTTTATAATATATGAGAGTTTGTTTTTGTATGCTTTAAAATGTTTCAATAAATGTTCATTATTTGGTTGTTGGGTAGTTAGTCTGTAAAGAGCTTGCTTATGTCGTACAGATACTATTAAACCGTGAGTAATCCACGCTTTAATTGGTTTGAATTTAGATAGTTTGGACTTTGATATTATATTATTTGTTGAGTCTTTTATGAATTTAGATAATTTTTCATTAAAAAGTTTGCAACAAATATTGACATCATTACATTGATATAATTTAATCCAATTTTCTGTTTGTAATTTATATTTTAACATACTCATATTAAGTACTTTTTTAGAAACATTGTTTTGTTTAGGGAATGGCAAAGTTGGGTTATTGTATTTATAGTTAAAAATACATGAATAATGATCAGTGATAGTTGTATAAATGACAGCGGATATTATATTTTGGATATCAGAAATATTTGTAAAAATGTGGTCTAAACATGAAGGTCGTTGACCTTGGACGTTCCTAGTATATGAGTTTATGCACGGTAAATAATTATGTTCCGCTAACATGTTAAGATAATTATCTTTATCCTTACTGGAGTAGTCATTCGCAATATTTATATTCATATCTCCAACAATAATATTTTTTTTATTTCTATAATGTAATAAAATATTTTTTAATTCATCTATAAATTGTGATATTATCGATGTATGAGTGCGATAAATAGCAATAATATTGTAACATTTATTTTGGTTATTAAATTCAATATTTAATATGTTAACATTATTAATATCGTGAATCTCTTTAATGTTGGTTACATTATACTGGTTAGATATAAATATTGCAATGCCACTGTTTTTGTTTATCTTTGTAGTTGTTACATAGTATGAGAATCCGGGTATAGTATAATTCAATTCGCCGGCGGAATGAGTTTCTGTTAACACTATGCAGTCCGGAAAATAATCTAATGCTTTTAATGATATAATTAATTCATCGAAATTTTTTTCAAGACTTCTTACATTCATATGAAATAAAGTAAATCCTTTATCAGAGCAAATAGAATTAAAATCTTGTATGGAGTGACATATTTTTTCTTCTACATGCATTTTTTGTCCAATTCATCACATAAAAAATCATTCATTTTTTTTATATTTTGGTTAATTTGAGAAGAAAAAAATAAGAATTACCATATTTACTCATAGTCGATTCGTTCTCTGGCAATTTGAAGCATTTTTTGCCGGTACATACATTTGATGCTATCAACTCTATGTTCTGTGGAATAGTTCATTTCAAATCTTTTGTTTTGTACACAGCAATTGTTGCAAATTGGAGTTTGTTCTTTATTTTCACATTTGGAGAGTACGTGTTCTTTGGTACAATGAGGGCAAGTTGGGGGCTGCGTCCTGGCGAGACATCTTTGAGCTGTGTGGCCGAATTTAAGGCAGTGGTAGCATTGTGTTAGTGGATTACAATCTTCGACGTATACTCTTTGATATTTTATGTTTATTTTTTTTTTTGTCCAGCAATGTTCGTCTTAATTTTCCGGTTGTTTCAATGATGTAGTTTGTAGTGTCGTTTTCTTTACCTTCATTGTATTTGTTTTTTAATTCCTTAATAAGTTTAATGTTATTTTTGTCTTCTTGAGTAAAACCTTCATTTTGTTGTATGATTCCTTCTATGATTTCCTCTTCAGTTAATTGGCATTGAAGTCTTTTCAACATTAAAAATGGTTTCTTTTTTTTTACTTCTTCGGCCAATATTTCATCTCCGATTACTTTGTTTATTTCTTTGGTCAATTTTACAGCATCTTCCTTCTTTTGACATGTGATTAAAATTTTTTCTTCACCAATTTTTTTAATACCATTAACTCCGACTTTTATTTTTGTTAAATTAATTTTTTTGTGTATTTTTGATTTTATTTCTTCGGCTTTCAAAGTGTTTTTCGAAGTTATCAAAATGGTAAAATAATTATATTCAATAATTATTTTAGAGATGTCTAACTTCGTTAGCCTCTTTAAACTGTTCGATGTGCTTTGTGTTTTAATACCTTGTAGAAAAATTTTGTCAACAAATCAAATATGTAGATTTGCTTAAATTATACCTGGGAAGTTTTTATGAATTTCTAACATGTGTACCATTTCAACACTGGGAATGATTTAATTGCGATTATGTAATATTATATTCTCCTAACACTCTGTAAGGTGTACAGAAAGGGGAACTATATCGCCACACAGTTGTGCCATGTTATCAGGTATATTAGATATGTTAATGCGGGCTTCGAAGAGATCAGCTTAAAACGAAGAAGGAAATGTTGATTAATAAAGAGTGCCATAATATTATATTTCCGCAACCGATGATCACGGCAAAGAAAAATTTTCTATAATACTTATCTTATTTATAACAAGGATTCTACTAACAAACTAACTAATCTCCGCAAAAGTAGACAGAAAGCTTACATATACTCTTCTGTTATTCTGACTCTTAGCATGGCCCGACTCTAGTATTTGATTCATTTGAGCATGCCTTGTCTTCCTCCGGCGTCCCCGACTATTTCTTTCATTCACTTTCGCGTCATATATCCTTTTAACACTATTTTCTTTTTTCATTTGCTCAACATGCCCAAACCATTTAAGCGTCCCTTTCTTGATACTATGCATTAAGCTTACATCAACCTTGCATTACTTCCAGATTCACATTTTTGACTTAGTTATACATGGTTTTACCGCACATACGCCTCAGAATTCACAGCATTCAGTCTACTTTCATTCTTCATCTGCCAGTGTCATGCCTCACTGCCATACATCAGGGTTGGTAAAGCACTCCATTGTGCGCTGCTAGCTTCGTTCTTCGACTCAAGTTCTTCATTAATGGAGTATCCTGCATTCACCCTTCTTTCAATATCCTTCTAAGAAAAAAAACAATTTTTAGAGTAATAAAAATACCGAAGATAAAACAATCTCAATTACAACATGAAAAATGTTAAAAAATATTGCTTACAGTTTTTTTATCAGATTTATTGCAAATTATTTTTTACAAATAGCTCCTCCATTTTTAAACACATACAAAAACAGTCATGTTTTTAATATAATCTCAGAAAACTGGCATTTCTTTAAACGTTTTTTTTTAAATCATCAGAATAATGTAATTGGCTCACTACAATATAACTGCACTGTTATGATTAAAGAGTCTTATTAAAGTTTAAAACAACACAATTTAAACGTACTTCAAACAAATCATATAGATGGCCAAAATGAAATTAGCCCTTCCAGCGACGATATGTACATTTTTACGAAGCATCACGCTCATTAGTTTAATGCATTGCAAATATGGTTCCGCATTATTGATTGATTGATATGTTATAAGCCATCAATTATCCATAGTTAGTAATTATTATATAGATGCTGGGAATTAATATAAGTATGGCTTTAATCAAATTTATAAAAAAAAAATTATTAATTTCAGTATGAATTTTGGAAAAAATATTTAGATAAAAATGTTTTCAAATTCTCAAAATTTGGCTATTTAATTTCGGCAACGAATAAATGTTCGTATGACTACGTACATCTTGCCAAAAAATATCGCGAAATCCCCTATTGTTAATAAAAATGCGTCTACTAAATTGGGTAAGCAGTAACAACTGCTGTCTTACATTACGCCCGACGTAAGTTGATACGACTCCAAAACTTCCGTTTTGATTTATGTCGAATTTTATTGGACGTAAAATTTTCACGATACGGCTCAATGTTATCACCATAAAATGCTGAAGTTGTATTAAGTGATGCTTCCTTGTGTTTCTATTGCTAAATATTATGTCACGTTTTATCGTCGAAGTTTATGGTCTCCTTTCAAAATTCGAAGCCTGCATATTGTCTTAATACCCTTGTAATATTAAGGGCGAAAAGAGGTAGCAATAAGGTTCTATCCTCCTCAATAATTCGGAATCAAAATTTTGTTACCAATTCGTAGAAAGGTACCTCTCCACTTCGTATTCTTTTTTTACGGTAGGTAAGTAAGGATTTTATACCTGATATATATCTTATGATACAGTGAGTGAAAATGATATATATATATATATATATATATATATATATATATATATATATATATATATATATATATATCATACAGTGAGTTTAAATGATATATCGTCGTGTCACCGGAAAGGCAAAAAGGGCTGAAACGGCATTTTGGGAAGTTTACACCAGAGCCAATTAAAGTTTTCTTAGTTTTATAATGGAATTTTGAAAAAATGATTAACTTAGGTAATTCAATGCTCTCACTGAGTTGCCTAAAGTAACAAAAAGCTAAAAAAAGTTCCACACTTGTGTCGCTTGAGTCAAACCTTCTCACAGATGGTTAATATATTTTAGATGGCTAAATGGCAACATTAGTCTTCAGAATCAAGTAAGGGTCAGAGCTTTTGATGCAGATAAAATAACTGATCAAAACTGCATATTTATCTCATTATTGGCCAAAGTGTCGCTCAAGCCCTTTTGGCTTTCCAGCGATGATATATTTATATATATACCCTTTTGGCTTTCCAGCGACTTATCATATAGTATGATATATCTTAAAATTATTATATATCATTTATTATATTATATATCTTATGATACAGTGAGTTAAAATAAATTCCAAAAGGCCACAAGCCAGTAATAATATGAAAAGATATATATTTGTCATTTAAAACATAGACCCTAAGAAAATAACTTACAGTTGACTAAATAATAATACATGTTTTACTTTTTTTTGTTTTTGTTTTAATGTGAATAATTTATTATTCCTACACTTTGCAAATATCAAAGCCATACATTATTTTAATGTTCAAATCGTATTTGTCAAAAATAAAGCAGACAACTATAGATATTTCATAATTTAAAAAAAACCACAAACGCATCTAACGCACCCCGTGTAAACCGTCTTCCAGAAGGTAATAAAATTACCGGAATGTATACCTGTCAGCCATAAAACTAAAATCCTTAAGTAACAGATATTCACTATGAATATCAATTTCCATCCCTTCCGGACCTAATAGTATATATTCCATAGACTTACTTAAATTGTACCAGTCTGAAGATGCCCGTCATAAGGTGAAACCGGTTAGGTCTTATATAAAAATTAGTGGAATAAAGTTAAAAATTGAAATTATTTAAATCGTTATAAACGAGTTTAATTTTTTTTTAATATTTACTATGTAACTCATTCGTTTTAATATATAATTTAAGAGTCTTAATATTTGTACTGTTTCTAGGTTAATGTAAATACTTACACAATGGGTTTGATTTAAGTATTATGTACTTACATAGAAAGAAAAACTATTTATATTCGGCAATCGATCTTTAGAAAATTTGTCAAAGGCGACCGGTTAAAAATGATTGTAGATTTTTTGTACAATAAGCCATAGATTTTACATTATGGGTACCTACATATCTACAGCGATAAAGGTTGGGTCATAAAAAATATACACTAATCTAAACATTTGTTTACTGCAGGGGATTGTAGATTAGGAATCAAGTAACTGAATTTCTTGTCATTATCAAATGGTCATCTCATATTTTACGAAAGAAGAACAGAATGATAACGGTATAGTGCAACCCACCATAATGGACAATATTTAACAACAGTTCAAAAGATTTTGGAAGACACTCTAGGGAAGGTTAGTAAATCATGAATAAAGCTACAATATATTTCATAATAGATAAATAATCATGCTGTTATTGAGCGACAGAGAAGAGCATTGTGCATTAGAGGTAACATAATTGCTCGAAGATTCAACAAATGGAGCCGAGAAGCAAAACGGTTACATTTAAATACGTATTTTACCAGCCTGTTGACCTCGGAGATGTGGACAAATTTCAAGCATGCAACTTTAAAAATAATGGAGGAACAATACATCAACTCGTATCGGATGCTTTTCGGGCTGTCCTGGTACTGCAGTGCCTCGGAAATGTTCGCAGAAGGGCGATTTCCCGGGTTCAGAGCCCTTATAAGAAGACAAATTGCCAACTACAGAATTTAAAAAAAAAAAAAATTACGTGAATCCCGCACAAGAGTATCAACTGCTCACAACCGTCTAAAGCCAGTGAGAATATGGCATCCTTAATAGGGGTATGTGATGAGGCTGAAAGTAGTGGGGAGGGGAAGGAGATGAGGAAGGGAAAGGTTGGGAAGTACCTGGCTATTCAGATCTAGTCACCAAACACGGCTAAAGCAATTTCAAGCAACATTTCAATTCTGAATGATGGTCTTTCACCAGGGCGACACTTGGAGTATATACAACTAGAACGTGCCGTAAATATACTATATTATATTTTATATCAATTAGATGTGTTATGACACATATTAATAAAATTAAATTTATTTTCGCACACCGGGTTCAAACCCGCCACTTCTAGATTCATAATCCCCTGAGATCTGAAATAAATATATTTAAAAATACAGGGGAACAGTGCGAAAAATCGGGTATTAATAATAATAATAAAAGTTTTATTCTAAATCTTGTGCAGGAGTAGTGCAATGCAATACATTCCAAAATTGATAGTAATACATAATTTTAATAAAGTAAAAGTTGTAGTACACACAAATCTAAGTTTTTTTTGTTTAATAAAAAAAGTAGAAGAAAAAAAAATAATAATAAAAATAAATAAAAAAAATATAAATGTATATTAAATATAATTATAAATTCATAAGATTTTTTTTTAATAATACATGTAAGAATTATTAATGGAGGATATTAGGATATTATTATCTCTTGAAAATATGGTTCAACCTTTAGTTTTCTCGACATACGTAGATACATATGAGCTTCCGATGAAATGGAACAGAGCCTATTTGACTATATCCTATAAATACTTGCAGTTTTCCAAGAAGAGCTGTGAGTAGCCGAATCCATCCAAAGTTGCAAACAACCGACATGTCCCAGATAGCTGGAAATAGTCGAAAGCTCCATTACACCCCAATTAATCTCGTTTCCCTTTACTCTGCGGTCCGAATTCATGTAGCAACGATACGTTTTTTGTTCTCGGACGTCGGGAAATGTATGCGATTCTGCAAATGAGCCTCGTAACTCATAAAGTTTACGCAGCTCGCTGTGTGTTTGTTAAAGCTCTTTGGATTTATTCGCGTCAGTCTAATTTGTTTTGCTGTCATCAGCGTACGACCTTTTCTGTAAATTTGAAAGCGTAAAAGACTAAACGAACACCCGAAAGACGCCAAATAGTGTTTAAACAGCGTTTTATTGGGGATTTTTTGAGTTGATGAGAATTGTGTTTGGGGAAAGGACATGCAGGGAAGTTTCCGGCTTTTAACTCATTTAGTTACTACGCATACATAGCTTGTCAACTAATGTTTTAATTTTTTTGGATGATATTTTACTTAACATTAACAGTAGGTAATATCTGTGTGCGCAATGAAGAACGGAATGAGTCAATACATGCAGATGTTGAGGAGAGACAAAACAAAATTTAGAAATTTAGTTTTTTGTATGTAATTATGTCATATTATGTCACATGACCTTTTTCAAAAAAATAATATCACATTATTTTATTTTCTGACTCATCTCATTTTTGCTGGCTAGATCTGTATCTAAGGAACAATTCTACATACATAACTCAAAAAAAAAAATTTTTTTACTTAATCCGTTTTTCCTTTCGCACACAGAAATATAAATACAATATTTCAATATTGTCCTTTTTATCTGTTGTTTGTAATAATTACCTCCCCAATTCAGAAAATCTTCGTGCCTAAAGAGGGAGTAGGTACTATCATGAGTTACTCGTACATTAATTTTATTGATTAAAAAATGTCATGAAAAAAAATGTACACATTTATTTTTATTATTAATTTTTACACGCGCCCTTTATGTCTTTAGGAAATTCATTAAAACACTTAATGGCGGAGGATGAGGAATGATGTTTTGCCGTTGTCGTATTAAGTTTAACGGTTATTATTTGGAGTAAAGTTCTTGGTCTGGTGCTAAAACACTCCAATTCCCATTTGTCTATGGAGTATTTTGGTTTGTAGCCATTTGTATCTTGTAACATATTTAAAAATTAACCATTGAACACATATTGACGATAAGAGACTGCATAGTGACTTGTAGAAGGATATATTTTAAATAAAAAAGTTCGTGACGCATGATACTGCAGTACATTATTTATTCTGCATGCATAATCTTGATATCGTATTTTGTGAACGGTGATACATCTAATTCTTCAAAAAAAATGTCGGATACAGAAACGGATAACCTGAATACGATGAACTCAAACCTTTTCCTGATTTTGTTCGGGTGGCTTCACTCTGAAGAATCACCGAAATGGCGGGGAGTATGACGCTTAAGGAGAATTTCGTTTTCATCAAAATTATTAAAAAAATCTTTTGAATTTTCTATATCCATTTCATAAAAAATTCTGCCTCTCATCTGTAACGTGTGATGTATTTTTTTTAATCATCCAACGTAACACAATTTTCTTTAAACGTTTGTACACGCTTAAACCTATTTAAACTATGTTCCCATTTGCATTGAAAGGATGTTAAGGGAGAAACGGAGGTTTTATTCAATGTAGTGGCGTGCGGGAGGAGGCTTGGCGAAAACAATGAGTTTTACCTACAGCCTCGTTAGTGACGTCACGAACCACAAGATATTTTCGACTAATAATTAAGTGGAAATCTCAACCGAGATAGAAATGTTTAACCCTTATGTGACTTAAAAAAACTATACCTTTTTAAAATTGATACGAATGTTTCTTTTACAGTATATAATTTGCTGAAGTTTGCTGGACCAATTTTATGGCGTAATACATTTCGACTCAGTTCAAGACTTGAGTAAGGGGATAGGAATTTCACCCAGTACCATCTTTTCTTGAGGTTTTTAATTCAGTGATGTACTTTGAACACAACAGTCCATTATATTCATCGTTTAAAAGAAGATAAAGTGATAAATAAATATGGACAAGTTTCAGATTCCATATAAATCACATGAGGGTATGCGGGTACCCTTTCAGTCATCAGAAGGTGTAAGTTTTATTCAAGCGTTTTCCGCTCATATACCACCCTTCACATATCCAACGGTTATGTTTAATTGTTCATTTTCACTATTGTGGAGAAGTCAGGAAGTTTCAGCCGGTTAGACTTACTGGAACATTAAAAAAATCTATGTTATAAACCAAAAAGGGTACCCGGGTACCCTTTTAGTCACATAAAGGTTAATTATAAAATAAGAACCGAAATTAGGTATTAATCCGAAATAACGTTGTACATCGCAATACACTTATTCGGAAGATAGTTAAGTGAGTTAAGGAGTTTATTAGACATATCGCGTTTATGAATAAAACTGAAATGAGCTTTGCACTTAATTTTTATTTTTATAATGAATACCGCACAAGAGTCCCAACTACTCCCAACCGTCTAGAGCCCGTGAGAATATGGCATCCTCAATTGTGGTATTTTATGAGGCTGAAGGTAGTGGGGGGGGCATGAGATGGGAAGAGAAAGGTTAGGAAGTACCTGGCTATTCTGATATGGTCACCAAACACGGCTAAAGCCTTTTCATGCAAAGTTTCGACTCTGAATGGTGGGCTTTCACCAGCGGGATATTTAAAGTATCTACCATTATCTGCACAATAAGTAAATTAAGAATAATCAAGTATTTTAAAGTGTCATATTTGAATAATAGTCTTCTTCTTCGAGGTTGTTCTCCAAGTTGACGGCATCCAAAGTGGTAGATACTTTAAGTATCGCCCTGGTTAAAGACCACCATTCAGAATCGAAACGTTGCTTGAAATTGCTTTAGCCGTATTTGGTGACCTGATCTGAATATCTGGGCACTTGTCAACCTTCCTCTTCCCCATCTCTTTCCCTTCCCCACTACCTTCAGCCTCATGACATACCCCAATTGGAGTGCCATAGCCTCAGTGGATGAGAGTTAGGTGAGATTTTTTTTTAGTTTACGAGAAATTCACCTAGTTGCTAGACTTCTGGACAAATTTAACTGATTATTAAGAATTTGACTATCAATTTTAGTGTGTTTCTTTATTTCTAGTGCTTCTAAATTATTTAATCTGTTGCCATGACCATTTTAATGGAGAATATGAGCGCCGGTGCTTATATTGAATGTGTGATCTTTTTCAATAAGATGATTAGCGAATTCTGAAAAACCGTAGTTATTTATACATCTTAGATATTCTTTGTTTCTAACATTTAAATTGCGGGTTGTTAATCACAACAATCCAATTATCAAGTTTGGACCTCTCAACTTACCAATCAGTATTTATTAGACCGAGTTTTTACAAATTGTTTATACGTGGGTGAGAATAATCCATATTATAAAATAAAAACTTATTTAAAGGAAACCTATTACAAAAAGAAACACAATATATTCATAATAAACTTAGTAAAGAAAAAAGAGAATATAAGCAAATACGAAAATAATTTGAATTAAACTAAGATATTTTTAAATAGCGTTACGTTTTACGTTTGTGCAGTGGTTCCATCTATAACAGTAAGTTAAGCTCCCACCCAGGCTGCGCGTAAAAGCCTATCGACATAAATTATCAATAATATGATCACTTCAAGTTCCATCAAGGAGCGCTGAAGCTTAAAGTAGAAGGCTTTGAACTCTTGACCTAGATGAGTTTAACAGGAAGATAAATGTATCGTCAGAATAAACAACAGTGGAAAGTGCAGAGGGTAAGCCCGCACATCCTAGTTTACGAGCTGCAAGAGTTCGACAGGGAGTCAATAAATGCACGAGCAAGAATATGGTTGTATAATAAAGCTTCTGAAGATATACCGTTCATTATGTTTATTCCTTTATGACAGCTCAAGCGTAGTCATCAGCTTGTAACCAGTAGAACTGTAACATTGCCATGAGGAGTGTTTTGAAGCTTAAAAGGGTGATGATGGGAAGCAAAAGAAGGGGTGGAAGGAAGAAGTTATGTGGGAAGTACTTAGTTATTTAGATCTAGTCTAGCTCGTAGTAAAATATACTCCCAGTATTACATTGATAAGACATCACCACTCAAAACAAAAAAGATATTAGAAAGATCTTAGTGAAGTTTACTTATTCAATCACTACTCTGTCCCTTTCGTCTTTCTTTCTTATTTTTTTCCATCTGCCTCAAAATACTTCCTGATTTTCGGAGTGCAATAGTTTATACAGGTTTGATAAGTTAGTACTTTTGTGTTTCTGTTTCCTTTTCTCTTTCGATTTCTTAAAATCAACAATTTAAAAAAAGTATGTCATTTCTCTGAAATTAGTTTCCCTAAAATTAATTTAATACAGATGGCATATTTCAAATTGCATAAAGCTTCTAATAAACATGCTACGATTCAAAAGTTTACACCATTCTTATTTAGAACCCTTCAATAAATGAATTAAACAATATTAATAAAATCTCCGTAAGATTGAAGATGTTTCTAATAAAGCAGATTTCGGTGAAAGCGAGTTCAATTCCATTTGGAGCGATTTTTTACGTTTTTTTCTTTCTTTTTTGTAGATACTGTGTCAATAAAAAAATGATAAGAATTACTAAAAAAACGTAGAAAATATTCGCAATGCTTTCCACCATCTAATTTTTCTAAAAATGTTGTATTTTTTTATTCGTTCAGAAGTCTGTTAGATTTGGACATGTTACAAAGACATACATCTAAAAATGTCACCAAATTTATTTATTAAATGATGGTTTCATGGTAATATTGAAATGAAAAACAGATTACGAACCTCCGATATTCTATTACCTTTCATATATTTTTCTACATAACGTGGCTAAAAATGCCGTACCATTTGGATCTTTATAATAACCAAGATTGATTGGGTGAAAATGTCCCCAGGCAATAAGCCTAGAAAATAAACTAAATCTAGCCATAATAAGTGAAAAAATACATTTTCTATAAAACATCCACCATTTTATATTAAAGAACTATGAACTAGTTTACTGTTTTACTCTGTATGATTAATTCTTCTATTCTAATCTTCTATTCTACTCTGTATATTGAAGTCCACTATTCTAAACAACTGTTCTACTGTATATAGTATCTCCACTATTCTACTCTTCTGTACCTATAAAATAATCTGACTCACTTCTCTTACTTGCCGGGTTAGAGTTGACAGCTGATACTGCGGCCAGAATCAGAATGATCCATATCCACTTTGCGGCGCCGCTGACCCATTTTTGGTCTAGTCCTGCACTTAAGTTCGCCATTATACTTTATTTAGTACACAATGATTGATACTTTATGTCTGGTCTTTAGCACATAGAACACATTTTATTGCGGCGATAAACAACCCACTTAGAACAGTTATTTCATATTTGATTGCCTTTTATATTGAGACCGCTTCTTGGCTGGTTTATAAAATATCAATAAAGATGGATATATAAAAAGAGCCAGCGCGAATTAAAAGATGCTAAAGATTAGAAGATCAATTGATTATACACCTTTTTATTATCTTGATTATATATCATAGTTATTATTTTGAAAATTGAATTATTAAAAAGAGAATAGTGAAATTGAAAAAAAAAAAATATTTTTTAAATGTTTTAAAACAACTCAAATTTAAGCACAGTTAAACGCAAAAACACTCACATAAAAAAAATCTTATGTCCGTATGATTTTTTAAATTATAATAAAGCAACTATTTTGCACTAAAGAAATCATTGTCCACTGTCCACTCGAGGACTAAAACATTACGTTTACGATTATCATGCAATATTTTCGCTGGAAGATCATTCCGTTTTTTTTTAACGGGGTTATTTCGTGCTAAAACTACGCTAGACACTCGGCCGCCGGGAGAATACTGCCTCGATCTTCACCGCGAACAACACGACTGCTCGCTGCGGCTGATCGCGCCGACTGGCGTGCAGTAGAGGGACAGAGGATGGAGGAGCAAACCGGGGGGGCACAATTACACGCTGCCCCTTCTAGCCCCGGCCTCCCCTACTCCCTCCCGCTACATATATTGTTTACCAGTGTGTTGTGTTGCGCTGGGGTTGTTCGATACAGGGTGGCTTTGGGGTGAATTAAGGTAATTTATTTAACGGAAATTATTATCGAGGGACGAGTAGATAGAATTAAACACTTTCGCAAATAGGTGGAAGTCAATCAAAAAAATAAGTTTTTTCGTGATTTTTTTTTGTTCGAGTATTCCATCTCTCAATTTACATTGAATTTACGTTACGAGAGAAGTTACGTTTTAATTTACATTGAATTTAGTAAGTACATTACAATTGATGATTCCGGGTGGAATGTTTAATGTAGGCGGTTTTTGTTGACACAATTTGCTGTTCTCCAATTCTTTGGTGACATTAAGACCTGAATTCTAATCAAAGATATAAGCTTTTGAATTATTTATTTATCTTAAGTTAGATCACATCATTGTGTGTTCTAATTTAAAAGATTGAATGTATATACAGACATGATTTTTTTTCAAACATATTTTTCTGACGACATTTTATAAACTTAAAATTTAAAAAGTATATATTTATATATATATATCGGGTAACAACAAAATGAACATAAAATATACCAACATTAATGGTTATGGAAAAAAATTCTTAAGATAGATTTCCATACTCTGGACAGATAAGACAAATGAAGATGTTTATTTTTTAAAACGGCTTAAATTTTAGAAATTATATAGATGAATCCTGGTCAAATCATGAGAAGTGACAAATAATGTAAGACACCAAGTATCCCGGCTTGTAAGCGTATGTTACTGGTACGAGTGAAGTTTTTTGAAGATGTTGCTGGCAGCAGTCAGCAGGGTGAAGATTATCCCGATGATAGCCAACCTACTCGACGGCCTCCGAGGTCGAGTGGTAAGACGCTTAACTAAGAATCAAGAGGTCACGGGTTCAAGCCCGGGGTGCGAAAATACGTTTAATTGAATTAATATGTGACATTACACATTCGATTCACATAAAATAATATTTGGTATATTTGCGACACGTTCCAGAGTGGTAGATACACTAATAATCGCCTTGGTAAAAGATCACCATTCAGAATCGAAACGTTGATTCAAATTGCTTTGGCCGTATTTGGTGACCAGATCTGAATAGCCAAGTACTCTTCCAGCCTTCCTCTTCCCCATCTCCTTCCTCTCCTCGCTACTTTCAGCCTCACAACATACCCCAACTGGGGATGCCATAGTCTCACTGGCTTTAGACGGTTGGGAGCAGTTAATAATAATAAATGGATAACTTTAAAGCGCCGTTTTCGGGGGAAAATCACCTCAAGGGCTAATTAATTTATCTAACCTATAACATATCACTTAGGTTTATAACTAATAACTTACTTTTAAGATTTTATACTAATAGCTTACAACTAATATTTTCAACTAGTGACTTACAATTAGGACTTATAGCTAGTAACTTTTAAGATTTCATTATTATTACTTCATTACCTCTTTATCATTGCTTTATTTTCATAAATTTATTTTTAAACCTTCGATAAGATAAGGAAACAGGCAAAGAAGAAAAGTACTATGTTCAAAATAGATTTTTGTAGTTTGAAGAGGTAATATAGATTTTAAATGTGATGCACGTAAATCATTTCATCAAAACTTATTAATTAATTTGTTTATCACACATCCTATAGGAAAGATTTTTTATACAATTCCATATTTTGTGTATCCAATTTAAAAAAATGGAATTGGTACTTTTTGTAGACTCAGAATGTGGCACTGTAGGCACACGAGATCAAGTAACAATTTCGTACGAAATCGGATTCTGTTCGAGAAATGAAATGCCCCGTCCTTGCCAAAAGATCTAAAGACAAATTACCTTCGCGAGGAAAGTTTTCCTTGAGAAAATACTCTGCTTGAAATGTGGTTTCGTCAACGTGATATTGAATCCACAAATGTTCGATTTTCCAGGAAATTTAAGGAGATGAAAATTCATATGGGTTTAGCGAGGAGGTGGTAATTTATTTATAGAAAGCAGATGCTATAATTTATTTGCACTATACAAACCAGCGAGACGAGACGGCTTATCTTAAAATATAGTATATGTAACATCGTTTCTTACGCGGAATTGCATGGAGATTAAGGCGAGAAAGGGGTGATAATTTAAATGATGAAATTGAAGAATCATTGACAAGTTCTTCATTAGAAAAGCGTGGGAAAGATTTTGATTTAATTTGAATTTTCAAAGTTGTAACTCTTCCAGTTCGACATTCCTGGTAGTAAACTCAGAAACAATGAATTGCTGTTCCTCAATCATCACTCTACTAATTATGGGTAGCATTCGTTTCTGTGCAGAATTTCGAGACTTGCTAACTCAAGCCATGGTCTTTAAATTTTTGGTAGCAGTCTAAATGATTTTCGTCATTCTTTACGACTCTACCAAAACTTTGAATTAACCTTAGCTTTGATTTGAATGTTCTTTATTGTGTATATTTTGTTTTAATTTTGCAATTGCTTCATTTAATATTATATATGTACTTAAATTTCTCTGTTCCTCTTTTTTCCCATTTCGTGTTATGTATTTTTTTTTGTAACTGGACACTTGTCCGTTAGTTTATACATAAATAAATAATAGTCTGTTTTAATTTTCTACCATTTTCTGATATTATATAAACAAACAAACTTACAGACAACCTTCATGGCTAAGTGATAAGATCACTTGTATAATATATAAAATTATTAAAAGAATTTTAATTTTGTGTTAGGTAACCTGCTTAAACAGAAAATGTGAGTGGGCAGGTTGTTTTAACAGTTTCAGAAAATCTGTTTTCCGAAGCAGAAACAACTCTCGAAGAGCTTTATTTTTGATTAAAATTTATTGTCTAACGAAACTATTTTCAGATCTCAAGGACATATGAATCACGACTGATGGAGCACCAAAAATTTATTTTAAGCCGCTAACAAAAATATAAGATTTGTTTTATTAAATAAGAATTAACTTTAAGGCTTATTAGTTAATGCTTATTATATTAGAAACTCGAACTCGAAATTAAAAATAATATTAATAATTTTCAAATAAAGTACGAGATCGATTAACCTTTATGTGACTGGAAGGGTACCAGGGTACCCTTTTTGGTTTTCAAGATTTTTTTTAATGTTCCAGTAATTCTAACCGGCGAAAACTTCTTTTATTCCCTACAATACTGGAAATGAACAATTAAACTTGCACCTTCTGATAAACGAAAGGATACCCGGGTACTGAGGGTTCGTGTGTTTTATATGAAATTTGAAGCTTTTCCATATTTATTAATCATTTTATCTTATTTTAAATAATACATATGATGTATTGTTGTGTCCAAAGTACACCACCTGTATTCTTAATACTATTTTAAATCACATACTAAATGAAAAACTCCAAGAAAAGATGGTACTGGGTGAAATTCCTATCCTCTTCCCTGAGTCTTGAACTGAGTCGAAATGTATTACGTCATAAAAGTGGTCCAGTAAACTTCAGCAAATTTCTGTTAAAAAAATCTTCATATCAATTTTAAAAAGGTGTTGTGTTATTCAGTCACAAGGGTTAAAATGCCGGTTTCTAATAAGGTCTCGGTGGCTGAATTGGCAGAAGCGTTACTCCCGTATAGAGTAAAGATTCCGAGTTCGAGTCTCGGTCGCGATTGTTATTCTTTTACATTCTGGATTTTTCTGTTTCATATTTAGGTTGAAGATTATTGATATTATCTCAATAATCAATATTACAAAATAAATATTTTAAGAGTGTCCACATTTGGGCGTAGTTTAGTAGTAAAGCTCGTTATTTGCATTGAAAGACACAAATAAACCTTGTGGCTGGAAACTGGATTATAGACGTAGGTACATTTTTCAAGCAATATGGCATTGCTTGTTCCAAACCTTTTAAACATAACCAAAAAACAATATTTTGGAAAAGTATTTTTAAACTTGGAAGTAACCGGGTAGTAAAACTAGTTTTCCACGCTAAATTCATTTGTTAATGTTTGTACGATCTCCACAATCAGCTTTTTACTTTACATGGTAGAGTCTAACAAATCGAGGAACCACCTTTAATATATCATTTCCGTGGCATTTTTTCCTCCCTAACTAATCAGGGATGCAAATGTACTGTTGTGTGTTGGCGGAGTTAAACCAACCAACGGGCGAACTTTCCGACAAGAAAACTTTTATTAGTTTTATAGAAAAGTGCCACTGAAAATGAAACTGCAGGTCAACAAAAAGTACAGCACTCTTTAGCATTTTTTTTTTATTTGCAGGCCATTCGTAGAATTACGACATTAAAAAAAGAGTTTTAGTAGTGGGGGAGACTTTAAAAATAAATCATCAAGAAAACCATTTCTATAGCATGGAATATGTGTCGTAATAGCCCTGGTTTTCATTTTCAAGCTTCCTCAAATTTCGTGGCATTTTTGTAGGAAGGCCTCCATGGTTAGATGCTCGACTGCGAATCCAAAGGCCGCGGGTTCAAAACCGGCGTGCGTCAATAACTTTTATTTAATTAATGTGTCATAACATATTTTCATAACTCATCGGGATTGCTATATATGTTTAGCAAAATAATAATAATAAAAAAAAATTAATTCATATAAAAATAATAAAAGTATATTTGTGGCACGTTCCAGAGTGGTAGCTACTCTAAGTATCGCCCTGGTGAAAGACTACAATTCAGAATCGAAACGTTGCTTGAAATGGCTTTAACCGTGTTTGATGATCAGATAGATAGCTATATGTGCCTGGCTATAGATCAATAGCCAGGCACTTCCCAACCTTCCTCTTAACAATCTCCTTCCCTTCCCCACTACCTTCAGCCTCACAGCATACCCTATTTGGGGATGCCATAGTCTCACTGGCTCTAGACGGTTGGGAGCAGTTGGGACTCTTGTGCGGTATTCATATAAAAAAGACGAGTCAAAATGCTGGCAGCAACATTAGTATTTAAAAAAATAAGACATTAAGACTTGTTTTTATGGTAAAATATCATTTGCCCATGTAAACTTACCTTTCAGTCCGTTATTCTATTATAGTTGTTCAAAATTTTTAAAACTTGATTATTCTACATTTAATATGAGGAAAATTTGTGTAGCGCCGTTTATATGAAAAATCACCTCAGTGATGTCAAATTTATCAAACAATATGTTTCAGCAATGATGGATTTAAACTGTAAATGTTAAATAACTAAAACAATATATCGCATTTTATGTTAAATAAAACCATTCTTTTAGAATTTGAGAACAAATATCTATAAATCATAAATAATGGAATCTAAAGAAGAAAAAAAATCTATTGCAATGAGAAGAAACATATCGAATAAATCAAGCAACGATATTTGACGTATAGATAGCGGAAATCCAGACCTCCCTCTTTCCTCCTTCCTTCTCGCCTAATCCTCCGCTATTTCCTTCCACCACACGACATTCTCCAATATGAAAGATGTCATAGATCAGGACGCTGAACTTTTATGGGGTGCAAAAATATAAAAGATTGTGAGAAATCGCATTAAATTACTGTTACCAAATATTTTTTTCTTTAACATTTTAATTTAGTTATTGAATGTGAAAATCTATCTTCCATCTGGAAAGACTTTGAAGGAAAACGTATCTACATGGAGTGTTTTAAATCAATTTCCAGAATATCATCTCTGGAGATCTGTAAGTACAATAAAAAATAATCTGCAAAATATTTTACACCTAGAGGATCAAAAGGTTTCAGATAACACTGGATAGAATTTTTTTATCCCTCGAAAATCCGAAAAGATTTTATTTCAAAAGATAAAAGATGAATATTTTCACACGGATCATGTTTTCTCCTGTTCCCAAAGGAGGTGGCTTTTTATTCCAAAACTCAATATTCTCAAAATGGCGGCCGAGTTCCAAAATAAGCTTCACCTTTGTATCAAACGATCTTCCCTGGAGATGAGGAGAGAAGTAACATCTTCTCTAAGAGAATATCGAATATTCGCTTTAAATTCTGGGAAAAAAACATGAAAAAAATGCCCCCTTGAGAACCGACGTCATAATGAAATTCCAACAGAAAGTCTAAGACTAAAAATTTTACATGCTTTTAAAGATTCCAGTGATATAATGCTGCATGACTGAAACGCTTCAAATTCTTAGGCAAACAATTTAGTTCAAGAAAATGTTATTTATTTTTGCATAATTACATCTAAGAAAAGCGTATCAAATTCCTAATATGGACTGGAACTGTTTGGTATTGATTATCATACTTTAAAATAACCCCACTCCACCAAATGGTAAACAATAACTGCGATATGGATAAAACGAGAAGAACAGGATCCTTCAACCTCCTGCCAGTAGGTCAAATACGACCATCTACCAAAAGCAGGTACCAATACAATCTACGAGTATTAATTAAAGTAAAACAAAGAGGAAAATTTCATAATGTCCGAATGAACAATCGCAAATTGTTCAACCTTCATGGCACAGCGCTAGAGTGCGCCACGGGTTGACTGCTAATCATTTGGCGTGTACTTTATTTATTTGAGTAATCACGTCTGGTCCAGCTCAGAACCCTCAGAACTACCCTGGCAAAGACCGCTATTCAGAATAATTACGTTGATTGAAATTACTTGAGCTATGTTTAGAATGTTTAGTCACCAGATTGGATTAGCCAGATATTTCTCAATATTTTGCTTCTAAATCTCCCTACCATCTCCTCTTCTTTTAACATCGCAGAATTCTGGAAATTATGATTTGTATAATTCTACTGGCTATAGGCAGTTGGTACACTTTTTTATGTGGGATTTTAATAAAGTATAATATAAATTTCCAAGTCGCTGTCTCAAATGAAAAAAAATCTAATCATTTCTAAGTATAAAGATGACAAACTAAGTCACCCAGGAATTTATAAATTGGATTGAAGTGATTGTTCTGCATTTTATGTTGGTAAAACAATCGAGTGTCACACTGTTCATTAATAATATTGTATGTGTCAGTGGTGGTATGTGATTTTTCTATGTTTTAAATTGTATTAAACCTTCTGTCGAACCCTATTGAAATCATTAAGAGACTTCCATCGTCCATCGGTTCATGTGTTATTCAAGAAGCTTCCTGGAACCTATACTTTAAAATGGTTTTAAAGAATATATGGTATATTGGGTAAACGAGTAGTTGGTTAATAATAAAATAAGGTATTAGAATAAACGAATGGTTTCACCATCTCAATGATGACATAAAACCTAAGACAGAATATTTCGTAAACTTCTTGGTAGATTAATATGAATACTAGATTTTTGATTTGGTAACCGCCTACTCATTTAAAGTATAAAAATTAAACACTACTAGCAAAATATTTCGGAAATTAATTAACTTCTTGACTTTCAGAGACTTCAGTTTTCTCGAGGTTTCAAGCAAGTAATTTAATATTGCGAAGAATGTAACAAACACATTTCTTCTTTCGAAGGAAACACATGTCAACATTTTTAATTAATTAAAATATTTCCTTTCACAAATAAAAAGCATTCTGGCGTTTGTGATAATCTGACAGCGCTAAAATTATTTCTTCATTGATTTGATTTAATAAAAACTTATTTACTTTGTTGTATTATAGTTTACCAATGGAATTTCACCAAGGATTATTATTAGCATTTTCAAGAAAAAGAGAAATATTTCTGTTTTGTTGCAATTATTATCATAGCTTTGGTCTGCTGGAAGACTCAATTACGTTAATTTGAAATTATAATCACATTACGTGTAAGTTATAAAATATAATGATAATATTCAAACATTGTTTTCAAATTAAATGAAATTATTGTTCTGCATTTTATATTAGTAAAACAACCCATTTTCAATGCTAGAATCTTAAATAAATTATTCAGAATTCGTTAATCATTTTATTGAAAAAGATCATACGTTTAATAAAATCACTGGTGCTCATATTCTCAACGAAAATGGTCATGGCAACAGACGTAAATAATTTAGAAGCACTAGAAATAAAGAAATCCATCAAAAATAATAGTCATATTTGTATTAATCATTTAAATTCGTCCAGTGGTCCAATATTAGATATATCTCCGGTAAACCAATAAAATTTCACATTATTTCTTAATCCACTTATCAATTGACGTTTTGCCTGTTTTAATTTATATTATCTGTCTCTTTCTATCTGTTTCTTTTTTATATTCTGAATGTTAGTCTTTGATTTTCTAACTGTTCTCTTATTTTATTTCTAAATGTGTTCTCCGTCTTTATGTATATTTAAACGCACAGTAGGTATTTTTGTTTGCTTTAATTTAGTACCCTGATGCATTGCTTAGGCTAAACGAAACCAGTCGGTCATAAAAATTAAAATTAAATCTGTTATTCGTTTTCAATTCATCAAATATGTCAAACTAAAAAGGAATTGCTTTCTACGAAAATATAAATTAAATGACTTTGTTTAGTGATTTATCAATCGAAATGCGTATTTTTTTTAAATCAATTATAATAAAAAAAATCCTTATAATGCTCGCAATTATTATTGAGACTAGATCACGCCGAAAAGATTTACATTTTTCAAATTATCTATTATTCTTCAAATATGGCATACGACTTCACGTATGTAATGCTTCTTCTGGTTTATAATAATATTGATTTTCTCATAAAATAACAGTTTTAGAATATTTAATAAACAATACAGAATATTTTCAAATTACGTTCAATATAATTTTACCAGAATTTTTGTTGTTGTTATTACCATTTTTAAAATTGAAAGCTAACTTAGCGTTTATTTAGATGAAACCTACTCGATTCAAATTAAAACCACGATTTCAAATTTACAAAGGATTTTTTAAAAACAAAATATACCGACAGGTAAACATCATCAATACTTTACAAAAGTTGTATTGAAGGTATGGTAATAATTGATGGAATAGAAAAAATAAATGGTATGTAGAAAACTTACCAATAACCCCATAATAAAAACTTGTTGACCCAAGTCTGTTAATAGAATATCATCAATATATTTTTTTTCGTAGCAATTATTTTTTGGTTTGACATATTTAATGAAATGACAAAATAACTTTGTATGAGACCACAGTTTTTTTTTTTGTGACCGACTGGTTTTGCTTAGCCTAAGCATCATCAGAGTACAATAAACTGATAATTTTAGAACAATAAACAGTTTAAATCTGTACCTTCATGAATCTTAGGTTAAGTGAAACCAGTCGGTAATTAATATTAAAGTAATAGGTCTTATACAAAGTTATTATTTCATTTTTTTTTGTTTTCATGTACTCAAATATACAAAATAACAAACATAATTTAAGAAAATCAATTCATTACGGAATAAGAAAAAAAAGTTCGAATAATGATGAGCTTTCACCCAGATCTTAGTTAGTAGCTGAGCGAACAATCGCATCAGATTCCCAAACCGGCGTCGCGGGTTCAATTCATCTGCTAGCCGTAGTTAGTCCTCCATAATTGCACAAGCTACATCTTCCGCTTATTACGATGGCAGTAGAAGTATTTCAAATATTGTCAGGTTATTCGTAATCCGGAAATGTTTGTCTTTCTTAAAAAATCAAAAAGTAAAATAAATGCAAAATAAAAAAGCTTGGTTGATACCAAAAATTTGTAGGCAAATTAATAAGCGAAAAAAAAACAATAAATACAAGCCCTTGTCGCAATCGTTTCGAAGCCAAGGGAAAATAGTGTTTTTTAAATTCTAACGAGACGTTTTAAATTTAAATATCTGTTCATAAAATATAACCTGTAACCCGCCTACTTTTTCAAATACCAAAAATGTCTGCGAAATTCTTGCAGAAATCAAAAGAACAAAACTACAGAGATAAAAATCTAATTATTCACAACATTCCTGAGAGTTCATCGGTATCCCAAAATAGAATCTATGAATATCGACATAGCGTCCGTCAAAGAAAGTGATCGCTGATATTGATGGGTCAACAATAAACCTTGATCTAAAATATGCAGATTAGGCAAAAGAGCGATGACAAACCGAGAGGAATAAAAGTAGAGTTTCCGGATGCAAAATGGCCGAAAAATTTTACTAAGCAAGAAACATGTTCTGAAAAATAATATCCGAATGTATCCAGGATCAATCATTTCTACAGCGGAAACAATTAATGGATCTCAGAAACAGAACTTGAAAATAGGAAGACTTCTGGAGAGACCGACATCACTATTAAATATATTAATAACCATCCTTCTATCGTCAAAACACACGCAAAAAACTGAAAATTAAATTTACTACCAAAATGTACGAGGATAAGGACAAAAGTTACAAGACCTCAAATCAACCCAACCTACATTGGATCACGAAATTTATGCATTTGCACGAGACATGGCTGAATTACAACGATGATAATACTGAGTTGGGTTTCTTCAGACAGTGTACCAAGAAATGACAGAAGCAAAAACACCACTAATAAAGCTAGAGGAGGCAGTGTGTTGGTATCCATTCACAATAAATTTAATTCAAAAAAAAACTCAAATGTCTCTGCAAACCTAGAACAACTATTAAAATAAATGATTGTTGTCTACAAAATGGAAAAAAAATTATAATCGGCTGCGTTTACATTCCCCCCGTCTTCTGACGCCCAGCTTTATAAAGACCACTACCACGAAGTTGAATTACTACGAAAGAAAAGAATTTCCGCAGGAGCTACTTTGATTTTAATAGAGACTTATAACCACCTAATGTCGCATGGAACATCGAAAACAAAAAGACTTCTTGCCCGGACATTACAAATCACGGGTCCCACGATATTATTGAAATGTCAAATTTTTAAACCTCAACCAGCTCAACTTATGTATAATGCGAGCACGCTCGTCTTCTCGATCTTGTATTTTTCCAATTCTCTTTTGTAAATGTGTCCGCTTCTGCTTGGAAACTTTGTTCTCCTTGATAGACAAGTACCACCCACTCACTGGTTATTAAATGCCACAGTTCAATAACAACAACAATTCCAGCTGTATCCTCAAAAGGAATGAATTTCTTCAAAGTAGGATTTTAATACAAAATAAATTTGTCATTTATCTTCACTGACTGAGCTTTTGGATTCAGAAAAAAGAACATTGATGAAATGGTGGATAAATTTACATTAATCTAAAGGGGTGCTATTGATTTATTTGTACCTGTTTCTAAAATTGCTGTGCACAAATACCAAAATGGTTTGTATTGATCTTATCAATATTATTAGAGATAAAAAAAAATTAACTTTTAAAAGTGTATATAAATCAACACGAGATCCTAAAGATTACTCTAAATTTAAAAAGTGCAAGATTGTTAAAAAAAATATCAAATTATGTTTAATAGGAGTGTAAAAAATTGCGAAGAAATGTGGCTGTTGCCAATCCTCAGGAATATATTTAAATTTTTTCTAACATGCTTAATAATAATGACTACAGTAGTCCTTCAAATATGTATTTAAATAATAAAATGGTTGATAATCCCAAAAAGAAATCGTTGATCTATTTGGCTGGAATTCTTCAGCAAAGTTTATGATACTACCAATATCTCCATTGCTCGATTCTCAAAAAACTAATAACGACAACGAGATCGATTTCAATCAATTCATAGATGATTTTGTGATATTAAAAGCGAAATTGAAATCACTTTGATATCAACAAATTCGGCTCAAGATAACATTCCTCTATCTTCCTATCGAAGTGCCTGTCCGGTCTTGTCTTGGCCTCACTAGGCTAAGCTTTTAACTTTTCTTTAAAAACTGGTACCTTTCCCGAAAAATGGAAGGAAAGTTTTCTGACCTCTTTTAAGAGAAAGGAACAATCTGATATTTCCAATTATAGACCAACATGTATCCAATCATCAATTCAAAATTATTTGAATCTGCTCTGCTCTCTTTAATCTCGCCTGAGATTAATAAAAGAATTTCCCTCATCAAATACGGCTTTAAGCGCAAAAAGGTCCACTCTTACTAACTTAATGATTTATCAGGAACATCTATTTAATACCATGCATGTTGTCTTCAAACTGATGTGTATACTGACTTTAGTAAGGCTTTCGACAAAAAGTGTCACATAACATTCTCATTCATAAACTAAGAACCCTCGGTATAACCGGAAATATTTTGAGATGGTTTGAAAGCTACTTACATAAAAAGAAAAATATCAAGTCAAACTCATCTGTTTATCATATCAGTTTGAAATCTTTCAGCGGCGTTCCACAGGGGTCACATTTGGGACCAGTGTTATTTCTTTCTTTATTTATTAACTATCACTACCGTTTTCGATGGAGTTATGATTCTTTTATTTGCCGATGATCTAAAAATTTCATAAAACAATTACTAATCTTAATGATTGTTACGTATTGCAATGAATCTTTGAGGTTACAAGAGTGGTGCTCGTAACGAACTGTTCCTTAACATTGAAAAAATGTCAAACGATAACTTTCGCCCCGAATTAAAAATCTCACAGTGTATCACATAGCATTAACAATATTAACTTAAAAAAGGGAGTTGACCAAATAAAGGATCTGGGTATAATTTTTGACAGTAAAAAAATTAACTTTTGTTCCTCATATAAATGAAATTACTAATAAGGCCATGAAATGCTTGGGTTTTTAATTTTGAGGACGCAAAAGACTTTAAATTATTGAATTCATTTAAATTACTTTTATACTGCGTTGGTTAGATCTAATCTAGAGTACAATTCAACGGGCTCCATTTTATAATACTCACCAACTTAAAATAGAAAGAGTGCAGCATAAAGTTTCTATGATTTTATTAATTATAAGTTATGTATCCCAATTGTTGACCTTGATTACGTATATTTAATGAACTTAGCCCGCTTCGATTTATCATCAAGACGCACAGTGAGCGATTTAATATGTCTCTTTAAAATAGCGAATGGCAGATTGGACACGCCCCTCTAACGAAACGCTGACCCACGCTTGCAGTACCTACCCGTGATACACGGCAGGCGGCTCTATATTATGTTTCGGTCTACAAACAATTATTTTGTTAATTCTCCCATTCAAAGAGGGCATTCGCATAGACGGTAATAAATATGGTTCAATAAGATGTTTACCGTTGTTTCCAAATTAAAAATCTGCTAGCTTACTTTGAATGTTTTCAATAGGAGACCAAAGGTTATTGTTATTTATAGTTATAATTATAAACCTACGCTTTATTTATATACTTGCAGTTAAATACTAACTTTTTCTCTTAATGTTATATTCTACCCATCTATTGTACTCCTTTATTTAAATAAATGTATTTAATGTAAAAAAGCCTTCAAAGGCGTTAATAAAAAAAAAAAATAAAAAAAAAAATAAAAAAAAAAAAAATTGAAATATCGATTGGATAACCAAAATAAGTCCTTGCCATAAACGTCACAGAGCATCGCATTAATTTCAATGGCAAATTCGACATTCCGCTATAAATCTGCGCTTATCGCACAACGATAAAGTGGAAATCTAAAAGTTAATCAAGGACCGTGGGATATGAAAGCTTGAAACATTGCTCCAATAAAATGGTTGTTATCCGAAAGGAAACGCCACCTATCGAGATAAACGTGAAATACTCACAGCACTAAAATGCACCTCGACCGTTGTACGTATACGGAAACTGATATTTGTCACGATACGGGAAATGCACGAGGAAAAATTTAATTTCAGTTAGTGGCCGGTTGGGGACTCGTATGATTAATTTTCTCAAATGAAAAAGCAATTTGAGTGGCCGATTAATAATCTTAAACCTAATAAGGTTTTTAAATGTGACGTAGACCTTGCATTTTTACTATTGTATAAATAACATTTAATAGCTTTTGGATAGATTTTTTTACAACTGAAACTGACAGTAAATAGAAGATTTTAAGATGTGTAATGAGGCCTGAAATGAGTCTTATTGATGGTTTTAGGATTAAGGGTTAACACCTTTCTACTACAAGCAAAACTACAAATTATTTATCTGTTTATTCTATATGGGGAAGAAAAATGTCCAAGGTTTCCATTAAATACAATTCTTAAACAGTAATATTTTAAATTCTATATGAAATGCATACTGGAATTTCAGGTAAAACGTTCGAAAATTCCTTCGCTGGTTTTCAAACTGCACCTTTTACTAAAATTTCAGTATTTATTCAAAGAATTTAAAGGATTACGGTTAAAAAAATGTATTTATTGGAAACCTCAGACATTTTCCTAACTACCCATAGAAAATTTTCAGTAAGTAAAAACTTTTGATAAATAATTTTGGAGGTAATCAAACTTTTCACATCTACTGTATTGTATGGTCAAACTTACCAAACACCCCGGGGGTGAAGAGTGGAGTGAAGGCAACGTCACACATCTATAACTGTTTATTTTTGGGGATGTTAGGGGTAGTAAACAATGATTTTACTTTAATTATATTCATCAGTATTGTTGCATGATTTTAATAGTTACAGGGTAAAAGTTACTTTTAATTTATTGGTATTACTATTTTATATATCTATCTGGAATATTTATTTATTTTATTTAATATTTAAGATGGGTTACAGTTGCATTTCTATAAATATGAATTGACAATGTATTTATATAATGAAAGGTTGGTGAATACTGATTGCTAATGAGTTTACTTTAGGTTTTCCCATCTCAATTGTGATGTCCAGATGTACAACATAATTTTCTAATTATTGGGTTACTCCCAGCATTATGGTATATTAGTTTTATGATTCTATTCATTATGCACTGTTAGAGTAGATTACTTCTATTATTATAAATTTCTCGGTATCAAAGAAACCGGTCCAGTCAAAATAATAAAAGTGGAATAAAGTTACAAATTTGTTTTATTAAATCATTAAAATGGAATTCCACCACGAATTAACAGTTTCAAAATTAGAAATAATATAACTGTTTGAATCTATGGAAATAGCACTTGTAATAGTATTTTAAAACGTTTGAGTTTCTAATAAATTTTTTAATTTTAATTATTTTTTAAAAATATTTTATGTCTAACCTCACTTTCTTGTATATTTATCAACTAGTTACAGTTCATACTAAATTTTTATCAGGACTATATTTGGACGTAGTTTTGCAGTAGGCATCCAACCCCAAGAAAATGAACCCAAAATAGGCGTTAAAAAAAAATAAGACGATACAAAAGCAATAATATGCGTAATCGGCATTTGTAAAGTGAATATTAGTGTTTTTTTAAGAGAAATATTATTAATAGATAATTTATTAACTATCAATGGATTTATAAAAAAAAATGTAATTCCTAAGTTACCCATGATTTAAATGTTTTAAAACTTTCATTTAAGGCAAATATCTACAATTTGCGTTAGTAATATATTGAATTACCAAAAATCTATTGCATCTGTGCTTGGATGTTTTCAGCAGATCGAAATCTCGTATTTATCTTTAGGAAAACACGTGAAACTCGATTTTGGCAATTTGTGGGTTGAACTCTTTCTGTATAACTACGTCCAATCATATATGACTGATATTTATGTTTTATGCTTGAATTATCCCATAGAATCACCCCGGAGTAACTGCACAATACCTCAGTAAAATATGAATAGATCTACGTAATATAGAAGTTAAATCTTCTAGCCGTATTTCAGAACTTTTAAAATTTTGGCAGATAAACTAACTATCTAACTAACCATCACGCCGTTTCCCCGCAGGGGTAGGCAGAGGACGGACCATCATATAACTCTGTCTTGGCACACACTCCTTGCTTTGTTAACATTCATACATCGTCTCATACGTACACTTCTGTTATTCTGACTCTTCACATGACCCGACTCAAGTATTTGATTTACTCAATCGTGTCATGTCTTCCTCGGGCATCCTTGACTTTTTCTTCCATTCACTTTCGCATTATATATTCTTTTCACACTCCTTTCTTCGTTCATTCGCTCTACATGCCCAAACCATCTAAGCGTCCCTTTCTTGATCCTATTTATAACGCTCACATCAGCGTTGGATACTTTCCGGATATCCACATTTTTAATACGGTCTTACATGGTTTTACCGTACATACGTCTCAGGGATCTCATTTTCATCACAGCATTCAGTCTACTTTCATCGTTCCTTTGCCAGTTTCATGCCTCACTACTAAACATCAGGGTTGGTATAAGCACTCTACTGTGGACTGCTAGCTTCGCTTCTTTGGAGAATTTCTTATTTGCGCCAACTGCGTTCAGTCCTCCATTAATGGAGTTTCCTGCATTCACCCTTCTTTCAATATCCTTATCAACCTTTAAAATTTCCAACTATATTGCACACTGTTCTCGTACTCTCTCTTTCAAATACCATGACTTCGGACTTACTTACATTCATCATCAACTCATTCTGCATCCATACTTGGTTCATCCTAGATACGAGAAACCTTAGATCTTCCATACTTTCAGATTCTTCATATTCGCGCCCAAGCCCACACCTTTCAATTCTTGCATACAATTATCCATGTACAAATTAAACAACCACGGTGATATTACACAGCTTTGCTTTACACCTTTTTTGGAAGATAAATTCAATATTCAATACAGCCCAATACTGAAATATTTACAAATAATGCTACCCAAGTTTTTTTCTTAAGTTGAGAGTGTACGGATTAATTATATGAAAAAATACATGTTTTAATTAATACCCTTTCTATCCGCCAGGTACAGCATTCTTAGAATACGAAAATGCGAAACGGTATTTCAAAATAAAACTCAAAGCTTCCAGTTTCCAGCAATAGAGCGAGCAAGTGCGCCAGGATTACAGTACAAATTAAATGATTGATGGATAACACGGGAATGCTTTTACGCCCTTCAATTATTACGGGAGTGGAAAATATACAGACGGGGTTTGATTCTCGGCTAAAATAAATATATTATCCGATGAAGGACTCTATTGTATTAATCAGGCCTTGGAAGTGCTTTTAAACCTAAAACTGTGACGGTTTGATTGCTGATTTAAAATTTATCTCAGAGTGGACAGTCCCTTTCTAATCAAGTAAATGATAAACATATTTTTATGTGAGTTAAGCAATGATAAATAAAAGTCTGTTTTATTAATTTGTTGTCTGTGGACAATAAACAAAAAGCGAAAAATTATCAAGCTTTGCGTTTCAATGGATTTTATGTCCTTTTGTTTGGTATAAATATCATCGCCGGAACGACAAAAGGGCTGAAACGCCATTTTGGGAAGCTTACACCAGAGCACTTAACTTTCTGCGGTTTTCTTTACAAAACAATTCAAAAGTCTTTCAGTACCTGATTGAATTTTGTAAAAAACGTTAAGCCAGGTAACTCATTACTCTAACTGAGTGAAGCTACAAAAAGCCAAAAAAGTCCCTAATTATGTCGCTTGACTCAAGCCTTCTCCCAAAGGTAAATATATTTGAGATGGCTGAAGGGCCACAAAAGTCTTCAGAATCAAATGAGAGTCAGAGCATTCGATGCAGAAAAAAGAACTGGTCAAAACTGCACATTTAACTCATTTTTGATTAAAGTATCGCTTAATCACTTTTGTTTTTCACGCGATGATATAATATATAAATGTTTTTTTTTCGTCAGAAGCAATAACATGGTGGTTAGACATTATATTGATAATAAAATAATACTTTGTTTTAAAACCACAAAATTTATTATAATGAAGACCAACCGGTTAAAGTACGTTCAATTGTTGCCTCACTCTAATATATGCTCTCTCTCTTCCTTCTTTGTATTATGCACTGTCTTACTCTATCAATATTTGTTGTACCTATACCCGTATATACCTGTTAACTCTGTATTTTTCTTTAGTTATTATATGTGCCCTGACGAAACTTAATCCGAGCGAAACCGATTGGCCTTCATTATAATAAATTTTGTGGCTTTAAAACAAAGTTTTTTTTTATTATTATTAATAAAATAATATACGAGTATATGTCTTGCACGTAAGTATTCTACCCTGAAACCAACTTGAAACTTTATACGTATGATTAAAAGTGTTTGTAATTTCGTGACATAATATGTATGTGCCCAATTTGGTGAGATCTATAAAGACAGTTGATTTGTATGAGAGAAAAACTGGCGGTTAGGCTTTCACCAGGGTGAAATAATTGTATTTTATGTTTCGTATTTTGGCATAGATTATATTGATCTCGAAAAAAATATATTCGCATAAATCAATTAGGTAATTTCTTGTATTCCTTCAATGGCTATAAAGTCAATCATTCTATAGCCGGTCGATGGGAGATTTTCTTCTGTTAGTTGTTTTTCTACGCCGCTACACATTATTACCAAACTAGTAATTACCCGTGAAAAATCACGAATATAATTTGACTTTCCAAGAAAAAACATTTGTTCTTTCTTTAATATAGAATAATGTCTGCAAACATACATTATTGGTAGGTACTTTATTAGTTAAATAGGGATACGAATAGATTATTGTTTAAATTGATAATTTCAATTAACATCAGGTCCAAATTTGAAAAGTTCACACTCGTACAGTCGTACGTACTCACTAAGGAAATTATTCATATTTTATTTTTTTATACAGTCGCTGGAAAGACGAAAGGGCATAAGCGACACTTTGGTCAAAAATATGTGGAATTTAAAAAAAATAAATTATAGTGAATACCGCAAACGGGCCTCAACTGCTCCAACCGTCTATGAACAGTGAGACTATAGCATCCCCAATCGGGGTATGTTGTGAGGCTAAAGGTAGTGGGGAAGGGAAGAAGATGGGAAGAAAAAGGTTGAGAAGTACATGGCTATTCAGATCTGGTCACTAAACACACTTTAAGCCATTTCAAACAACGTTTCGATTCTGAATGGTGGTCTTTCACCAGGGCGATATTTGGAGGATCTACCACTCGGCAGATTCAATCAGTTTTGCAGTTATGAAGTTTTTATCAATTCGTTTTCCTGCATCGAATGCTTTGACTCTCGTTTGATTCTGAAGACTTTTGTGGCCCTTAAATATACTTATTATTTTGGAGAAGACTTGACTCAAGCGACACAAGTTTGGGACTTTTTTAGCTTTGTTACCCAGGTTAACTTTTTTTTCAAAATCCAACAAGGTACTGAAGACTTTAAAAAAAAATTATTGTAAAATAAAAATAAACTTTAATTGCTCTGGTGTAAACTTTCCAAAATGGCGCTTCAGCTCTTTTGCCTTTCCGGCGACGATATGTTGTACACATAACACGCCACGGTGGTCGTCGATGGAGTATTTTTCATAAGATTGTGCATATAAGATACTGAATGTATTACAGGTAAGAGTAGTAAGTAGACAGTTTCTGAAATGATTAATCACCGGGAAGATAACAATTTTATCATCTTGGTATTCTCTCCTCGTATTTCATTCCTTCCATAGTTCACTTCAGGTGGATTTAAATTAAATGCCTACCTGACACGAATATTGGATATTGCAGGTGATATAAGTTTGTATCCCACCCCTACCCTGTGTCTTGAAGGGTGAATATGAATAAAAATATATGACTACGTTCAAAAAATTTGAATAACCTATTTTGTATAGCGCCGGGGTGAAATGTTATCTTCGTTTGATTTTGTTACATTATCTGGTTCTAGCAAATTTGTATGCAAGGAACAGGATAAAGGTGCATCAAAACATTATGAAACATACTTAGATACCATGGCTATACTGCTCTTGCAGAGATTTAATCTCGGAATGCTTTTATGGTTTAGATGCGAAGAGCGGATGGATGTAAAAGGAATGATGCAAAATGTATATAATACAAGACGAGAATGTGGATGGAAGTAGGTTTTGGCTATACCCAGCAAGACAAGGAGCAATCGAGTTATTCAGGTATTTGAATTCGTCATGTTGAAATGACAAAAGAGTAGATATACGAGTATATGAGACGATATATGAATGTGAATGAAACAAGAAGTGTGTGCCAAGACAGAGTTGTGTGGCGTTCTGTACTTTTACCTTTAGGTGAAAGGAAATAGCGCAAGATTTTGTAATTATTTTAATATTCTCCTTGTGCAGTCATTCCCCATGGTCTAAAGAGGGCAAAAGAAGAAGGGAAAGTAAAATAATCAAATAATATAAATCAAATAAAAAAAATAGAACAAGTTTCAAATTGAACAGTGAAGGTAAAATGCTGCAGCGAGGTTTATTGCCGAGGTATCTAAATGTTTTCATATTTCAGAACATCTTCGGAACCTTCACTGGCTCAAGTAATCTAGTAGAAGTTGTCTTTAAATCCATCTAAACATGGCTCAACTGTACATCACTGAACTACTCGCCTAAGACAGTCGACTCTTATGGTAGATCAGCAACATCATCGGCTATCGGGAGGCGGATAGAACCTAAGCGCAATTCAAATACTAAGTTTGTAGATCGCGCTTTCGGAATATCGGGGCCTAAGGCTTGGAATAAACTTTCTCCGTAACTAAGATGTATAAAAAGCCAGAAAGATAATTTCAGTCCAAACTAACTCAACTTTCAGGCTCTCACATCTTTTAATTCAATAAAGATACTATATTTGAATTGTGTATTTTTATAATTATACTTCTTTGCTTATTGTCTTTGGATAAATAACCTTATTAAAAATTCATTATCTTAAGCAGACCAGGTGAAATTAAAATTGCGAGTGGTCCAATAAATTATGGGCACTCTCAGTGGAAGTTTTTCACCACAATCTGTTTCTTACTGTGCGACGAATCACCTTTAGAAATATAAATAATTAATTACAAATTGTGAATAAAATAGCATGTAGCTGGTTATGTACCTACTCTTAGCTCACTCTTCTACTTCTGTAATGCGATCGTGGCAGAACTGTGCACATAAATATATATATGACTAACCATCATTACAGTATTTTTTATTTATTTATGTGGATGTCGCACAAGAGTCCCAACTACTCCAAACTTTCCGGAGCCAGTGGGACTATGTTAATACCCATGTTCCGATTTTTTTTTTATCTTAACGTGGAAGATTAAAAAAAAAGACAGGCATCCGTCTTTCATAGATATACCTTTTACTTAATACTTCAAAATGAATATCATTCAAGAATACAAATTGACCAGGACCAGTCGACCTATGGCATCCGAAATTATGTATAATGTGAGGCTGAAGGTAGGAAGATGTAGAATATCGTTCCAGAAGCGTAGGTTTATTAAAACCTCAAGCAAATAATGTGTTGATTTCATTTCAATGGAATAATTTTTATGAAGCCCCGAAAACGGGATATAATGGAAATGCAAGGAAGAAAAGTAATAATGCTTAACATTTCACTGGTATTTATTTCACAAGATCGTTAAAAATCTGCAAATAATTCATAAATGAGGGGAGACTCGATTTTTTTTAATATGGCATAAAAATTCGCCGAGCAGAAATCTCGTTTTAATTAATTAGATTCAAAGAATGCGATGAGATCTCTTCTCTCGTAAATAAATACGGGGAGATAAGACGCAGAACGCCAAAGTCGGAGAGAAGAGGAAAGTAAACATGAATAAAGATTGGGATCTTGCATTACTTTGTTTTTTGCTGTGTTTTTGTTTACTTTCTAACTGACTTTTCTAAAGATTTTTTTTTATCCGATAATGTAGATTTTTTAACAACTTGTTTAAACAATGAGTACAACCAACAGTGTGTTCTGGGTATATCTGTGGTCCCAAAACAAGGTTCATGTAATCTTCAATATACCATACCGGTCAAAAAAGAACATTTAAATAATATTTAAAAAAAATGGTTATTTTTCCAAGACACCATCTAGATATTCAATATGCGTTCAGGTAGAACTTTGAATCTCATCAAAAGATAGCAGCTTAAAATCAAAAGAAATTCAAATATTAATAATTTTCAATTCTGATAATAATAATTTTCAAGTATGAAATCGCTTTAAAATGACGTTATCTAATGAGGTCTTGATGGCTTAATTGGCAAAGTGTTACTTCCGGATAGAGGTTCCGAGTTCGAGTCTCGGTTTTGACTATTGTTCTTTTAAGTTTCTGACTTTTTTATTTCATATTTGTGTTTTACACTAGCAATATTATATAAATATTTAATAATAAATAAGCATTAATGCTTTAAAGTTAATTTCAATTTTTTAATATATATATATATTTTTTTTTAAACTCATTAGCAATCCATAATTTATCATCACTAGAAGATAGAAGAAATATATCCGACCAAAAATTCCTACTCAAAATTATCAACACTGTTGTTGACAATTACTACCTTTTAGAAAACATCCATCTCCACTGTCCCGTACCAAACATACGTATTAATTTTACAAGTCACATACATGCATTATATATGCATATCGCATTATTTTAATACTTTAACCGAAGAAAATTTATCAAAACAATAGTGAACGCCAACAGCATTCTAGCACTGATACTTTACGAGTGCAGAAGAGCTAAAAGTTTTTCCACGTGCGTCTCTCTTTATTTATCATCGCATATCGCCCCACATAACCAAAAAACTAAAGCAATTTCTTTATTACGAGGAGTTTTGTCGCAAATATTCTAGTTGATGATAAAACCGAAAAGACGAAAGGACTTCCTCCGTAATTTTACTCCGTACCCGAAGTCATCTAGTATCGACAAAACTTGAATTTTCTTCATCTGACCCTAAACTTTTAAACAACAGGGTAGAAACATCCCCATCCAGTAATAAATCAACTGGCACATTATTGCGTGAGGTATATTTTTTTCCTGTGATTTGTTTTCAAGTTATATAGTATGTTATTACATTTACGGATGGTTTTATAAAAGTTTTTAAGCCTAGCTTACCATCAATATTCTACATAATCCCAGTTTGTTATAGAAGACTCGATCGAATAAAACACGTTAAAGTCACATAACCCATTTTAACAAAAGTTGTAAGAGTTACAACGTAAGTCAAATACCTTTTTTCACAGACAAAAAAATATATAAGTAATTCGATGTTAGAATTGATAGTTTTTCACCACACATCATAGACAAGAAAATGAATTCTTTTTTTAGTTATACACTCGACATATCATTACTGTTTTGGAGCATTGATTATTCAAGTTAAGGACCAGCACCCAAGAATGACGCTAAACGTCACCTTATAGCATTCTAATACAAGCAATAATGCAAATGATTTATCTGCACAAATTTTTATGTGTAGTTAGAAAAATGTCTGATGTTTCCAGAAAATACATTTTTTTAAACATCAATCCTTTAAATTCTATGAAAAACATACTAAAATATCAGTAAAAGGTGCAGTTTCAAAACCAGCGACAGCATTTTTTAACGTTTTACCTAAAATTCAAATATGCATTTCAGAAAGCATTTAAAAGATTACTGTTGTACGTTAAAAGATTAATGAAATCACTGGACACCATAGACATTTTTTTAACTACCCATATAGTATTGACAGATATAATTTGTTGTTTTCCTTGCACCAGAAAGCCAAAAAGTGTGTTGACCCTCGTTCTTCATTTCTTCAACTGCGGTTAATTTCCAAATATTCTTTTTTGTTTATTTATACGCGACTACATTTTTTTCTGAATGCAGAGGAAAGTAAAAATTAAAAAAAAAAAATGTAATTTGTTCAATGACTTAAATTACTCCGAATTATTTCATTCTTATAGGTTTTGTTTGCATTTAGAAATAGAGGGATCGATAAAGTAAGACGCTCCAAGATATCAATTCAATCAGTGATACGCTAAAAAATCTTATGTTTGAAGCGAATTGCATATGGGTGCTGAACAAGTATAAATTTTAAAATATTTAAATATTATTAATAATCTTAAACACAAATATGAAACAGAAAAAAGCCAGAAACTTAAAAGAACAATGGTCATGACCGAGACTCGAACTCAGGTCCTCTTCTCTATCCGGGAGTAACACTCTGCCAATAAAATCATCAAGACCTTATAAGAAAGCGACATTTTTAAACGATCCCAAACTTCTATTGAATATTATTTAATATTTGAATTTCTTCCGATTGCCATCATAGAGCTGCCGGATAGAGTAGAGGTTCCGAGTTCGAGACTCGGTTATGACCATTGTTTTTTTTTAGTTTCTGGCATTTTTTCTGTTTCAAATGTGTGTTTTAGATTATTCAAATATTGAATAATAAGTAAGCATTAATGATTTTGAGTTAATTTCAATTTTAATATTATTTTTAAAATTTATTAGTTTTGATTACGTGTAAAAACAATAGTGAGTAATTATTTATTTTAAGGTTTTGTAAGCTCTAAGCTACCAATTTCTAAATCGTATGCACACACCCTGTTCGAAAGTTTCTAAAAAAATCCTTAGTTTGCTGAGCGTTTAAGAAAACTTCACAGAAATAACTTTAAAATATAAAACTAGAATTATTATTATGAAAAGCACTTCCGAGTGAAATTTGAATTATAATTTTTACTTTCATAATTTTAAGCGCCCTCCTTTCAAATTTGTATCACAAAACCGGTAGTTATCTCCTTAAAAAGAAATATAAAAGTTCTTTACAAAGGACATTAAAGTAAAAACATTGCAAAGTAGAAAGTATGTACTAAACAAAAAGGTCCGTGTTCTATCTAGATCTCTTTCAGCCGAAATGGGCGGAAATAATGTTACTTTTTCGAGGAGGGAAAAATGATTAAATATAGCGATAAAAGTACACAATTCTAAGCAATCGGAGATTATCAGTACGTTCACATTAGATAAAAGAAGTTTATTGATAATATGGGCTTAGCAGAAACTATACAATGTATCAAAACCTACAGATAATCAGTAAAACCACAATAGTTTCAACAAAAATGTCTAAGATACTAAATTTTACATAATCTCGTAATTTCGGAGTATCAGAAATCCTAAAGCCTGGAATAGACTATGACATAAACTAAGACTGATAGAAGCCTCAATGAGCAATAATCAAACTCTTCTGTCCATAAAATTTCCATAAAATGATTATCTTAAATTAGATCACATCATGGTGTGTTCTAATATAAAAAAAAAATCAATACATATAAATATATATATATATAAATATATATATATATATATATAATATATATATATATATATATATATATATATATATATATATATATATATATAAATATATATATATATATATATATATATATATATATATATATATATATAATATAATATATATTCTATATATATATATATATATATATATATATATATATATATATATATATATAACACGATTATTTCAAACGTATTTTTATTAATTGAATAATTAAAAATATACGGGTAACATAAATCAAACATATTTATAATACACAAACATTAAGGGTCAGCACCCAAAAAGACACACTTTTTGGCTTTCTAATACAAGAAATACTTCAATTGACTTATCTGTTAAGTCTAAACGGGCAGTTAGGAAAATGTCTGAGGTTTTCAGTTAATACAATTTTTAACAGTAATCTTTTAAATTATTAATGAAATACGTACTAGAATTTTAGGTAAAATAATCGAAAATAAACCTGCCTTTATTTATAAATAATTATGTCTTTGTTCGTATCGGTTGTATTACTAACTGAAATGTATTTTACTTCAATTTCAATACAACCTGCACTTAACTCACTTTGGCCTTAGCGTGAAAAACACCAACAATATCCCCGAATAAACGTTTATTTTTCACTTACTTGTATCTATAAATACACTAATCCTTTCCACCACTTATATCTCAAAAGAAAACAGTAACTAAAAAACTACAAAGAAACGCGAAATGAGCTCTTATAGTAAACAAGTACCGATTCAAGTTTAGGGAGTCTTCAGCGCTGAAATAATGACGAGGTACTATATAATATTTATGAAACATTTTGATGTGCCGTTTTATCATGAAACTACTTACCGCCCCATAACGCCCCTCTGTATCACAGAGTATCGTAAAAGCTCTCAGCGTTACACCCTCAAGCTTTCAGTATTATTTCTGAAAAAAAGTTTGGTTAACTTTTTCACGATTTTCGTTTGTTTCGTTTTTCGTTAAAGTGGCGATATTTCGTAATTAAACGAGGCCAAACGCAGCGATAAAAGGAATCGGATAATTCTAAAATATTTCACGCTAAAAGCATCCCGCTGAAAAATGTAGCCAATTTCTAGCATCTCTTAAACTTTTTGTGTGTTTGTTATATTATATAAATCTTCACGTTTTTTTTTTTAGACTTAAATCTGTTTTCTTTGCGCGTGATAGCTATTGCGCTCTCCTGACAACGTAATCAGCCTTATAATGCCTTTGAAGGTAGATTTGGCTCTCAGCTTAATAAACAAAACTATTTTTAACATAATTGTAAGATAGAAAATGAAGAATATCATAAAGATTAACGAGTATGTACAAATAAATCACGAATATTGTAAAATAAATAAATGTGTATTTCACTACTGGCTTTGCTCGACAACACATTTTGTCTTAGAGTAGATTTTAATAAAAAAATATATTGTTTTGTTCTCATTGAATTTTGAAAAATATGGAATTAAAAATATGGGGTCTCGCCTTTTTTCTTTTAAAGTTAAATTAATAATACTTTAAAATTCCATCACTCGTTTTAGAAATGCTATTGCAAGATGAAAATAATTGCGCTAACCCAGCAATTTAAGACAGACATTAGCAAATTTTAAAACGCTTGGTGTTCACCTTTCAAAAGATTTCTGACAAAAAGAGAAGTTTTTCACGAGTGGAACTCTTTTTTACAGTTCAAATACTACGTGCCTCAAATAATTGACAGATAAAACTTGTATATAAAGTGTAAATGTTCATTCTATGCGTATTTTATAAAATTATTCATAAAGTAAATCCTTTAATTTTCATAAAAAACACAATCTATTTTGGCTAATGCTAAGCAGCAATAATAATTCTAAACACCTGAGCCGGTATTTGCAATGTGCGATCATTGCTGCACTTTCCACACGGTCATTTGTGCAGTTACAGCCGTAAGCCGGTAAAATACTACATTAGTACATAGCGCACAGAGTTAATTAGCGACACCCACATTAAATTCTGTCGACAAGTGCTATTATGTAATCGCAAAACTTATAACTCCCCGTAATATAATCAAATGTAAAGAAAACCTGAAACTATCACATGAATGCAAGGAATATCAATATAAATACATTTAACTTTGCTTATAATTTAATTTTTATCGGAACGATTTCACCTTGCTTTAAATTGAATGTTGGGCTTTCAGTGAGAAAATTACGATGGAATTTTACCACAAATTAGCAAGTGGATGATCAAAATAAATTCACACACTAAAAGGAATCAGGATCAGAAAAGGATATTTCTTTTTCGTTCCTTGAATCGTTAAAAATAATATACGTTTTGTACATACCTAAGCACATAAAAATAATCCTTAAATGGGTACTAGTTCATATTTGTTTTCTATGATGTGTTTTTTTTTATTTTTCTAATTATTATGAGTTCAGTTTCGACATCTGTGAAAACGTTTTAAAGTACCTATCAACATATTTAATGCTTAATATAAAATTGGTGCTTGCACATTTTAAAATGATTTAATATCTACAAGTTGCACGCATTAATAAATGTAAATTAACTATTATCTGTTAGTGGAATACAGTAGTTTAATGTATGCATCCATTTATTTTTATAGTAAATACCGCACAACAGTCCCAACTGCTCCCAACCATCTGGAACCAGTGAGATTATAACATCCCCGATCGGGGTTTGTTGCGAGGTTGAAGGTAGTGGGTATGCGAAAGAGATGAGAAAGAGAAAGGTACCTGGCTTTTCAGATCTGGTCACCAAACACGGCTAAAGTCATTTCAAGCAACGTTTCGATTCTCAATGGTGGTCTTTCACCAGGACGATAAATATTGTATCTACCACTCTGAAACGTGCCGCAAATATACTCTTTATAATTTTTATATAAATTAAATGTATTATGAAACATATTAATTAAATTACATTTGTTCGCAAGCCGGGTTTTAGCCCGTGACCTCTGGATTCGTAGTCGAACGTCTTACCACTCGACAACGGATGCGGTAAAAATGTTACTTTTAGTTTAAAAGGTACAACTGATTTTTAATCATCTTTGAGATATGAATTGTAAAGTTAAGTGTTACTCGCAATTGGGGTGAAATATCACAAAATAAAATAAAATAATATTTTGAAAGGACTACTATTTTATTCAAGACCATTATTATGTAAGCGATTGGAAAGGGACTATCAAGGTTGGGATCTGAAGCCATATTAAATTTTCATTCACGACGGAGTTTCAACTCACGGAAAATCTGTCATCTCACGGTGGCGATTAAGTTCGACCATCCGTTGTTGAATTTTTCATTATTTTCTTCACGTACTTGGTGGGCCGTGGAAGTTCAAAAGTTAAAAAAAATGTGGGTAGGGTTTACTTTGAGCTATGGTTTTTTTTCTCGTAGTAAATGTTTCATGTATTATTTGAAAAGATTATTTTCTCCGTTAGTAATAGCGGCTTTTTTACTTCTTGTTTTTACATACGTGTTTGATACGGATTTCAAAGACGCATGAAAATTGCTTGACGCCTCAGGGACTGCAGTAGACCCCTTTCCAGAACAAAGTGAAATAAAACGATAACAATTACAAATTCACCTATCTATCCTCCCCTCTCCCACATCTAATTCCATTTTTTTTTAATACTGAGATTGTTATTTTTCATTTTGACGGTAAGACGCTTGACTACGAATCCAAAAGTCTCGGGTTCAAACTCGGCGTGCGCCAATAACTTTTATTTCATGAATATGTCTCAGAATACATTTAATTCATATAAAATAATATATAGTATATTTGCAGCACGTCGCACAGTGGTAGATACTCTAAGTATTGCCTTGGTGAAAGACCACCATTCAGAATCGAAACGTTGCTTGAAATGGCTTTAGCCATATTTGGTGACCACATCTGAATAGCCAGGTACTTTCCAACCTTCCTTTTCTCCATCGCCTTCTCCTCCCCATTACCTTCAGCCTAACAATATACCTCAATTGGAGATGCCATAGTCTCACTGGCTCCAGACGGTCGGGAGCAGTTGGGACTCTTGTGCGGTATTCACTATTAAAAAAAAGTTTGTGTCATTTTAAAATTTCAAAAGATGGTTCTAAAATAATATTACTCTAGTTATATACGATAATTTATTCCATGGTAACAATTTAAATATAAAAAAATTGACAGACATAAAAAATTACATTGTCACATGAAAAAAATGGTTTGTTTTAAACATCGAATTTGTCAGGTTAAATATGTCAATTATATATTTATTAATTTGCTTAAATACGTAAGTAGCGAGTAATTTAGGAGTTTGCTTAATAATTTGTATGTGAAAAGCTCAATTTTTCGTTTATTTCGGTATTACCGTTATGTTACCGATACTTAGGAGTTTTCATAGCAACAGCCGAGTTCCGAATCAACAATTTACAAAAAGAACATAAAATATAAAATTACAAAAAAATATAAGTCGCTGATCTGTTTTCAACCCTCAATGGTTGGTGTATTATTAATTGAACTAGGATTTTGTGTGAATTTTCTTCAATGAATCACCGAAAAAAGTTGCTTATTAAAATTTGTTTAGTCAGAGGTCAATCATTTTTAATTTTAATATTTGACAAAAAAATTACAAGTACAACAAAAATAAATTTGAATTTGGTATCGTCGCAGGAAAGACAAAAGGGTCTAAGCAACACTTTTGTCGAAAATGAGTTAAATATGCAGTTTTGATCAATTTTTTCTGCATATAATATTCTGAATTTCATTTGATTTGAATACTTTTGTGGCCTTTCAGCCATACAAAATTTATTTACTATCTGGGAGAAGGCTTGGCGCAAGCAACTCAATTCTGGAACTTTTTTTAGCTTTTTGTCACTTTAGGTAACTCAGTGAGAGCATTGAGTTACCTGAGTTAACTAGGATTTAGTGTTTTGCAACTTTACTTACTGTCAATGTATCTTATATGGAATAATTAATGTATTAAGAGAGTTTTACGGTCAGTGTCTGTTGTATCATCTATCATTGTGTAACAAATATCAACATATTTTATATTATTCTACTTGTACTCACTATCACCTACCTCAGAACAGGTTCTAATGACCTAGTGAGGTAGATTATATAAAAAAATAATGTAAAAAACAAAAAGTTAATAAAACAAACAAAAAAATTAAAAATTTATAAATATTCCTTCGCTCCTTTTCCTTTTATCAATACAAAATCATAGGCAGTGTAAAATAAGCACTGCCTTACAGCAAATGGCACTCTTGGGTATAAAAAAAATTAAGGAAAGAAATCAAACTTCGAACGTCAACGTAAATTAATGATTTCCGTTCCTAAAAACACTTCACTCGTAAAAAGGCAAGAGCGATGTTCTTCCTACATGTTTTTTTTGTGATTTTTTGTGTAATATTGTTTCCGCAGGGGTTCATAATCAATCTTATTTGCTTTATTTGACAACTTGTCAAGAGAAGTGTCTCAGGCAATTTGATTTGGTGAACATTTATGGTCGTGGTGTTGTTTATTTTTGAAAGGTTTGTTACTCAATAAAACAGTGACTTGACATAAGTCGCAGACAAATATAAAATAAATATAGCATTTGAGGTTTAACCCTCCTTGAAAATGTCTAAAATTATGAATGTAGTTTTGAATTTTCGATTTTTTTACTACACCATCAAAGGTTTAACTTGTATTTTGTAGAAACCAAATCACTTGATTGCAATTATTTTACATGTTTAATGAAAATTAAATAATAACTTTCTATAAGACCAAAGATTTAATTTTAATTTTGAAGCAATTTAAAGTAATAGCTTTACTCTTAATATTCAGTTGAATTTGTCCAGTAGTACAATATTAGGTATATTTCCTGTACACCAATAAAATTTCTCATTATTCTTTAACCACCTTCTCAGTTGACGTTTTGCCTCTTTAATTTCATAACATCTGTATCTTTCTCTCTGTTCATTTAATATATTAATAAATATATATATATATATATATATATATATATATAAAATATAATTAAAAATGTTTTTCTATTGTTTTCTCACTGTTCTCTTATTTTATATTCTGTTCTCCCTCTGTATACCGCATTTTTTATTTTTTGTTTAGTTTAATTTTATACCCCGATGATGCTTAGACTAAGCGAAATCGGTCAGACGAAAACATTAAAATAAAATGTGTGGTCTTTTACAAAGTTATTATGTCATTTTAATTATTTATTCATTATTTTAATTCGTAAGTAGGTAAATTTTTTAATAACAAAATTTTACACCTCATTGATAACCTTGGGAAAGCTAAATTACAAAATTTATTAGTTGTAACATGAAAAAATTAGTTGTTAGCCATTAAAAATAAATCTTTACTGTAAGTTACTAGTTATAAGTCTAACTGAGAAGTTATAGGTTGAATAAATTAATTTGTAAAGCTCCCTTAAAGTGATTTTCCCACGAACACACCGCCCTAAGTAATCCATTTAATATTATTATTATAAAACAGAGTTGTGTGGCATTTCAACTCTAGTTACTGGGGCAATGGTGAGGTAGTTAGTATCTACATTAAGGATTAAGGAGGTTCTAAAAAAATATAACATAGAATGGTAAATTTACTGTAAAAATATTTTAACATTGCATGGATGTAAAAAGCAAAATTTTAGAAAACTATAGCTGAAATTGGATATCCGAGGTAGTGCAAGCAAGATGTAAATTTAATTAAAAAATACGCAAAAAAGAGGATTTTATTGTTTGGAGATTACACCGGAATTCTAAAATAAATATTTTGATATTTCAGAAGGCTCTGATAAAAATAATTTCCTGGAAGGACTATCTGGAATAGGAAGTATTAAGAGGAGTTAAAAAGCGGAAGAGAAAAAAATACAGTAAGAAAGTGAATGGCAGAAAAAACATTACACGATTGAGTAAATCGAGAACCCGGTTAGGTCATGTATCAGAATAATAGAATAAAAAGATACATTCATCTGGTTAAAGCAAAGAATCTGTACCATGATAGAATCACATGGCGTAGTAATAACAATCTTAGTAGTAATAAAAATCTGACCCCATTTAATTTGTGTTGGAACGTAGATTCAGTTTTCGGTTATTTATTTAACAATGGGGTTATAAATGTCGAATTCCGTGTCGTAATATCCGATATTTATCGCGGCGTAGTCCGCTCTTGACATTTAGCGACAGAAAAGCTAACATAGTCGCTGGTTAGAGAGCCAATAGCCAAAAATAACACCGAGATTTCACCCCCAATATGGGGACGTCCTATAAACAAAAAAATAAAGCCTTAACGGCTTAAATAGCTCCGCGAAACGGATTTTTACTCAGATTATCTAAAAAACGGTATGCGAAATAAGTAATATTTATCATATTATCTTACGTATTATAATTGACAAGACATGCATGTATACTGCGAGCTGTGTGCGCGTTAAGTGGCTCGTTTGTGTTAGTATCTTTGTTAGTGTCTAGTCAGTGCTTTTGCAGAACAAATTCAATAACAATCATTGACATGTGTTAGTACCTATCTTTATTATAAATTAATCCAGTGTTTTTTTTCTACTGCCTGCCCTGATCAACAACTGTGTGCACGCCACCAGTTTAAGGTATTTCAAATTTTCGTCGAATTTTAAATTGTCAAAATTCAACGATTAGCGGCATTTTATTTTTTCGACATTTTATTGGTCCCCGTTAGACGTCGATTTTAGGTTAGGTTATTTTATAATCAGCTTGCAAGTATCACATAAGCTTTGTGGTATTCAGCTGATCACAATTTGTTCAAAAGCAGAAACGGACCAAAAATCGGCGTTTAACGGGACCGTTCAAATCTCGTAAAAATAAAATGACGCTGATTATTTAATTGTGACGATGTCAATGTAAAAATTTTAAATATCACAAAATAAAATATCATAAAAATGAAATAATAATTTAGTATATGTTTAATAGACAGATTGAATTTATTTTTTTATGACCGATAGGTTTCACTTAGCCTAAGCATCTTCGGGGCCCAAATAAATAAAAGATAACAAAATGAAACTAAACAAAAATACGAGGTATTCGGTTATATATGCATACAGAGGGAGAACACAATACAAAATAAAATAAGAAAACAAACAATAGAAAACACTACCATTTTAACAAAGGAACAGAGAGAAAGAGACTGACGATATGAAATTGAAGACGATAAACTTGATGATGATCATCAAATATTAGTTTTTTTCTCGAAATCGTCAAAAGCTTTTGTAATAAGTATATTTATGTAAATGCTCTCCTTATATTTCGATGTCTTAAAGCCAAGATAAGTCAACCAACTGGTGTACGGAATCGGTCAGTAATAATTTATTGTTTTAAATTATCTGTTGTCTTATACAAAGCCATTATTTTATTTTCATCAAATACGTAAAATCACAAAGTGATTGTTTTCTACGAAAATGTAAAATATCATTTTTTTAATAACAGATTACCACGTGTACGTGTTTTATGATCCGCTCGTAATGTCCACATTTTGCGACTTGTATCAATATAACAAATCTTTAAAGGAGAAAAAATGTGCAAAGCTGCTCTATAATATTCTGCCAGATTTAACAAAATTATAGGATTCACTATCTATTTTCTAAAATCTGCGAAGGCAGCTCTCCAATGCCTTAAATTCTATGGAAAACTAGGCCATTCAAAGTTCAGAGTGTGACCTTTTCAGACTAATGTTGCATTTGATATCGAACATAACGAAAATAACTCCTGAAGAGGCGGCCAAATATCAACATTTGCATGTCTCAATGTAATGGTGAATGTGCCAATTAGCATTTTTTTATAGTGAATACCGCACAATAGTCCGAACTGTTCTCAACCGTCTAGAGCCAATGAGACTTTGGTGTTCCTTGGTAATTGGCTGAAGGTAGTGAGGAGAGGAAGGAGATGGGGAATAGCAAGGTTGGAAAGTACCTGGTTATTCAGATCTGGTCACTAAACACGGCACTTCATTGTATTTGCGCACGCCGGATTTGAACTTGCGACCCCTGGATTGTAGTCGAGCGTCTTACCACTCGACCACGGAGACCGTCAAAATCAATTAATACATGAATGCATAAATTAAAATAAAACCACTTAACTTTGAAGGTTTCATTTTTTTTTAATCTCGGATACAGATCACAAGTTTGAACGTAACCTTGCCTTTATATTTATGGAATGTCCAAAACTTGTCAATTTTCAGGTTACATATTTTTTTGTTATCTTCTGAAAGTGTGAAATTCCTACACCATTGATTATCACAATAATTCACAATAAAAGACATATTATCTCTTCGAATCCTATTGTTATAAAAATAATACTTTTTTCCACGAGATGGGTGGTTTATTTTAAATTTTAAATAATTGTTGATAAAAGGCTTTATTGTTAAGAGGAACAAACAAAAGCCATCATCTGTCTCTTCAATCTCTGTCCCGCGCTAAATAAGCCAGCATTCATCAGCGAGAGTTACGAGTTCGCCTGATTACTAATAAAACAGTGCCATATGCGCCTACATATCACAATGTATAAATCCAGCTTTTCTCGCACATTATTTTCGCGTTTTCCGATTTAATTACGAAGTGTGAAGCTTGTATTAGCCGCCAGGGGGCAAAGGGCGAGAACGAATTCGGTGCCAAATTCCTTTTCTCGACCTTGGCTACACCTGGCGGCGAAAATCTAAAATGATTTCACTCTGTGTCCCGCAGCGCTGAGATTTGTCCCGAGTATTTCAAAGCAATCAAATACGAGACACTAAGACAAAAGCATCCTGATATTAATATACTCTTCTTTTATTCGTTGGTAGCTAGCTAAGTAAATACATTTAAAGATACCTACGTTTATCAAAAAACATTTTTTTAATACTAGTTGCCATAGTAAAAGGATTATAATTAAAAATAATAATAACAGTTTGCCTAGTTATAATTTCTAAAGTGATTTCGTAAGTATCCAATAAAATCTACTAAAATACACCGACAGCGCAGTTTACCTTGAATTTTTATTTATTAAATTTACTCAATTAAATATAGAATCGAAAACACAATATAAAATAAAATTAGAGAACAATGAGAAAACAAAAGAACAACATTTAAAATTTTAACAAAGGAACAGAGAGAAAGAGACAGACAATATGAAATGGAAGAGGCAAAACGTCAACTGAGAAGGTGATCAAATAAAACTGAGAAATTTTATGAGTTTACTGGAAATATACCTAATATTATACCTTGATAATGCTTAGGCTAAGCGAAACCCAGTCATAAAAATTAAATTAACTGTCGTCTAATACAAAGTTATTATTTCATTTTTTGATTTGATTATTGTTAATTCAATTTTTTTATGCCTTCGTAGTATTTTTCTTCAGAAAAATATGTTACGTTATTAATTATTAGCAAAGCAAAATATGTTAAGTGCGAAATAACGAAATTTACCAGAACTCAACGCTTTTTATAAAAGCGAGCTTAGTAAGGTAATACATGTGTCGGACGTACATGGTCCTCGAAAATGTGTAGTCGATAAACTAGATTTAAGATTGTTTATATTATTGTTCATAGGGAAATATTATGTAGGCAAATTCCACCCACGGCTCGTTACGTCGCAATGACGCAAAGAGATAGCCCTTCGGGCTAGGACACCCCCGAGTAGGGAGAATTCCAACGCGATGACGGGACTGAGCGCGGACCGACGCCGACCGCACCGGGCAAGTCGAGAGCCGATCCACGCGGGTGGAATTGACCTGTCTGGCTTTATCGCGAGAGCCGGGTCAATCACACGGCCAAATAAATTATACCATCGTGATGACTCAACTCTCGGCTACACACTCATTATAGAATTAAGTATGTAAATGTTAGGGTAAGTTAGTTATTAAGCATCAAGCCCCAAAAAACCGGGCATTATTTGTAATTTGAATATTTGTACTTCTTTTGTGAACTTAATAAAAATGATAGAGGGGCGAAATAAAGTTGAGGTGAAAGCTGGTGGAAAGGAAAAGAGGATAGGTTGCTAAAATCTATCCCACAAAATTTCCAGCGACCCGGAAAGAGAGAGAAAGGGGGAAACAAAATTCCCCCATACAAATCTCCCGAATCCGTGGTCGCGCCCTGGAGCGCAATATTAATTGCGCAAAAACCAGAGGAAGGCAGATCACAAGCATCCTCCGCCAGCATCACTTAATCTTGACTTCTCTTCGCCCTGACATCGCCTTCAACTTGACTCCTGACTTTTCATTGACCATCGCCTGCCCCCCTGGACCGCCTGACTACATCTCTCTCTGGACCAGACCCGCAGCATCTTCACTTGAAAGCCGAGGCCCTACAAGTTGACCCCGTCGTCTCCCTTACAACGAGACCGACTGCTTGGAGCACTTCGCAGATTGGGACCGCTACCCTATACAGTTTATTTGTGTACCTGATTACGTCGGGTACAATACACATTAACAAAACACGTAGTTTTTTAATTCTCTCTATTTGAGCAGAATTCCAGACTGCAAAATTCTAACCGATAGTCTAACGAGTAAGTAATAGTTGATAGAAAGACAAATACCTTGCTCTTGACAAAAGTAATATTCATATTATAATGAACTTGATACAACACGTCTTCCGTGGCACAGAGGTGAAGAGAATAGCATTTGGACCCGAAAGTTGTATTTGCTTTATGTAGTGTGGTTGGTACGAGTGACACTCAAGTTTCGTGTAAATATTATTTACTATTATCAAATGATCTATTGATAATTATTGTTACTTACAGAATGTATTTTTCGAATGAGGAGTGACAAATTTTGGGTTAACCAAATATATTTTTTATATTAATTACGTAATGACTTACGATATAAAGTGATTGATACACAGTTGTGGGATGTTCAACTGACAGTGTGGGCGGTTCTAGTTAGAATCAAGCAGTGGGTACTGTATTACTCATTGTCACAAAAAATATGAGGCTTTGCAAAATTACGTGAAACCACCATAAAAAAAACACTGAATACTATTTAATTATAGAACATATTATTAATGAAATATTTAATGAAAATGACCACAGTTATTACTATTTTTTTTATGACCGACCGGTTTTGCTTAGCCTAAGCATCATCAGGGTACAAAATTTAACCAAACAAAAATACAAGTGGGCGGTTATATATGCGAGTACATACAGAAGGAGAACACAATATAAAATAATATACGAGAACAAACAATAGAATAACATTTAAGTTCATAACAAAGGAATACGGAGAAAGAGATAGACAATATGAAATGAAAGAGGCAAAACGTCAACTGTGAAGATGATTAAATAATAATAATATTTTTTTATATGAGCTTACAGAAAATATACCTATATTAAACTACTAGACAAATTGAACTGATTATTATGAATATGACTATTAATTTTAATGACATTTTTTTTCTAGTGCTTCTTAATTATTTAATCTGTTGCCATGACCATTTTTGTGAAGAATATGAGCACCCGTGCTATTACTGAAGGTATGATCTTTTTCAATTAAATGATTGGCGAATTCTGAAAAACCGGTCGGTCATAAAAATAAAAATTAAATCTGCGTTCTTATACAAAGTTATTAATTCATTTTCATAAAATATGTCAAACCACAAAGTGATTGCGTTCTACGAACATATAAATGAAATATTTCAGATCGTACACTTGTAACCTTTGCAAAGACGCTGTTTGTGATTACATCTTGAGTATTGCTGGAATTATCGAGTTGTCGAAGCGCTGCAACAGTTCGGGAGCTAAACTATTACATACTGGTGATATATTCATTGTAACAGCTTCCCCTTTATCATGACCGATGCGACGCATGTACCAGGAAGAGAAGTTACAACGTAGCTCTCAGTGGCATAAGCGTAGTATTGTAGTGCACTTAGTTGTATGCAGCTTGCCTTTATTGAGATTTTAGCTCAACGCTGAAAACGAGTATATTATGCTGAGTGAAAGGGCGTATGTGATTGATAAAAAACCTTAGGTTAGATCTAATTTTTTAATTAAAATAATACCCTTTGTGTGAATTGCTTTTGTTTTCCTACCTCTAACAAATAGTTGTCTCGAATCTTTACGTCTGTTGTCTATTTGTCTTCTACTTTTGTCTTTGTGTCCCCAGACAAAAGATTCGGTAATTGAAAAAGACAACTGACTGAAGGGATTTGTGTGACGAAAACGTCCTTCCCGAGCCAAAAGGATTACCTTTTATACGAACATTTTATATACGGACGTGGACTTGGTTTTATAGACAAGTTTCTTTTTCATCTTGCCATGAAAATAATTCTCATATAATAATATTTATTTATTTATTTTATTTATACTGAGTTTTTAACAGATTTTTTCACTTACGTGAAAAAATCCAGTTATAAAAACCAGTTAGTGTACAATCATTGATAAATACAATACAAATAGACAAGATACATTAAATTTTTAAAAAAATGTTGTTTTTGTACTTATTACTACTAGATACATACAAAATATACTCTAACAATTACTCTAACACCCTTTTAAGCAATAACATGACATTCCGTCTGAAACCGTACAGACCATCAACAAAAATGTCTACATCAGCACACTCTATTAGATTATATAGTCGGCACATTTGCGATAGAGGGCTAAAGTAGGCAATATTGTTTCTGAATGTATTCAGGTGGAATGTACTATGGCGTCTTAAACAATGAGCATTGGGTACATTAATTTCAATAGCGCTAAGACATATTGCAGTGTCGAGATGACCGATATGATACCATAATAAAATAGACATTTTCCAAATAAGTATTATGATAAACAAGAACATACGTATTATAATACACATTATATAATGTTACTTTGTTTCACCATCTTTCTTATTGTATTTATGATTTTAAAGTAATCTCTACCCTTTTGAGTCTCTTTTTAATGTATTGACTCGTTTGTATCTCTTTCTTTTGTACTCCTTTTTTTTAAATTTGCACGCTTTTTTGGGCATGTAGAGCGAATGAACGAAGAAAGGAGTGTGAAAAGAATATATGATGCGAAAGTGAATGGAAGAAAAAGTCGAGGACGCCTGAGAAAGACATGGCACGATCAAGTAAATCAAATTCTTGAATCGGGTCATGTGAAGAGTCAGAATAACAGAAGTGTATGTATGAGACGATGTATGAATCTAAATGAAGCAAGGAGTGTGTGCCAAGACAGAGTTGTATGGCAGTCCGTCCTCTCTGCCTACTCCTGAGGGGAAACGGCGTGATGGTTAGTTAGTTAGTTGTTCTGTTTTATTTTATAATTTAGTCCTTCCAGAAATGAGTTTTTTTAAGAAAATTTGTACTTTATTATCTTAATAATTATTTTTACTAAGCAAATAAAAATATAAAACTTTTACAAGGGATCAGGATCTCTTCTTTTAAGTTCTCTTCTTTTATTTAGTTTGTTTTTATTTTTCAAAGTAAATACCGCACCAGAGTCCCAACTACTCCCGACCGTCTAGGTCTAGAGCATAGATTCTCAACCTTCTTTTACCCACCGCCCACTTAAATATTGTTTTTTTCTAAAGCCCCCCCCCCCTTCCCCATTGCCCCCGACGCATTCGCGGTCGAACTAAAAAAAGTACTAGTCGATAGAGATTTGAAAGTGAAAAGAACTGGAACAGGTTCCTCGCCCAAAATAACACGAAAAGAACGAACAAAGGATATCGACCGTTCCAGTGACCGGTTTTTTTCCAATGCCCCTCTAGTAATTTTATCTGGGTCTTCTACTGTGCCCCTGCAAGTCGCAAACGCCCACAAGGGAGCGGTATCGCCCGCGTTGAGAACCTATGGTCTAGAGCCAGTGAGACTATAGAATCCCCAATCGGGGTATGTTGTCAGGCTGAAAGTAGTGCGGTGAGGAAGCAGATGGGGAAGAGGAAGTTTAGTAATTGTCTGGCTGTTCACATCTGGTCACCTAACACGGCTGAAGCCATTTTGAGCAACGTTTCAATTCGGAATGGTGGTCTTTCACCAGGGCGATACTTACCTCAGTATCTACCACTCTGGAATGTGCCGCAAATATACTTTATATTATTTTATTTGAATTAAATGTGTTATGACACAAACCAATTTGCGCAGGCCAGGTTTAAACTCGCAACCTCTGAAATGTATTAAAAACAAAAACAACAAATGCAGTTATTTTGAGTATTATTTATTGACTTGAAAAAGCATTAAAAAAATCCCTTAACTATTTCCTTACGCCACATAATGGGGGTGCTATAGTCTCACTGACTTCGGACTGTGTGGCTTTCTTGGTATACCCAAATAATAATAATGGAAAATTTCATAGCGGCATTTTCATGGGAAAATCACCACAATCAAATATTAGTCAATATCATTACAATACAGTTGAGAGAACTATATCGATTGGGTGACATAGGAAGGTTAAGGAAAAATAGGTAGGAAGAGATTTATCAATGCGAGTCTTGAAGAAGCCCTAATCAATTATTTGAAGAGGAAATACGAATGCCGGTAGCTAGTTCTACACCTCTGCGGTTTTACAAAACGAATTGTAGAAAGACTTGTTATCATACTACTGACATCAACTGTGACCGGGCGTTAGACTTTGATGACTTGGGGTAAAAAGAGTATAGGTTTTTTTCTAGGACATTGAAAGGAGGGTGAATACAGGAAACTCTATTAACGGAAGACTGAATTTGGTAGTCGCTAACATAAAATTGTCAAAAGAAACGAGGCTAGCAGTCCAGAATGGGGTGCTGATACCAACCCTGATATATGGCAGCGAAGAATGGAACTAGCAGAGAATGGATAAAAGTAGATTAAATACCTTAGAAATGAGATCCCTAAGGCGCTTGTGTGATTAAACAATGAATACATAAGAATAAAACTTTGCCATTATTATTATTATTAGTATACATGTAAGGAAAACATATGACGCAGAAGTGAAGGGTAAAATAAGTCGGGTAAGCCCAAGGAAGACATGGCACGATTAACTGAATCAATAATTGAGTCGGGTTATGTCAGAAAAAACAGAAAAGTAATTATGAGATTATGTATAGATCTGAATGAAGCAAGGACTGTGTGCCAAGACAGAGTTGTGTGGCGTTTCATCCACTCTGTCTACCCCTACGAAGAAATGGCGTGATGGTAGGTTATTTAGTGAGATAGTTTTGTAATGGTGGGTGAAGGCAAAATAATTTCTTATCACAATAACAATACTGCAATGGTATACACTGGTTCGTTTTAGTTATATTCCATTAAAATTGAAATCCTTCGTGCATAAAAACGAGATTCACATTTTAAATCGTCGTCTTACAGTTAGGATGAAAATCAGGTAAAATTCTTTCTAAAAAATCAGTAGAGCGGCATTTTCAGCAAAAAACGTATTTTTAATGAAGCCAACCCTATTTCGTGTCAGTCTGCAATCAAGATGGACGCTATTGTAAGCGTTCATTTGTTTTCCGGTAGCGTATATTATATCCGGTCTCCCTCTCCCCCACTGTGTCTATAAGTAAACCGGAAATCCTTTGTTTTTCTTCGGGCGGTAAGGGTGTTGTTTTTCAAATAAAATTCTCACTGATTTGAGATAGCACTGCGTTCGATCCAGACGGTGAATTAAGTGTTCAGATAATAAACCCTCCAAGCGTCATTTTGGAGAGTAAAAAAGTCTTTTGATTATATTGACTTTTGTTATTAGAAGAATGTGGATTGCTTTTGGGTGAATTCTGTTGATAAAGGAATCCAAGTTTATTTATTACCGAGCAGCACGGACGTGTCGTGAATTTTTGAAACATCAAATTATTGTTTGGAAAAAACTGACAAAGAACTTCCTCTAACAGACAAAAAATATTTTTTGTGCGCAAGGAAGAACGGAATAAATCACAAAAATCAAGTTTTTGGTTAAGTATGAAAAATCGTTTCTTAGATACATACCTAGCAAGGAAAAATGAGATGTGTCAGAAAATAAAATAACGTGCTATTATAATAAGGACATGTGACATGACATGATTATCTCTCCTGAACATCTGCGTTTATTGACTCATTCCGTTCTTCCTTGCGCACACAGATAAAATCCCTACAAATGTAACCTTTACCGATCAGAAAGACTGTGGAAGTCCCTTTATTTAAAACAAATATTGATTTTTCACCGGAAGTAAGGGAATTTTTTACTTAATTTAGTCGCAAGAGTGCCAACTTCTTTTGACCGTCTAGAGCCAATGAGGCATCTACAATTGGGGTATGTTGTGAGGCTGAAGGTAGTAGGCAGGGGAAGGACATGGGAAAGAGGAAGGTTAGAAAGTACCTGGCTACTTAGATCTGTTCACCAAATACAGCTAAAGACATTTCTACAAATGGTGGTTTTCCACCAGGGCGGTACTTAGAGTATCTACCACTCTGGAAGGCACATTTTTATATTATATTTTGTATTCAAGGATATGTACCATTATTTTTAATAACAACCTGTATTGTAAATTCGACACAAGGTGCATTATTTTTATATGTCTTCGCTCTGTTACGTTTTTATTGAGATTAGTGTGAAGATTCTTGCTATTCTCAATACCGGGTACCCGACAAATGGGCACTTTCCCTTATAACCAAGTATTTATTTTGACAATAAAGGCAACTTCAAATATTTATTATTTATGAGGCACTTGTTATAATAACACTTAATTGACCACACTTCATAAGAATATTCAATCGCTTTTAAATACCATGTATCCAGCATTGGTTTGGACTGATGGACGTACTTAGTATATCGAGGATAGAGAATATATCATTGAAGGTTGTATAGATATATATTTATTGTTTAGAGATACATACTTTTGTTTGTTGATTTAGGGACTTGTTTTTCTTGCAGAAATAATGAATACAAGAGGAAATGCCGTACACAATACGAGCACATTTAAATTGTGTTTGTCATCTAATGAGGCCTCTCCTTGGTTAATGACGACCATATTTCAAAGAAAACAATTATCATTTGTAACTCTCCATACAAAACATACCCGTAATTTTCAGAAACTCCCAAATGGGTACTTAGGCAGACACCTATATTGTTCTGGGGGTACCTACTGGAAGCAGAAATATTATGTCAGGGATGTTGCCACACCACTGAAATATATTTAATTAAAATACTAATATACGAGAACGTTTCTTAATGCCATCAAAACATACAAATAAATGAAAAAATAACTTTGTTTAAGACCACGGATATAATTTATTTTTTTATGACCGACCGGTTTCGCTTAGCCTAAGCATCATCAGGGTACAAAATTAATCAAAGCAAAAAATACAAAGTGCGCGGTTATACTCGTATATACATACAGAGGGAGAACAAAATATAAAATAACAAAACAATGAGAAAACAATAGAATAAAATTTAAATTATAAAAAGCAACAAAGGGAAAGAAACAGATAATATGAATTGAAATATACAAAATATCAACTGATTAAGAATAATGATAAATTTTATGAGTTTACAGGAAATATACCAAACGTCGGACTACTAGACAAATTTATCTGATTATTAAGAATGTGTGACTATCAATTTTAATGGTTTTCTTCATATCTTAATAATAATAATAACAATTTTAATAAAAATAAAAATAAATTGTGGTTTACTAAACAACACTCGTACATATCCAAGATAATTCACAATACCAAAAGACGCTTTTTGATTTATGTGACACAAATAAGAGAAAGTTTTATGGGAGGAAAGAAATGACAAGGGGAAGGAATAGAGGATGAGAGCAAAGATTAGAAAAACAAAGATAGAGTCATTTGAAGGAACATTTCTAAAGATCTCAAAGCAAACAACGATTTTGAAAGATACACGACTGCTCTCTCACCAGGAAGATAGTAACAGTATATGTTACTGTAAAACAAAACAAGATATTGTGTTAAATAAAAATGAAAATTACGTTAAAAAATATATCCTTGACAAATCATTTTTAATTTGCACTTGGCAAAGTTTTTGAATACGCGATTTTTGGGCCTTGAGTCATTGCGAAAGTAGTGTATATAAAAAGCATATTTTTTTACACGTATTTTGTAGGTTTAAAAAAAACTATTGCATCGTTAACTAATGGCTTGAAGAAAGGCTGCACATGAAATCAGCAAAGAAAAGTAATAATTTCTATTTTCTAAGTAAATGATATTTTTAAAATTAAAAAAAAAAGTACATAAAAGAGTAAGTATTTTGTTTTATATCAGTGGTAAGTACTCGTACGTAAAATTAAACAACTTCATTATTACACTCGAATCCAAGCTGAAGGCCAAGTGATTGAATCTTCCTTAAAGCTGAGAACAATATTTTTTTGTTTTTTATTATAAAAAAATCTCATTATTCTTTAATCACCTTCTCAGTTGACGTTTTACCTCTTTTGTGTCATATTGTCTGTCTCTCTCTCTCTCTGTTCCTTTGTTTTAATTTTATATGTTAGTTCTCTTGTTGTATTTTATATTGTGTTCTCTCTGTGTGTGTATATAACCGCAAACTTTGTATTTTATAGAGTTAATTGCGCACCCCAGGATTTGAACCCGCGACTTCTGGATTCGTAGTCGAGGATCTTTACCAATGTGCCACGAAGGCCCTCAAAAAAAGTACGTGCAGTAAGTGGAAGGGAATTATAATAGTGATTAACTTTGTTGTTGTGTTTTTTCGTTCAGCGGTGCGACAGATGTTGTCTCGAGCAGTGGCGGCTCGTGAGTTTTCAATGTGCTAGAGTGCTAAGATTGAAAAATACAACATTTTTAGTGTTGTTGTAGTCGAAAATGTTTTTTTTTTTTTTTCTAGAATTTTTTTTGTTTGAAGATTTTCAGGATTTTTCAGTTTTGGTGGTGCACTGCAGGGATTTCTGAAAAATCTTCATACAAAAAATTGAAATTTAAAAAAAAAAGTTTTCGTTGACAATAACAATCAACGATTATGTTTTTTTTTCAATCTTACCACTCTAGCACAGTAAAAAGTCACGAGCCGCCACTGGTCTCGAGCTGTCGGGATTTGTCAACGCGATCGCCTAATCTGGCAGTTATTGTCGACGTGTAGGGAAACAATATTATAAAAATAATCCTACGAATGGTAGAAGCGTCCAATAATATTTCTCTGTCATATTAGTAGGAAATTAATATGAAACTGGAAAAGGTAAGGAAACCATAGTAATGAGTGAAGGAACTAATTGTTATGGTTCTATTTCACTGATTATTAAAATTGAGGGTGAATAAGTTGGTTGGCGTGGAGAAGTTTGTTAATGCGCTGCTCTCGGATAGAATAGAGGTCCCGAGCTCGAGACCCGATTACAACCAAATATTTTTTATTTCATGTGTCTTTTCTATTTTTATATCCTTAGAGGATTATTAATATTTCAAATTAATAATCAACATTACAATGAAGCGTTCAAGTTGAAATATTGCTAAATATTTAAACAAAATCAATAATTTAAAACGCAAAAATGAAACAGAAATTAAAAAGAACAATGGTCATAACTGAGACTAGAACTCGAAACCTCTACTCTATCCGGGAGCTATACTCCGCCAATTGAGCCATCAAGACCTTATTAGAAGCGGCATTTTTAAGCGATCTCATACTTCTATTGAAAATTATGTACTATTTAATTATTTCATATTTGAAGAAAATGAAATATTACATAATGAGATCGTTTAAAAATGCCACTTTTTAATAAGTTACTCCCGGATAGAGTAAGGGTTCCGAGTTCGAGTCCCGGTCACGACTATTGTACTTTTTAGTTTCTGGATTTTTTCAGTTTAATATTTGATATTATCTAATAATAAATAAGCATTAATGCTTTAAAGTGATTTCCAATTTTAATAAAATATTACTATATTTTGTTAATGTTAGTAGACACAATGTTTTTTTGAAATATTGGTGCTCTTTCACATGAAAGTATTTTTTTGAATGACGTTTAAAAATATACCATTGTCAAATCCAATGGTCGCAATACCGGAAATATAACAAATACAATTGAAATAAATTACGTCTAGTCATTTTTTTAAACTTTCTTTTAAAAAGAAAGACTAAAATTTCAGAATCCGAAAAACTTATCAATATTGGATACGTCTTACTGCATTCAAATTATGTAATAAATAGAAAATGTTGCTCGTTCAATAATGGAGAACTTGGCTAGCAGAAAATTAAGCCGGTGACGTATGGGTGGGAACACGACGCTTTGAACCGCTCGATAATGATTGATTATTAAACTAAGGTATTCCAAACATGCAATTAAATCGGATTTATACTTTTTTAATTGACTTCAAATAAGATTTTTGTCTATGTCAAAATGATGTCCCGAACAACACCTACTGATATAAAAATAAATATACTATTAATATCAAAAGAAAAACATAATGTTATCACATCACGTCACATCAAAATAAAGACTATCGACTTAATTCATTATAAATACGTCCTATAGATTCGATTCAGTGAGCAGGAAATAAAAATAAGTAAATAAACAAAATGAGATATATTGATATAATAGAAGCCTTATTTGCTTCCAAATCGAATCATACTCCAGAACCTTATCGTATACCACCATTGAAATACTGTGAACTATAACCTTCACAGGTTTTATCTGAGAGTTGGTGCGTTTCTAAAGAGTTTATTTTTGCTTCTCGTCTTTGATGTAAAAACATGAGAATTTTGGCTAGTTTTTTTTTATTATTTTGAAACGTCGATCAAATAATAAATCGATATCTACTGCTAAAGCGTAATTTCTGAAAGAAAGTATGGAGTACATTTAGTCGATAAATCGCGCCACATGAAGGGCTGAAGTTCGCGAAATTACCCAACGTTAAAAAAATACTTCAACATTTAAAATTATGTTCTGATATTCAAATCCTTTCAGCCTATGATATAAGACATTACACCTTGCGATAGAAGGAGAAGAAAGGTTGATGGTAATTTATATGTGAGCGATGTGTTTACAACCATAAATATACGGATAAATTTAAATAATTTTATATTTTCGTAGAAAGCAATCACTTTGTGGTTTGACATATTGAAATAAAATAGAATAACTTTGTATAAGATCTCAAATTTTATTTCAATTTTTAAGACCGACCGGTTTCACTTAGGGAATTTATCGATTAGATTGTAGTGATTGTTCTGCATTTTATATTAGTAAAACAACCCTTATTGTAAATGTGAGGATCAAAGAACATCTTAAATGTTTAAATAACCTCGGTTTTTCAAAATTCGTTAATCATCTTATTGGAAACGATCATACCTTCAATAAAAACACCGGTGTTCATATTCTTCACAAACATGATCATGGCAACAGATTAAATAATTAAGAAACACTAGAAATAAAGAAAGCCATTCAAATAAATAGTCATGTTCTTAACAATCAATTAAATTTATCCGATAGTCCAATATTAAGTATATTTCCTGTAAACTCATTAAATTTTTGATTATTCTTTATCATCTCCTCAGATTATGTTTTGTATCTTTCAATTCATTTTATCTGTCTCTTCCTCTAAGTTCCTTTGTTATAAATTTAAATGTGAACCTATTGTTTTCTCACTGTTCATTTATTTTATTTTTAAATTTTATGTTTATATAATCGTACACATTGTATGTTTTCTTAAGTTTAATTTTGTACCCTGATGATGCTTAAAGCGAAACCAATCGGTCATAAAAATTAAAATTAAATCTGTGATATTATACAATGTTATTACTTCATCTTCATTGAATAATTTTGCCAAAATCCTCCAAAAATTGTATTTGGATACGCAGTTGTGTGACCTGGAGCCCAGTCATCATAATAGTAACTAAAAAACGACAAAGCATTCCCAAAGGTAACAGAGGCCATAAGGAATCATTTCCTTCGTGGCATCCTGTTTCAAGACAAAAGAAAAATGAAACTTGTTGTTTTTGGTTTATTCGGTCGCGCAATGGCCAATCTGTAATTTTAAATATCACAGCTCCAGTTCCTTATCTCTTATAGCCAATAACCTCTCCATGTCTTGGGTAAATAAAAAATATATTATTGGATTCCGTCTTGACACAAGAATACCCTCAGCTCTTTATTTCTTATGTTATATCGTCTCTGATTTTCTCAAGGCAGATGTACTCCTCTCATCTTCTCAAATATCTTTCTGAAATATACCACCCTTCGTACGATGTACATATTGTACAAATAAGATATATTAAATCGACTTATAAAAAGCACAGAATGCTCCTTGAACTTTGAAATTATGTTTTGTTTCAAAGAAAATATTGTAAATTTCGAAAGAAAAAAAATTATAACCTAAATTATTGACCGGTTAGTAGCTGAGTGAACAAACGCATCGGATTCCCATCCAGGCGTCATGGGTTCAACTCCTCTGCTAGCTTAGTCCTCCATCATTGCACAAGCAACAACATCCGCTTATTATGATGGCGGTAGGAGTTTTTCAAATATTGTCAGATTATTCGTGATGCGGGAATGTTTGTATTTCTTAACTAAGTAACTAACCATCACGACCTTTCCCCGCAGGGGTATTAAGAGAGGATAGACCGCCATACAACTCTGTCTTGGCACACACTTCTTGCTTCATTCACATTCATGCATACTCTTATGTGATTGTGACTCTTCACATGGCCTGACTAAAGTATTTGATTCACTTGATCGTGCCACGTCTTCCTCGGGCGTCCCTGACTTCTTCTTCCATTATCTTTTGTCTTTCTTATAAAAAAAATACATTTCTTTCAGAAGAAGGATCAAAACGATTTTTTTTTCACCAAAAGCTTTTTCGATTTCTTACATTTGATGTACACACAATATAACAAAGTTTAACTTACTTATACGTAGGCAGGCTTGATATTTAAACGTAGTAACTACAAACAGATAAAGCTAGATATTTCAAGTGTGATATTAATACGATTTAGGGCGATACTCAGTATTTTAACGCCCCCTATTGAGCCCTTCACATTTTTTAAATCTTTGACGGTTCATGGCATACAATCATTAATCAAGTATTTAGCTCAAAAATATTTACGTGAATTTCCATCGTTGATTGATGGGTCGGTTATTGAAAGTTATTTACTATTAGCCAAAAAATAATTTGGTTATAGATTTTCATTAATGACAAGTGTGTTACGAAAGTAACATTTTGTGTTTGTATTGATTGTAAGGCACCCTTGAGATGAATCTAACTAAAACAGCGCTATATAAATGATTTGTTTATGATTATTTTTCTTATTCGGAGACTTTTTTTTACATTAACTCCACACAAGATATGAGAGAATTAATTTCATTCAAGACCAATCTCATCTTTAAGGATGCTGTGTGAAGAGTCTTTTCGAGGAAAGGAAGGAGTAAATCTAGGTCTTGAAGAGAGAGGGAACACAGAGGCTGGCAAATTGTTTCACAGGTGAGCTGTTGAATACAAGAACAATTCGTAAAAGCAACCCGTTCTCATGTATCGAACATCAATCGTGTACAAATGTCGTTGGCGCTTCGGGGAGTTTCCTGACTATGCACCGATACTAAAGGGATCAATAACGCAAGTTCCTCAGAGCATCTTCCACCGAAATACCGGTAGAACAAGGATAGCATTCCCACTTGAAGTTTGTGCTCCAAAGATTGAAATAGTTTGTTAATATAGTAGAATCTAACGGACTGCCCGTTTTTGCACAGAGTCAAGGGTTTTATTCAGGTATTTGGGGGCTCCAGACCAGAGGTGGCCGCCAAATTCCACAGTGGGGTACACTTGCCCGCTGAAGTGTTTCGGCCTGTAGTCTGCAGGGAAAATATTTCCGTAACGGTAGCCAACCATCATAAGGCACCACACGAAGAAAACGATACAAATATAAATTCAATGATAATGAAATAATAACTTTGTAAAAGACCACAGATTCTCTATGAAAATTTAAAAATATAATAAGACTTGTAGAACTAAGGAACTATAATAAATAAATATATCAGTTAATTGTCAAGTGATAGTCTTTAAGGTTAGGTAGTAGATCACGTTTATTTTCGAATTTAAACACGCTGACGTAAGTAATCACAAAACAAGAGGTGTTTTTCGTCACGAAGGGTAAACCGAAGTGTCAGCGGGTAAATTCCTCTTTTCCCGCTGGAAACACCTTCCTCTCCTAAGCTGTTAGGTGCGCCCCGTTGCTGGCCATGTAAAAAAACATATTAAATTAGCCTAAATAGGCGAAACAGTTTTTTTTTGTTTTTTGTTTAAATAACATTTAAACAAAAAATTGTTATACATTTTTGTCTATATACTCGACACTGACTTCACTCTAAGCCTGTTTCTACTTATTTATATATTTCTCCACTCTACTTATGATTTGTACAAACCTACTTTTTTTAAATTTTCCCCCACATCTCAGCTTCCGCCATTGTGCGTTATTCTTTATATCAACACTCGAGGTATATAACTCCTGTTTACTGGGAATACGTCAATAGTGTTCATTAACATTATCGGTTGGTTCGCAGTGTTTATTTTCTAGCGCTAGTAGATTTTTTTTCCTCCAAAGCTTCCATTTAATTATTTGCTCCATGGATTTATTCAATAAAATCAGACTTGTTTGTTTTCAACAAATACTTTAAAAAATATATTGAAGCGATTCTTTCTTTCTGTAGAAATTGTAATTAATTAGGGTGGAGCTTAAGAAAGGGGAATTTAAAGGGTTAACACAATGTTTGTTTTTATTCAACAATATACAAATTAATAAATCTTATTTTGTATATTTAAAATACATACAACTTGTAAACACAACATAATGATTGTTCTTTGTCCAGAACGGATAAGACTATGAATCCAGAGGTCGCGAGATAAAATCCCGGCGTGCGCAAATGAAAATTATCTAATAAACATGTATATTTTTACATTCAATTAATATAAAATAATTTCCAGTATTCAAGCGGCACGTTTCAAGTTGATAGATACTCCATGTGTCGCCCTGGTGAAAAACCACAATTCAAAATCAAAAGCTACATAAAATGTCTTTAGCCGCGTTAAGTAACCAGGTCAGAATAGACAGCTACTTTAAAACCTTCCTCTTCCCCATTTCCTTCACTTAACCACTACCTTCAGCCTCGCAACATACCCCGATGCCATAGTCCCATTGGCTCCAAATGGTTGGGGCAGTTAGGATTCTTGTGGGCGGTATTCACTTAATAAATAAAAAATAAAATCAAACAATACCTCAGAATTGAATCTTTTTTTCTCCCTCCTGCAATATTTTTGCATCCAGACAAACCCCCTATTTCATTTCTGCTAAATTTCCCTTACTCAGGACTTTTGCAACTCTTGAGTGGTGTTGCATAGAAAAAGTTTTTTGTATTAAGCTTGAGTCTTAAAGAGTATGGCGTTCCTAATTGAAAATGCTAAAATAAATCGAAGAGAAGAAGTAAGAACATGATAGTAGTGAATGCATATACATATTGCTATTCATATAAGCCTAGGTATTTTTATGTGTGTTGAATTAAAAAAAAACACATAGTTTGAAGTGCATTTCAAAGCCAGGGAACACATTGCTTTGTCGCAAAAGATATAAAAAAATATTGATATATAATATTTTATGCTTCGATGTAAATAAACAATACACATAAAATACCAGAATTGAATGTAATCTGAAATTCTTGTGGCAGACATCTTAGGGGAAATCTATAAAAGATAATACCCCGATGTGTACCGATTTTTATTTTTGTAAGATATTTTACCAATCCACAAATGTAAATATACCTCCTATAAAATACATTAAAAAAACAGAAATGGGAAAATCAAAGGGTAAATTCAAAAAATAGCCACAGCCAACGCATCTAACGTATCACTAACTAACCCGTCTCTTAGAAAATAATAAAACTACCCAAACGTATTTTTTAACGTAATTGTAAAGCCGCCTCTGTCAGCAATAAAACAAAACCCAAGCCACAGACGTTCACTATGAGACTCAATAAGCGTCCATTCCGGAAATGAATAGTATATATACCATATATTTACTTCAAATTGTACCTGTCTGAAGATGACCGTCACAAGGTAAAACAGGTCAGTTCTCAATAAATAATACTACAAAGTTACAAATTTGGTATTATTAAATCCTTGGTATCTACATTACAATTTTTACTTTATTTGAAATATTTCATAGTTTTTGTTTGAAATTGTTTTATTTTTTAAGCAAATACATCTTTAAATGATCCGGTTATGACAGTTGGATAGTCAGTGAGAAATCACACAAAGAAAAATAAAAATCGGTTAGAAAACAGTGCGGCAGTGAAGCAAGTTGTAGTTTGGTTCCAGTCAATACCTCAGTCAGTAAAGTGAAAAAGTACACTGAAATATTTTTCAATCAAATGAATCGTGAAACGCAAACTCGCAATAATAATGTGGTGTTAAATAAAATAAATATTATTCGTAAAAAGCATTTACTTTGTGGCTTGCCATATTTATAAATAAAACAGATAAACTTTGTTTATAACCACTTTAATTATTCAATATTATGTCGACCGGTTTCGGAAGCACCCTTCCATCATCAGGACAATATTAAAATTTTAATATTGTCCTGATGAAGTTTATCTGTTTTATTTATTTAAAAAAATCTCATTTAAATTATAAAAGACTTCACTATTTACAAGTGAAATGTATAACCATTTCAGACCTGAAGCAAATAAACGGTTTGTATTCAAAATTTTGTAATATAGAGTCGTTAAAAAAATACACAATGTTTAGTAAAATTCAGAATAAAACACAGTCAACTCATTGGTTCATACATTAACTATAGAAATAACACTAAATTATAATACTTACGTACTTAATCTATTTTTATTTATAATTTATTTACGTGGGAGAGGTAGGCTTCGTTGTTAACGCGACATTTTGCAACAAATGATGTTACAAATATTTAGACACGCTGTAGCGCTCTCAAAGTGGCAAGCAAAAACCACGTTAGTTAGTGTGCTCGGTGATTTAGCCGATTTAGTGCTAAACTGTCACGCGTCGCTTGAGGTCGTTTACTATATCTAATCAAATTACAAAAATAAGTGCCACAATGTCCTTGTGTTGATGACAAAGTGTTTCAATTACACTTCATAGACTACTAAAAGCCAATAAATTTCTTAGTATGCGCAAATTACTGCAAATTACTTTTATTTTATTTTAGACAACACAACTATCTCCATTGTTGACCAACATAATGACGTCTTCGCTTAAGCGAAGTGCTATCTCATTCTTACCAGAGAATTCCGATACTATATCAGTTTCGTTCATACACACATATTCTATGAATGTCTATCTTTGTCACGATATTTGAATAATGAATTTACTGGTAACTAAGTGTGTTTGTTACTTGCCACATTTGTATTAATATTCTAAGACTATAACGTGTCTAGATATTTGTAACGTCATTGTTCGCAAGCTTCTAATGTCATTCCTTGCGGAAAATTTTGTTAAAAAACGCCAAAACGGTATAAATACAAGTCCACACGCTCATTGTGAGCCGACATAGCGGTAACATTTTAAGCCGTTTACGAGAAATATTTTTTTAAACGGACCAGCACGATCGTATCAGCTGGGATCGATAGGGATAATATGTCATAAAATAGAATACCGTGGAATCTACAATGTATTCCAACAAACAAAATGTATAGGTACTCATATACTCGTATATATATTAAAAATAAAAAAAAATTAACTGAATCACAAATAAATAACACACAACGTGGATTGTGTGCATTGGTGCATATGTATAGACTTCCGACAGCAGCGTCCTTTCGAAAAGTCGCTGAAAAATATGAATCAATCTTAAATCTAATAATGTGAAAAATGTTTAATGATTTTAAAACCTTATGCATTTTTTGAAATGTTAATTCAATAGCGTAAATGTTGTTCAACTAATGTTTCGCCTTTTTCTCGGTGCTACGTCTCATTGGAGGTCGGCTATCATCGGGGATTTTTTTTTTGGTTAACCTACCGATTTATTTTTATATTTGTCAGTTTGCAATTCAAAGAAGCGTTTTTAATTTATAAACAAAAATTGATCATACTTAAAAGGGCTTTCCTCAACAGTAAACTGAGAATATTTAATAAGATCAATGTACTACATTCGAATCAGTTGACTTAACATTTAAAAATATCACGATGTGATGATTTAATAAAACAAATTTATAACTTTATTCCACTTTTATTTTATGACTGGACCGGTTTTAGCCTATGACGGCCATCTTCAGACTAGTACATGTTGTTGTTAACCTACGGCTTATATACTATTTTTGGGGATGTCTGGGGTAGTAAACAATGATTTACTTTAATTATATTCATCAGTATTGTTGCATGATTTTAATAGTTACAGGGTAAAAGTTACTTTTAATTTATTGGTATTATTTTTTTATATATCTATCTGGAATATTTATTTATTGTATTTAATATTTAAGATGGGTTACAGTTGCATTTCTATAAATATGAATTGACAATGTATTTATATAATGAAAGGTTGGTGAATACTGATTGTTAATGAGTTTACTTTAGATTTTCCCATCTTACATCTTAATTGTGATGTCCAGATGTACAACATAATTTTCTAATTATTGGGTTACTCCCAGCATTATGGTATAATTAGTTTTATGATTCTATTCATTATGCACTGTTAGAGTAGATTACTTACTACTACTAATTACTAGTATCAATTAGTGACGGGGTACGATTTATGTTAATTGTAATTATCTGTATACACACGGCGCACATTGTTAACTGCTGTACCGATCACCTGCATCAGCAGTTCAATGGCCCAATAGATTACAACTCTAACTACAGACAGCCGAACGCATTATTAGGCAGTGTTTCAACAATCGGCCATCGTGCATCGGTTGTTACAGATTATTAGTGGGTGGAACATAAGGATATATTGAGAGGTTGTTGAGTTTGTAATGCCATGAGATTAGAGCTTCGCAAAACTATTATAGACGTTTTATCAATCAAATAGTATTTGTTCAAATAATGTAATCTAAAAAAGCAGTTTTTTATTTTATTTTAAAAGTGAACACTGCACAAGAGTCCCAACCAGTGGCGGCTCGTGAGTTTTTAGTGTGCTAGAGTGCTAATATTGAAAAAATACGACATTGTTGATGTAGAAGAATTGAAATTTTGAAAGACAAAAAAATCTGTTTTCGACTATAACAACATAAATAATGGCGTTTTTTTCAATCTTACCACTCTAGTACACTAACAAGTCACGAGCCGCTACAGTTCCCAACTGCACTTAACCATCATGAGCCAGTGGAACTATGGCATCTCCAATCGGGGTATGCTATCGCACTGGAGGTAGTGGGGAGGGGAAGAAGTTTGAAGAGAAGGTAGTTGGAAAGTGCCTGGCTATTCAGATATGGTCACCAAATGTGGCATAAAGTTGTTTCAAGCAACGTGTGGTCTTTCCCCAGGGCGAAACTAAGAGTTTCTACCACTGTGGAACGTGGCAAATATTTATAAAATATATTTTTTAAATCAATTGTTTTATTAAAAACAACTCATATTAATAAAATAAGATTTATTTGTGTACGTCAGGATTTGAATCCGCGATCTTTGGATTCGTAGTCGAAAATCTTAAGCGCTCGACCACGGAGGTCGTCAATGTTAAATTCGAGTTTCAGAAAAAGTTCCATGTTACTTAATATTCTTACTCCAAAAAGCATTCATTTATTGTTTTAAAATATTTTCTTGTTATTTTGTTATATTCAAACTGTTTGCATTTTTAGAATCGTTAACATGGAGTAACAATGTATGAAGAGAGAGCTAATTCTTTTTACCGAACCTATACAAACTTGCGATAAATCACTTTCTTCGGGTTTTTACGTCGTACACCATGAGAGAGAAAGAGGCAACAAAAATAACACACGGCTTTTGTGTACTGTAACGATAATCTTGGCCTCTTGCGTCTCCGGGGACTCCGCACACATGTTTTCATATGCGACTAAACTCGACACAACTAAATGGTTTTTTCGGTTATATGCTATATTTTTGTTGATAACGATACTGTGAAAAAGTGGTTATACGAATAAACAAAAACATTATGTCGACATGTGCTATGAATGGATGTACAAATACCCTAGCCCTAGTCCTAGCCACGCCCTGGTCTGCCGAGTCCGGCAAAAATCATCAAAAACTGACTACACTGCCTTGGATAGGTACCACTCCATGTACTCTAAGATCGTTACCTTATTTTTTTTTTAAATTGATGTGTTCAAGTACCAACACGTCAACTGTCTTTAATATTATTTCCTCTTTTTTGCTTTAACTTTTTTTTCCTATTTAAACATACTTTCGATCTAGATTTTTTACATCTTTAGCTTCTAGTAAATTGTTTTTCAATTTGTTGGTGTACATTTGTACTGCTTTACCCATATCTGAACATGATCGTTATCATGATTTAAGAAAGTTTCAATTCGTAAACACATCTGTTATATATCACTTCTCGTTGTTATATTAGGTTAGGTTATTTAGTAAGAAAGCTCACTTTGGGTGAACTATCACAAAACTGAGGTTTATGAATGTACTGTTATTATAATGAAAAAAATAAATTATAAAAATAACTATGTATAAGACCACAGATATTATATTATTTTATTTTTTATGACCGACTGGTTTTGCATAGCCTAAGCATCCTCAGGTTAAAAAATTAAACTTCTATCCTGATGAGTGATGATGCTCAGGCTAAGCGAAACCGGTCGATCATAGAAATCTAAATAATAAACGTGGTTTCATTTACAGTTATTTTTTCATTTCTTTAAATATGTCAAACCATAAAGTGATTTCTACGAAAACATAATGATTAAAGTTTAAAATTTGTCTTTAAGTGTGCAGAGGTTAGGTTAGGTTAGGTTAGGTGCGATGCTTTGGCACTTGGATATACGGAATAATTATTAAATTAGCTAATGACTGTATTGGAAATGGTTTGCAGTGCTACACCCTGTATATATTCCTGATTCAACTAACAGTTCAATAGACCTAGCGCAGGGCTGGATGAACTAACGCCTCGGTTCGGTGGTCAATCGTTCACAAATGCATACTCGGAACTTTGTATCGAGTTCGTCCGTCATTATCTTCCCCGCTTCCAGGAAATCGGAAATCGATTCAGCAGTAATTCCCCGTAGGTCTTGGCTCGAAATCAACTGTTAATCTAGTGGAAACTTTACGTACTCAATTGTGCAGTGTTTAGCTTTGAAGTTGTACGATGGATTCTACTGTTAATTGGACATTATGGCAACAGTAAAAAACTTTCTGCGGTATCACGTAACGACACAAAAACGATTTTGTTCTAGATTTAAATTCAAAGTACCATTACTACTGGAGTAGTCTTGGACTCGTGTATCCAGTGAATGTAAACCACAAAAATAGGTCAGTGTTTTATCGCATTACAAATATACGAGTGGGAAAAGATGAGGAAGTAAGCAACACATTTATTTTATGACAATGGAATAATAACTTTGTATAAGACCTACAGACTTTATTTTAACTTTTATGACAGACCAGTTTCGCTTAGTCTAAGCGTCATCAGGGTACAAAATTAAACTTGAAAACAATTACGTAAGTGTGTGGTCATACATACTCATACATACAGAGGGAGAACACGATAAAAATAATTTAAGAGAACAGTGAGAAAATAACTCAATAACATTTAAATTATAACAAAGTAACACAGAGAAAAAGACAAATAACATCAAATGAAAGAAGCAACCGTCAACTTAGAAGGTGATTAAAGAATAATGAGAAATTTTATGAGTTATATACCTAATATTGAACCACTAGACAAATGTAACTGATTATTAAGAATATGACTATTAATTCAAATCGCTTTATTCATTTCTAATGTTTCTAAATAATTAAAAATACATGTATTATTTAGTTTCAAGATTTAGTTTTAGATTGCTTTCTACGAAAATATAAAACATTTATATTCACTCATTTTACCTTATTGAACCATTACACGCTAGCTACAATTGCTAACAGAAAACGGTAGTTTTTAGGGGTTGGGGAGGGAAAAAGATAGGTATGAGGAAGGTCGGGAAATAACTGGCGATTCAGATCTAATCACATAAACGACAAAACGGCTAATGCCATTCAAAGCAAGAATTCTATTCCGAGTGGTGGTTTTGTACCAGATCCATACCTCGATTAACTACTACTCTGGAAAGTGTCGCAAATATGTTTTACTTGTACAATATGTTATGGTAATTAGGTGTGAAATAAAGCACCTAATAATTTTAAACATCACCTCTGTGTCTTCAAATAAAAATCTAATGGTAGATTCACATCAACGTCCAGATCCGCTCAGTGACGATATTGTTCCGCAAGAGAGCTTATTGATATGGTATGAATATCAATCAGGGAGTATGTGCTAAGACAAAGTTGTGTGGCAGTATGTCCTTCTGCCCACCCTTGTGATATTTAACTACTTAGTAAATTAAATAATTATTTTGAAGTGTAAAAATACTTACATCACAGATTTTTTTTATTAAAAACCATTTTTTTTATCACTAAATAATATTTTTAATAATTATTAAAAATACTATTTAGTGATAAAAAAATGGTTTCTAATAAAAAAAACTGCGGCATGTTCCAGGGTGGAAGATACTCATGGTATCGTGAAAGACCACCATTCAGAATTGAAACGTTGCTTGAAATGATTTTAGCCGTGTTTGGTGACCAGATCTGAATAGTCAGGTACTTCCCAACCTTCCTTTTACCCCTCTCCACTACTTTTAGCTTCACAACATACCCCGATCGGGGATAACATAGTCTCACTGGCTCTAGACGGTTGGGAGGAGTGGGGAAGTACTTTGCTATTCAGATTTGGTCACCAAGCATGACTAAACCCATTTAAAACAACGTTTCGGTTATGAATGGTGGTCTTTCACCGGGGCTATACTTAAAGCGTCTACCACTCTCAAACGTGCCGCAAAGTTTTGAACAATCTGTAAGAATCCAACATAGTAAATAAATGTTTTCTGGCTCGTTACTATTGGATGCGTACTGATTTACAATTTTGTACTTACGATCTTTGTGACTACAGATTACATACATAAATCAGTCCGCTAATGATTTTGGGAAAGTTCCAAAATTTATTTAAACCTCTGAATAAATAAATAAATACAACGGTCGATGAATCAATCATGTTTACAATTCCTTTGTCTCCCGGGAATTAGTAGGTACGAGCAACAAACAATGAATAAATCAAATTAATTAAACCAGATCCATCAACATCCAGCGTCTCAATCACTCTTGCGATCTCCCCGTTGCAGCGGTCTCCTTGTCTCGTCAAGATCAATTAATTAAACTATGTCCCCTTCGGGACAATGAACGGGAGAATTCGGATTGTCACGGAACACTCAAGGTATAAAACTGATTTAACGGCGTTGAATCTCGACCGAACGATTTCTGAAATCGTTTGTGATTCGTGTTCCATAAGTCATATTAACGTAACGTTTTTTTTAAGATAAACCAATATTAATGTGTCGTGGGCCTTTTCGTTTGACCAAAGTAATGTTATTTGTTCCCTGCTTCTAGTGAAATTGATGAAACATATTTTTAAATTTTTCACGGCCTGCTAATGTTAATTTTTCCCCACTTCTGGTGAAATAATGAAACATTTTTTTAAATTTTGACGCTTGACTACGAATTGTTATGAAGCACGATAAATTCGATCAACTGCGATTTTGAATTGTTTCGCTGGTTAAAATCTATTTATTTTGGCGTTATTTTATGTTTATTGGCCTCCCTGAAAAGCCAAGAAGTGGGAGAAACTCCAAAGAGGCCGAACACGTAGTTTCCGTGCGTTTTCCAGTATCAGTGATAAATACACAATTCAGTACAATAGATTGTCTCTACTAGTATCCAATTCTAACGTTTTCCACTTAGTTAATCAAGCTTTTCCTGGGCGTAAAATCACTATTTCTCAAATTTAACCTAGAGAGCATTTTTGCAAGTGTATTGATGTTAAAATTCATAAAACCTTCTCAAGTATGGGCCACTTTTATAACTCCCCATTTTAATAAAGAAGAAGAAGGTCGTCTTTAAATTGGCATTAACGTGTTTCAAACACAACAAACCCGTTCTATCCGCTAGAGCTACCGAGAGAACAATTAAAAGGTAAGTGCATCTGTAAGAGCCACGAGTTTTCTTTGATATTATCTTTTGTGCATATTTTAAAAGTGGGCGGCTAATCTGCACCGTAACAGAATCCAGAGGTCGTGGGTTCAAACCCGGCGTGCGCACATAAATTTCAATTAAATTAATATGTCATAACACAGTTAATTTGTATAAAATAATATAAAGTTTATTTGCGGCACTTTCCAGAGTGGTAGTATATATATTATTCAAATGTAAAATGACACACTTAATGGTCAGAACTTAAGAATGACGAATAACTCAAGAATAATACAAGCAATACTACAGATAATTTATCTGTTATTTTTCTATGGGTTGTTACGAAAATGTCTGAGGTTTTCATTGAATACAATTTTGTAATTGGTTTCTTTGGAATTTATTGGGAAACACCCTAAAAAGACGGTAAAAGGTGCAGTTTAAAAACCAGTACAGGCACTTTTGAGCGTTTTACCCAAATTCTAGTATGCATTTCATAAATAATTTATAACATTACTATTTAAGAATTGTATTCACTAGACATTTTTCTAACTACCGGTATTGAATTAAGAGATGAATCATTCTTAGTATTGCTTGTACTAGAAAGCCAAAAAGTCTGTTTTTTTAGGTGCTGACCGTTAATTTAAAAACATATTTTGCTTACATCGGAATTTTAACCCGCGACCTCTGGATTCGTAGTCGAAGATCTTAACCGCTCAACCACGGAAGTGATCAATGATGTCGTCAATATGTCGACATTTTAAAAATACTTTGAAGCTAGACAGACCCTACAGAGGGAGACAGTGTAAGTACGCAATAGCTTAAAAAAACTTATGTAAATTGCAAGAATCAACTATAATTTGTACAAAATTCACGCAATATTCATTGAGTATCTTTTTTTTATGCAGTATAATATATGCCACTCACCTCTTCTGTTTATCCCACAAAGCGATCTGCAAAGCCCTTGAATTGTTGCTGCTAACGCTGTACGGTTGATTCTCAAGCGCTTTAATATTCCTCTACAGAAATGAAGTCTCTTCGTGGTTTGTGAAATGCTTGACGTTATTTACACCGGATCTGAAAATAATAAAATAATCAATTTTAAAAAAAGAAAAAATAAAATTTGAGGTGTGTAATTTGATCGGGAAACCTTCTCTGATAAACAATTGTAACCTCACTAAGTATCACCCTGGTAAAAGACCACCATTCAGAATTGAAACGCTGCTTGAAATGGCTTAAGCCGTATTAGGTGACCAGATCTGAATAGCCAGGTACTTCCCAGCCTTTCTCTTCCTCATCTCCTTCCCTTTCTCACTACCTTTAACCTTGAAAAATACCCCAATCGGGGATACCATAGTTTCACTGGCTCTAGACAAGTTAGGAGCAGTTGAGACTCTTGTGCGGTATTAACTATGAAAAAAATACTAAAAATTTATTCTTTTTAATTGTTCTTCTGAACAGTTTTTCAATGTCATAAGCATGTTTGAGTCATAGGAGTCGACGGTTGGCTACCATCAAAAGAATCTCCACATTGCAGACTGGAGTCCGAAACAATTCAGCAGGAATTGCTCTCGCTGCAATTAGGAATACAAAAGTTTAAACGCATTAGATTCAATATTTTTTGCCCTAGATTGTGAGTTAGTGTAGTATTTTTTTTTGTATTATGTACGACTATAACAATTTATCAACGAACGGAGGACTTTTACATGAGTTCAACTATACAAAGATTCTGTACATTTTTTTTCTGTTAAAAATATACGTAAAAAATGAAAAAATAACTTTGTATAAGACCACAGGTATATCTATATATATCAGTGGCTTTATACAAAGTTATTTTTTTCATTTCTTAAAGTGTGTCAAACCACAAAGTAATTGCTTTCTGCAAAAATAGAAATGTATGCTTTTCAAATTATGGCAATTGATATTAGTTTGATAGATTTGCTTTGCGTACACGATCCTTAGTAAATTAATTGATGTTATTGATATAACTTGCATTTGCATTCACCTACCAGAGATGTTTCATCGAGTGTGAAGGTATTTAGGCAGCTACTTGGTGATCACAGAAGGCTTTGATGTTTTCATTGAGACATCAATATTCCCTTTGACTAGCTAATGGAACGGCGGTTCCATTTACTGTATAATTTACCTATCTCTTAATGTCTTAATGTGGTGCTGTTAGGGAGAGGCGATACAAGACACCGTGCAATATAGTTGAGAACGGTGAATATTTGGAGCCAGTTGAATTGATGAGTTTGCTTATTGATTTGGGTAAATTGAGATGGTTAGCAGACAACAAGCCAGCCTATACACATATTTTATAAAATGTGTTAATATGAGTAAGCGAGAAGGCTGGTAAACTTTTCTGAGCGAAGAGTAAAAGATGCAATGAATAGTGAAGTGAATGCTATAGTCAATTCAAAAAAGTAACTAGTTTTGTCGTTTCAGGTAACTCAGTGAGTGAAGCGACAAAAAGCAAGGAAAATTCCCAAACTTGTGTCGCTTGAGTCAAACCTTCTCTCAAATGTTAAATATATTTTATATGGCTGAAGGGTCATAAAAGTCTTAAAAATCAAACGCGAGTCAGAGCATTTGATACATAAAAAAGAACTAATCAAAACTACATATTAAATTATATAAATTTATCTAAACGTCCTAAACATGAAACATACTCAAAAAATATCCTATTACACCGATTTAATAATGTCCATATGATTTAATAAAACAAATTTGTAACTTTATTCCACTTTTATTATTTTGACTGGACCGGTTTCAGCCTATGACGGCCATCTTCAGACTAGTCTGAAGATGGCCGTCATAGGCTGAAACCGGTCCAGTCAAAATAATAAAAGTGGAATAAAGTTACAAATTTGTTTTATTAAATCATTAAAATGGAATTCCACCACGAATTAACAGTTTCAAAATTATAAATAATATAATGTCCATATGTTTGAGGAAAGGAAAATTTCTAGAACCTTAAGGCAGTCACACATGATTTTTTTTAATATCCCAGCCTTTAAAATCACTTGCGGACAAAAAAGTTTTAAGTACAACGCCATTAAGCAATTCAATTCTCTACTCAACACCATCAGAAACATACAATCTAAAAGCTTCTTTAAAAGCAATATCACTCACCTTGAAATCCCAGTTTAATTTAATTCTTAATATGTAGATTCTATATCTTCAAATTTGTCAGTTACTTATATTATTTTTATTTTTATTATGAATGTAATATATTTTCGATAAACATGTTTGAATGTATTTGAAAAACAACTTTTGAAAATTGCCACCCCAATGCGCTATAATACCAACCAACAAAAAAAATGTATTGTTAAGTAAGATAATAAATAACAAAAAATAAAAAAACATTTTTACCAATGTGTCGCTTAAGACCTTTTTCCTTTCCAGCCATTATATACTACCTCAATTCATTGGAGATGCCATAGTTTTAGTGGCTTTGGGTGGTTGTGTTTCTTTTTCGGGTGATAACGTAAAAATAAAAAAAAGTTGTGTCCCCTTGAGGCGTCGAAATTGGCAAAAGAAGGATGCTAGTTTACTAAATGTAGAAGATCTGTTAGGCGTATTTTTGTTCATATAATCACAAAGAATGTCCAAATTATGCATATGAAGATCCGGAAAAACACAAATTCGATGAAACCATAATAAAAACAATTAATATAAGGAAAATTTGATAGATTGGACACTTGTGCACATTGGATCAAAAGAAAAATGTATGTCAGGAGAAAAAGTGAACAAATCGTTGGGAGAAGTCAGGATCGTTTCAGAAAACACATTCGGGTGAATAAAAAACTTATAATAGATCACGTCAAGAGTCAAAAAAGTTAAGATTATTTGAGTATTTATTGTTTAGAAGTTTATTTTGTAGAACCTTTTTATTTAAAAAAAAAAATATATTTTTGTCTCAAATATTTTTTTTTTTCTTAAGTTCAGCCATATTACAATTTTTACGCGTGATATCTGTTTTACCTTCTGAAAGCTTTTTCAAACTGTAGAGAAGCCACGTATATGGTAGACTATTTATTTAATCGCTAGATACATATAATAAAAAGTTTTCGACACATTATGTTTATTACTACTGCCCTTATTTACAATTCCTCGTAAATTGTAGGATATAATTAATAGATATTACTATGGAAAGTTTTCATACTAAAGTGTTCTATTATATCGTTTGATTTTGACTAAAAGTCATTATGAGGGGGGCATTGGTGTTTCGCAAATCATTTCGGAAGGACAGAGTATTTTTTCTCTGTCTAATGATATTTTTAAAATCTATTTCCAAGTGTGATAAATATATTTTTTTAATTACTATCTTTATAAAATAAAAATGAAATAATAACTTTGTTTAAGATCACAGATTTAAAAAAATAAAAAATATGACCGACCGGTTTCGCTTAGCCTAAGCATCGTCAGGCTACAAAATTAAACTAATCAAAAAACACAAAAATTGCAGTTACATACACATACAGAGGGAGAACACAATATGAAACAAAATAAGAGAATAGTGAGAAAACAAAAGAATAACATTTAAATTATAATAAGGGAACAGAAATAAAGAGATAGATAGTATGAAGTGAAAAAGGCAAAGCGTTAACTGAGAAGGTGATTAAAGAATAATGTGAAATTTTATGAGTTTACGGGAAATTAACCTAAAATTGGACTAATGGACAAATTTAATGATTGTTTAACTGTATCTATGTCAAACCACAAAGTGATTGCTTTCTACGAAAATAATACTTATTCATGGGTAGGTGCGTGAATGTATATGAAGAAGGGATGGAGTTTTATAGCGAAGCATTTTCTCTACTTTTCCATACGCAAAACAAGTGTTGCGGTCATAGGTTGGTAAAAAAAATTATTACAATGATTCGATCATGTCATGAAATTACAATTTAGGACGTTCTTGTGATCCTCAGAGCATTTATGTTTTTTTTCAGACTGGGGCGTGGCTAGGGCTAGGGTATTTATACATCCTAGCAGACGAAAACCCGCTCCCGCGTGGTTTAGTCACGACACACACATCAAAAGGAACATAGTGAGTAAATCGTGAAGGAAGAAAATTTCAAACTTTTGTATGTGTGAGCAATTTTTCCATCGAACGTGACAGAAGACGGCTTACGGTAATAATACTATCAGATTCGTAGCACATATCGACATGATTTTTTTGTTTATTTGTGTAACTAATTTTTCACAGTATTGTTATAAACAAAAATGTGGGATATTACTGTAAAGACCGTCGAGTTCTGTCCTGTTATATCGCATAACAAAACGTAGTAGGCGGAGTCGTCAGAGCCGCGGGAGACGTAAAATATGCTTACATACCTAAAAGCGGAGCTATATTGTGTGAGAACTGTCTTATCGCTTTTTCTTTCACGGATTACGACGGAAAAACCAGGATAAAGTGATTTATCGCAAATTTGTATAGGTTGGGTAAAAATGTTTAACCCTCTCTCCATATGTAATAATAATAATATTTGGATGATTTATATAGCGCCGTTTTTGTGAAAAATCACCTCAAGGGCGCTGTACTCGTATATTCTTGCGCTGAGCTGTAATCAACCATGAATCATTTCAAACCAGACATTTTTAAGATTCAATCTAGTACCTAGGTTATCGAGAAATATACCACTACCCTGTAATATCGTAACTTATCATCATTTTTCAATTTTATTAGACGTTAGTGTTGCATTCCTGCGAGTTCCGATACTTGGCAGAGTGACAAAATTTATCGCGAGTTGCACTCACCGACTAATGCTTGCTACCGGGTGGCATACCAAACAACCACCAATTGCATTCGATTTAACACATATTAATAACTACACGCTAAACACAAATTATTAATCACCTTCCTAAGAGGAAACACTACCCTAGAAATAATTCGGTAAGGGGCGTTCCAAAAATAAAGGGGCGGAAAATTGAAAATTTAACAAATTAATTTGCATTCGTTCATGTTCTATTGTCTGACGGCCTCCGTGGTCAATTTGTACGACGCTCGACTTCCCCATCTCCATCCCCTTTATACTACCTTCGGCCTCACAAAATACTCCAATCGGGGATGCCATAGTCTCACTGGCTCTTGTGATAAATCAGTAACCTCCCTATGAATTTCTCTGAAAACATTTTAGATATATACAATATATACATATATATATATATATATATGCTGTGAGGCTGAAGGTAGTGGAGAGGGGATATAAATGAAAAAGAGGAAGGTTGAGAAGTACCTCGATATTTCAGATCTGGTCACCAAATACGACTTAAGCCATTTCAAGCAAAGTTTCGTTTCTGAATGGTGGTTTTTCACCAGGGCGACACTTAGAATATCTACCACTGTTAAAACTTATTGTTCTGTTATTATTTATATCTGTGTATATATTGTTATTTCAATTTCGTTTGTTCCATTTTTGACAGTGTTTTTATTTCTGGGTTAAGTAATATCTAATATTTTCTCATTTTCTGTGTACTTTATATTATAATATTTCTATGTAAAGTAGTGGCGCAGGAATATTTTATTCATATTAGAGGGCAGATATTAAGAATACCATAATGTTTGAATTGTTTTAGCAGAAAACTGAGTTCTTTAAGATTTTAGGGAATCCAGTGCAGGGCGACGCTTTTTTCCTTTTATTCATTTTATTTAATATATTTCAACCTACATTACCCTAACGATGATTTTCGCTCCTAAAAATACGTTTTTTGAGTTGAATCACACGCCACCCTGCAATAGTGGAGCATTAGCCATATTTCTCTGTATCTGGTCGCCTGAACTGCCCCCCCCCCTCCCCCAATAACCCGACTCCCCACCACTCAATCGGCCCCTCCCCAATAGATTTAGCTGCACTCCGCCCGGCAATCTGTGACTGCAGAGGCTAATGGATATCAGATACACATCGCAAGATGGCGGCTGATGGATTATTTGGCGCGAAATACACACATCCGGTTTCGAGCGTTTTCAAAATTGATCTATTCGCTGGTTCTTGTGATATTCCGGAGTTTCGGAGTTGGATGGGTTTATTGCGGTTTGATATAAAGTGTTACAGCTATATAAACTTTTACGAAACTTGTGATTTAACGTACGAAAATAACATAGAAGTTGAACCTGGTTTTAACAATAAACTATTTTTTTAATGCCGTGTCGATGGAACGTATTTCTTATTAAACTGTAACAATGCAATAATTTAAACATAACGTGTTTTTAAACCATACTTTGTTTCATTTGATAATTTGATGTACGCTATTTACAGTTACGAAGCCATTACTAAGGTTATTAACATTGTTATCTTTATTTATAATTTTGAAACTGTTAATTCGTGGTGGAATTCCATTTTAATAAAAAAATATAAAAAACTTTATTCCACTATTTTTTTTATTTAAGACCTGACCGGTTTTACCTTATGTCATCGCATCTTCAGACTGGTACATTTTTAAGTAAGTCTTATGTTCACCATGAGAAAGACTCAATAAGCGTCCATTCCGGACCTAATAGTATATATGCCATAGACTTACCTAAAATTGTATCAGTCTGAAGATGCCCGTCACAAGGTGAAACAAATCAGGTCTTAAATAAAAAATAATGGAATAAAGTTGAATATTAAGTGTTATTAAATCATTAACATTGTTTTATTATTATGCGGATAAACAAACAAGAAGTTGTTTATGGCTACTTGTTTTTGTTTTATATTGAAGATTAAATTGATGAAGTCCGAATCATATCCATTATTTGTCGCTATTTTAAAAAATTAATGTTAATTCGTTGGAGAAGAGTGTATTAGATACCGTTATCGTGAGAAAACGATGTGCCATTGAATGAAACGCGGAGTGTTTATGGGAAATTGAACGATTAGAAGTGTCTTGTATGACAATGTCGGTGTTGGTAGGTTTTCGAAACATGTTAAAATACAATTAATTATTTACGACAGATAAGATAAAATCTAAAAAGAAATATGTCCAGTAGTCCAATTTCAGGCAATGACGTTACAAATATAAAGACTCCTTGTAGCGCTCTCAAAGTGGAAAGCAAAAACCACGCTAGTTGGTTTAAGTCGATTTAGTACTAAACTGTCACGCATCGCTTGAGGTCGTTTACAGTATCTAATCCATTTTTTTTAAATAAGTGCCAAAATGCTCTCGTGCGAGATGAGAAATTGTTTCAATTACACTGCAAAGACTACTTAAAGCAATGGAACAACATTTCGTTTCTAAGTACGCGCAAATTACTGCAAATTACTTTTTTATTTTATTTTAGACAACACAACTATATCCATTATTGACCAACATACTGACGTCTTCGCGTAAGCGAGTAAGCGAAGTGTTATCTCATTCTTACCAGAGTATTCCGATCCTACGTCTGTTTCGTTCGTACACACATATTCTATGAATGTCTATCTTTGTCATACATGACCGAAATTTGAATGGTGAATTTACTGGTAACTAAGTGTGTTTATTACTTGCCACATTTTGTGTTAATATTCTAAGGTTATAACGTGTCTATATATTTGTAACGTCATTGATTTTAGGTATATTTCCTGAAAGCTCATAGATTTTTTTCATTATTACCTAATCACTTTTTAGACGTTTCGCCTCTTTCAATTCATATTGGCTGTGTCTTTCTCTCTGTTCCTTTGTTATAATTGTTGTATATTATTCTATTGTTTTCTCACTGTTCTCTTATTTTCACACTTCTTACTTTTTATTTAATTTTATTTTGAATCCCGATGATGCTTAGGCTAAGCTCAGGCTAAATCTGTGGTCTTGTACAAAGTTATTTTTCATTTCATTAAATAATATTTATTTGCGCACGCCGGGTTTCCCGCAACCTCTGGATTCGTCGAGCGTCATATCACTCGACCACACAGGCCGTCAAATATGTTCCCTATCAATAATTTTGTATAACATTGAAATGAAAAATAAAAATATCCAATGCACAGTAATTCTTTCTATAATTAACATATTATGTATAGTATGAATATATTATGTAGCTAAATTTCTTCTGCCACAAAAAATCAAATATTCTTTGAAGTAACTCTTTATTTTGTGAAATGTTAAAAAGGCTTTATCTCATTGATATAACATTTTAAAAACTCTCATAACTTTGAATTAAAATCATTACTGTTAAATCTGTATGTACATTATAATGAAGGTACCAAAATAACAGCGGTATATCGACCCCTTCGAATAACGAGGTTCTATTTGACGCGGCAATGTTATGCGATAGTGAACTCGAAAGTAGCTTTCCCTAAAGCCTATTATCGCACGATATCACTATTTCAGGTCGATATGGTTTGTCTTCCTGATTTATGTTTAGGTTCACGTAATGTTCGTAATATATGTTAAGCTTTAAAAAAAATGTAGGTGGGCAAAAAAGTGTTTTATGGGACGGTTTTTTTTTGATTTTCGCTAAAAAAATATAGGAATGCAATAAAAAAATCTTAAACTTAGTTTTTTTGATTTCTTTTTGTGTACTTTTTCGTGTTGACAAAAATAACAGTTTTTTTTTTTAAAGTTACACATTCCCGGATTACGAATAACCTGACAATATTTGAAAAACCCCTTCTACCATCATCATAATACACGATGCCTGGGTGTGAACCCGACGCATTTGTCCATTCAGCTACTAACCGGTCTAGGTGTGAATCCCGAACTAAATAAATTTTACTCCAACTATATCGCATCGTCGAACTCCATATCTCTACTTCCTTCCACTAAACTTCGTCGAAATGTCATCCGGGGCGTCTGAAATATTATTGGAATATTACTTACTTAAGTTAAGTTACTGTTTTAACTTCTCAACATTATTTTGACTATCGCACATTTAAAATGTTCGATCAATCTATAGAACAAACAAAGCAGAGAGATCGATTGAGACTACTTTTTGATAATGTAATTTACTTTCGCAACGAATTTTCATTGTCCTTGATTAATTCAGAGCATATTTTCAAAAAGCGCCAACTACCCCAGTGACTTCTAAATGACAACCTGTAAATAATAACTCGCTTTTGATAAAGTTGTTGGTAATTTAACAGTAAATTTTACGTGCGTGTGAGTAGAATTTTGGGACCAGTGTTAAGCTTCCCCCGCGTAGCAAATTGATTTAAATTAAATTTAGCGATTTATAACAAGTCAATTATTTAGTCGTGAACCAATGGAGCAAGTTTTGGGAATGATTTCCTGTCACTTGGCATGAAGTTGTGCACTTAGCTTAATTAATCTGAGCTATGTTGGAGATATCCACCAGCAATTTAATAAACGTTATTTGGATAATATTATCTGCAGAATCACGCGTTTAGTACAAAGGACTGTTAAATTGAATAAAGTCGATTTTTTAAATCGGTTTTATTCAATTTAATTAATGTTTTATTGAAAAATTAAGAAATTTTAATGAAATGGTGTGAGTCTCCTAAAAAAACAAAACAAGTTTTATATTCACCATTGGCGATTTTTATAGAACAAAATGTTTAAGTCGGTATTTAACATACGGAATCATATTAAATATGTAATTAATCTTATTTCAACAGCTCCACAATTTAGAAAACATAAAAAACCCAAAAATTAAGTCTAACCTACTACAAAAGGTAATTAAATTTTTGTTCACGCCGAAAGACAAAATTAAAAAAAAAATCTTTTAGGTTATGTTAGACCTTTAGTGCATACTACAAGTATTTCCACTAAAGTGACCTGCCAAGTAAGTATGCTTCTAAATATTATATCTGTACCATTGTATAGTCGGGAAACTCGCCAAACGCTTGCCCAACATTTGTACGCGGTTGACGTTCGACACATGAGAACGGGTCGCTTCTACGACTCGTTCTTGTGTTCAACAGCTCGACCATGGAATGATGTTCCGACCTTTGTGTTTCCTACCTCCTACAGCATGGGCCTCTTCAAGACCAAGATTTCCTCTTTCCTTACCTCAAAAAGACCCCCACACAGCATACCCAAAGATGACATAGTAGGGAAATAATTTCCGTCAGGGCCTCCTGTGTGGAGTTAATGTAAAACAAAAATTAACTGTAAATAAAATCAACGAATTTTAATACACCAAAGATTATCTACATAGTTAGTAAAAAGATGAAGTCTTAGAAATTAGGATTCTCACAGCGCCTTTAAGATGATTTTTTAAAATTAAATGGCTTTATTCAAATTACCCAAATATCATTATTATTATATTGATTACTATGCAGTTTGACCTTATATGTGACAAGTTTAGAGTTCAAATGAGTAAAAACTCTTACAAACATTAATTTAATTTAATTCCCAACGCTGTAAGAAATTCTTTTCCCGTCATTTCTCACGGACAAAACCAGCCTTTAAGAAAAATCCAACAAAAGCAGCTAAAATGTGAGATTTTATGGTAATATCATAACATTTTTTCCAACAAGTTCTAAAATCTTCGTAACGAGAAGCATATCCGAACTCCATTTAGGGGTATCATCCACCTCCAGTCCGACTGACCGCAAATCCTTTGTCACAATATTATTCGCAGTCCATATGGCTCGAATTCCACGGTTCCACATTGTTTGACCACTGCCCATTGTTCCAAAGTAGGGAGGGGTTGGTGGGTATATGAAAAGCCATTTCCTTTTCACCATCCAGTATGATATTCGACGGCAAAGATCCTAAGTCGGCTTCAAATATTTATTATTGCTGGATTTCTATTGGAATCGAAAGTTTTGTCGAGAAAACTACACGTGATTTGAAAAAAATAAAATAATACACAGAGTTCTAGATATTCTACCTTGCCTGTCCTTGCTCCTTTCATAGAAAATCAGTATTTCTATTCATTGAAATGGAAGGTTTTTTTCAAATTATTTACTTCAGTATTTCTAGCAGGAGAATCTAAGTGGCATTTATTGTAAAGCTATATTTGACGGACATACAAGAATGAGGAGATCAAACAAATAATTTGGGTTGATGTAAAGTTAAGAAGGTGACCCTTTCATGGTTTTGACACGATGAGTGGATGAAAAGAGAAGTATCGGAAGTATATAACGCGCACGTCAATATAATAGAAAACACACGTGTAGGTAAATCATGCAATTTATTTGAGGCAAGCAAATGATTGGTGTATGTACGAGAAAAGTGTTTATGTGACAAATTTCGGTTTTCCAAATTTGGATGAAGCAAAAAGTGCATTAAAATTAAGAACTTGTTAAAATAAAATAAAAACTTCATATATTATCCAAAATATCTAGATATTATAATTAAATATATAAATAAACATGAAGTTAAGAAATAATAAAAAAAAATAAATAAATAAATAAAAAAAAAAAAAAACAACCTTAAATTAAAAGTTATAAAGTATTTTTGGCTTCACTTTACAATTTACTTTACTTTGGATAAAACTTGTTAACGACCTTCCTCGTAAAAATCATATATTACGAAATAAATGATTAAATCGAGGATTAAAACTATAAATCGTAAAAAAATCTCAAATATAACTCTGCGATCCTCAAAAACATTTGTTTTTCGATTAAATTTACATAGTTTTCTTCGTGAGCACGTCCGAGTGTGTACTTTTAAAATTTAGAACCGACAGATGTGTTGAGAAAACTCTCAAAATTTAAAATAACCTTTTCAAAACCCTACATACCCAATAAAGTGGCTACTTATAATGTATTTTAGCATACTTTATATATTTAAATACATAATAATTGTATTTTTAAAATGGGTGAATTAAAGCAACTAATATTTTTTCTTGGCAAGTAAAGTTACATCCCGTGATTTTTCACGGATAACAACTAATAAACTATAGTGGGTTAGTACGCATTAACTCTACCATTTTTCAATTAAATATTTCGGTTTGCTGTCCATCTAAACAAGCATGTTACAATCAATATTTATCGGATGGCTAGAGAAAAAAGGATACTTAATTAAAAAAACGCAAATAATTTTCTTTCAGCATTTAAAATATTGTTGTAGAATTTCTTAATCAATATCCCACCACTGCCTTCAAAATTTTAAAGGTAATAATCACGGTTCGATTATGTTTTTTATTTTTCTTTTTTCTTTTTATCTAAGAAAGAACGAATCAAAAAGGAAAATATTCTTAAGACATTTTAAAATAATATTGACACTTCTTCGCTATGTAACGTAGCGGTTCGTGCTTCCACACACTTTTAAATAGTGAATTCCGAAAAAGAGTCCCAACCGTCTGGAGCCAGTGGGACTATGGCATCTCGAACCGGGGTATGTTGTGAGACTGGAGGTAGTAGGGAGGGAAAGGAGATGGGAAATAATAAGGTTAATAGTACCTGGCTATTCAAATTTGGTTACCAAACACGGCTATTACCATTTTAAGCCACGTTTTGATTCTGAGTGGTGGTCAGTCACCAGGGCAAAACTTGGAGTATCTACCACTCTCGAACGTGTCGAGAATATACTATATATTATTTTATATGAATTAAATGTGAAATAACACATATGAATTCAACACCATTTATTTAAACACGCTGGAATTTGAGCCCGGGAACTCTATAATGTTTATAAAGTTAACGAAACTTGACGTTGATCGGTATTAATAATGTATCCAGTTAATATTAATTACAAATATAATTTAATTTTAAAGTGATTATAAGTTTAGCGAGTTTGGTAGCAGCCAGTGTTAGGATGACTAGTGACTAATAACCTAACAAATTGCTCCAACTTTGCTAGTAACAAAGTTCACTGTAGAAATGATTGAGTTGAAACCGCGCTAAGAACAAATAATACATTTCTGTACACCGGAAATGAGTGCGCCGCAGCCTTGTTCCATCTTGTTTCCGGTTTTCATAACTTCCAGGGCCATTAAGACCAGCAGAGAACACTGGGAGGATGTTTCGTGAAACATCGGCTTGTAAGCTTCTTCTTGCGTGGTAACAACAATGTGTAAGGTTATTTATGGTGCTTGTCGTCCTTGTCGGTAGGAGGGACGGAGTAAGACGCGATAATGAGATTTCAAGGGTTTATGAAAACAAAAAGGGTTATTTATGACTTAATTTATTTATAATGCTCATGAAGACCTTGGAATGGGGCCTCTGATGTTTTAAGATTCTAATGTTTAATTATTTTTTTATGGCGAATATAAGCCGCTTGGATCAAAAATGCACACTAAGATATTGTTCAGAAATGAATGAACAGAGAAGAAAAAATTGTTAAATTATTTAACTGGACGTACCAACTACATAATATAAATGTGTGTTTTTTGTTACTATAATATGTTTATAAGTACGTATATATTATTTAACCTCAATTATGAAATTGCGATTTTATCTTAAACTATTTCCTACAGTGAAAAATCCCAAATTATAAATCGACTTACCAAGTAAATAAATATAAGTACCTTTGATCTACCCATTTAAAATATTGAAAAATGTCTGTTAAATAAATTAAAGGTACTAACTTAATTAATTGGATAAGGATTTTTAAAATTTTGTCATTTAAATTCTCACAAAAGAAAATATTTTTAAATTAATGGGTAATTTAAAAAAAAAATGTTTTTTTTTCAGCTTTGATTCGTTAACTGACGTAACTTACTAGGAACTGAGTAAAACGCGCCCTGTCACTGGCAAAACCCTTGCATTTTGCCCTCTTATATTTGAAATTTATAAATATTCCCCATTTGTATTTTTTTTACTTTAGAATCATCTGTAATGTACTAATTCTGTAATAAATCTTCAATTTGTACGAAACCGACACGTAGGAACTGAGAAAAACGCGCCCATGTCACCGGCAAAATCCTTGCGTTTTGCCTCCTTATATTTGATATTTCTAAATATTCCCAATTTGTATTTTATTTTATTTTAGAATAATCTGTATCGTACTGATTCTATTAAAAATCCATAATTTCGTACAAAACCGACATGTAGGGACTGAGAAAAACGCGCCCATGTCACTGGCAAAACCCTTACATTTTGCCCTCTTATATTTGAAATATCTAATATTCTTAATTCTTGTGTTTTTATTTAAGAATCATCTGCGTTGTATCATTTGATTATAAATCCACATTTTTGTACGAATCCGACACGAAGGGACTGAGAAAAACGCGCCCATGTCACCGGCAAAACCCTTGCATTTTGCTCCCTTTTATTTGAAACTTCTAAATATTCCCAATTTGTGTGTTTTTATTTAAGATTCATCTGTATTGTAATAATTTGATTATAAATTCTCAATTTTCTATGAAACCGGCACGTAGGGATTGAGAGAAACCCTCCCATGTCACCGGCAAAACCCTTGCATTTTGTACCCTTATATTTGATATTTCTAAATATTCGCAGTTTATGTGTTTATATTAAGGAATCATCTGTATTGTACTAATTTTATTATAAAACTTCAATTTCGTACGAATACGATACCTAGGGACTGAGAAAAACGGGCCCATTTCACCGGAAAAATCCTTGCATTTTCCCCCCTTATATTTGTATTTTTTAAATATTCTTAACTCTTATGTTTCTATTTAAGAATCATCTGTAACTTTCGATGTGCGGTAAAACCATGTACGACTGTTTGTAAAATGTTGATATCCGGAAAGAATGCAAGGCTTATGTGAGCGTTATGAATTGGATCAAGAAAGGGACGCTTATATGGTTTGGTCATGTGGCGCGAATGAACGATGAAAGGAGTGTGAAATGAATATATGATGCGAAAGTGAATGGAAGAAGAAGTCGAGGACGCCCGGGATAATAAATACTTGAATCGGGTCATGTGAAGAGTCAGAATAACAGAAGAGTATGTATGAGACGATGTATTAATGTGAATGATGCAAGGTTTGTGTCCCAAGATAGAGTTATATGGCGGTCGGTCCTCTCTTTCTACCCCTGCAGGGAAACGGCGTGATGGTTAGTTAGTTAGTTTGTAACTTTTTAATCTTATTACCATTGCATAATTCCGAATGAATCGGATTAGCAGTAAGAAGAAAAATGAGTCCATGTCCCCAACAAAACCCTATCGTTTGGCCCACCTATTTGATGAAATTTCTAAATATTCTCACCTGCGTTTTTATTTAACCTGCTTAAGGGCGCGTTGTTGTGAGTCAAATAACCGGTCGTGCGCCGCACTGTCTGTGGCATCTTAAACTTCATAGCATTTTCTATTTTTTCGGCTTATAGACCTGTTTGGCTTTCTTTAGACTTTTTTTCCACCATTTTAATCTCGAATTCACTGTCGATATCTGAATCATCTATATTGTCTTCTTTTTTATGCTCTTCGTCAGGCTTATGGAAAAAAGCTTTAGTTTCATCTTCATTTATAACACGTGAATTGTCAAATACAGGCAAAAGTGCGTGTGAAAAAGAAGATTTATTCTCACGGGTGCGTTCTTTACTTTCTACAAAAACTGAAAAAAAGGAATTACGAGTCCGGGCGCACGTTTTACTCAGTTCGGCACTTGATGTGAAATCAGACAGTTCACTCGGGAGAACGTGCACTCGAGTGATCTTTCATTTTTGTTTCATTCCTTATTCACACGGCACAGACATAACGAAACAGAAATAAACGCCCAATGTCGTCCTCGACAATATTATCCATTGAAGTCTTGCGGCTTGGAATTTGTTACATTTGTGATCATTTGAATAAAGAATTGACAACAAAGAAGCAAAGAAAATGTCGACGGTGGTGGATGCGGCCATGGATTTTAAGAAGAAATCTTGATTTAGCGATTTTATAATTTTTTTTTTCTATTTCTATAATTCTACCGAATAAGAATAGGCACGAGCGAAAACACTGTCGTGATGGCGGCACTGGTCTTCTTGCAGGCCCCCGATTTGAAACAATGGAGTCATTCCATGATGTTTTGAATTTACCATTATATCGTCATTACAATTTTTTTTTGTGTATTATATGGAACTTATGGAATTGCATCACCCTCCCTGAGATCTGGAAAACATGTATAAAAATGTACAAAATAAAAAATATATAATTTCGCGTAGTGATTTGTTTTTATAAATATCGAGTTCATGATTCCAAAGACATTGGTAATTCTTGAAATTCTCAAAAAAGAGCAGCGTGTTTTGATCGTTCAATTTGAAAATAATTTTGTTGCGTGCGACGTCCTTCCGCTACAGGAAGCCAAACCGAATGACCGAACCCGAGTGAAAGTTCTTTGCATGTTCAGACGTTTCATTTTTCTTTCATCCGAGTGCAAGTGAATAGTGCCGAATGCCAAAATCTAACATTGTTTGATCGGCGCACTAACGATTTCATTCGGCACTTTTGTTCAATTTTGTATTCAGACGTTTCACTTCAAGCGAAAGAGGCAAAATGAATGTCAGAAATGAACCGTCTGATAGTGTGCAGATAGTGTCCGTAGAGTCAACATATAATGAACATGGATTACCTAAAGTCTCGAGACATTTCGATAAACTGGAGTCGCGCGCCCGGCAGTAGGACTAAGGCTGTACCCGACGTAATCAAGGCGCACAAGTAAACTATAATAGGTGGCGGTCCCAATCTGCGAAGTGCTCCAAGTGGTCGGTCTCGTTGTATGCGAGACGACGGGGTTGACTCTAGCGTTGGGAAAAACTTCAATGTTTTGTGAATGCTTCACGAATTGTTAGTTCTTTAAAATGAACCCTTCGAAGTGAACCCTTCAATTGAAGTCGAACTCGCAAAAAAAGAGATTTGTATTTATTCGCTTGTTTGTTCAGTTCTTTTTGGAACCGGTTCCTCGCCGAAAAGGCACGTACTAGTCGGTAGAGTTTAGAAAGTAAAAAGAACTGGAACCGGTTCCTTGCCAAATTACATAGTACTAGTCGGTAGCGATTTGAAAACGAAAAGCACTGGAACTGGTTCTCGCCAACAAAATCACGTACTAGTCGGTAGCTCTTTGAAACTGGAAAGCACTGGAACCGGTTCCTTGTCAAATTGAACAGTACTAGTCGGTAGGAATTTTATGTTTTAGGTTCCTTATCAATGTCGATGCCTTCAAATTGAAGTACTTCTTTCAATGAAATGAATGAAGGCTAAAATGAACTACCACCTTCAATTGAAGTGTTGATTCAGTGAAATGAAGTTCATGAAATGAATGAAGGCTAAATTGAACTGCCACCTTCAATTGAAGTATTTGTTCAATGAAATGAAGTTATTAAAATGAATGAACGCTAAAATGAACCACCGACTTCAATTGAAGTATTTGTTCAATGAACAATGAATGAAGTACGAACTGTTGCCAAAAGAAGTAGTTCTTTGAAGCAGTTCTTTCAAAGCGGTCACAACGCTAGTTGACTCGTAGGGTTCTGCTTCCAAGTGAAGATGCTGCGGGTCTGGTCCAGAGAGAGGGGTAGTCAGGCGGTTCAGGGGGGCAGGCGATGGTTAAATAAAAGTCAGGAGTCAAGATGAAGGCAATGTCGAAGAGCGGAGAGTAGTCAAGGTGGGTGATGCTGGCGGAGGATGCTGGTGATCTGCCTTTTCTCCCGTTTTAGCGCAATATTCAATCTGATCGGTAGCGCGCGGCCGGGGTGAGAGAGCTTTGTATAGGAGAATTTTGCTTCCTCTTTCAACAATATTTGTGTTGAAAACTTAAACGTAAAATAGTATTTTTCCAATATTCCAATATAAGGTATATTTTCCGTAAACTCATAAAAAATCACATTATTCTTTAATCACCTTCTCAGTCGAAGTTTTGCCGCTTTCAATTCATATTGTCTGTCTCTTTCTTTCTGTTTCTTTGTTATTATTGAAATGTTATTCTTTTGTTTTCTCCCTGTTCTCTTATTTTATTTTTTATTATTGTGTTCTCCCTGTGTATGTTTGTATAAACGTAAACTTTGAATGTTATGTTTATTTTATTTTTGTACGGTCATAAAAGTTATTGTTTCATTTAATTAAATATGTCAAACCCCAGTGATTGCTTTCTACGAAAATATTAAATTTCTTCACACTTACAAATTATTGTCAACAACCTTCGTAGTATGTTCCTATATGAGCACGTGTAATTTTGTTTCGGCCGATATTTAATCTTGCCTATAACAGATTAACACACCTTTGTAAGACTAAGATGTATTAAAACACGTTAAAGGAAAAATATTTACGGTAGTTACTTATTACTTATCGTCATCCTTGATTTAGCCAACAATGCCAGTTCGTAGTACCTATGTGTAATAATTCCTTCCTAGTGAAATCTTTCTGGGTGCATTAAATGTAAATGTGAACCGAATAAGCATTGTTCCCGCCGCCATTGTTTACCAACTCCGCGGAGGAAGGCTATTGTAAGAAAACAATTGTTGCCAAATATACCGAATGAGATCCATTCCCTCGGTACACGCTCGCTCGCCATAACACCGTCAGTTAAGGGGTGAAAAGCTACGATACAGACATCGAGAATAGCTTCTCGTGCACCGTAAATACTCGGTTAGACTAGTAGTTCAAAAATATATGTCATTTCAAGCTTTAGTCATTTCATCACAATATGACACCTTCGACTTCAGCAAATAATAACATCACGGTATGATGCTCGCATTAGTACGACAGCTTCTAGGTTTTGAATTGTTATAGTGGTTTTATTTGGAGGCTTTTTGTTTTAGTGGTGACGAGGATCGACACGGGGGTTCCATTTTATTCATATTTAAGCTGGATTCACACCAACGTCCGGATCCGCTCAGTGACGATATTGTTCCGCATGAGAGCTTATTGGTATGGTATGAATATCAATCAAGGAGTATGTGCTAAGACAAAGTTCTGTGGAAGTATATCCTCTCTGCCCACCCTTGTGATATTTAACTACTTAGTTAGTTAAATAATTATTTTTATGTATAAAAATACTTACATCGCAGATTTCTTTTTGTTAAAAACCATTTTTTTTATCACTAAATAATATTTTTAATAATTAATAATTGTCGTCATTTTGCAGAGGTATTTCAAAAGTTTAAAAAAATATTGATTGAACTTTAGAATTTTCACATTTTTTTATGAAAAAAATCAAAAAAAGGTTCCATAATTATTTGGGCAAACCTTCTATTATTAGTGTTTGTGTGATATTTTGACTTTATAAATCATTTTAATGGTTTATTTATTTCGTTTTGTTTAATGTGTTCAAATATGTTTCTTAAAAAAATGTCCGAATTCCATGTGGGCGGTAACTAATAGGCTATCCAACTTGCTTTAACATATCTTTGTCTCTTTCTATCCAAGTCAGTATAAAGTCAACAATACTGACTACACTGTTTCGCAAAGGTACCTTTCCATTTATATTCTTACTCCAAGGTCCTAACGCTATGCCACAATTTTCACCTACCCTTGATCATCTTAGATTATACGATTTCTTTAAATTATTTTAATACCTCTCACCGACCAAGTCAATTTTGGGATAGTTTAAGTATTTTCCCCCTTACTTTTATACTTGTTTATGAGAATTTGAGTTGTTTTATCCAGTACAAATTATCGTACATAATATATTAGTCGATGCACACATTAAGAATGAGTATTTTTTTTACTTGTAAAAAATCACAGGGTTTAACTTTACCTTGCAATGAAATCTGACAGCGATCAAATACAAAAGATCTGAAAAATTGAATTTCATTCAATTGTTTGTGTAAAATATATGATTGAGAAGTACTTACTTACTCAATTGTTTATCTAAGATTCTTTTTTAATTTGATGATTTTCATCCATATTTCTAAATTTGAAAAGTTCATACTCGTAAATACGTACGTACTCACAGAGGATATTATTTATAGTAATAATATAATTTTGTATTTACAACGAAAATTAACTTTGTGTCACAAGAAAAAGCCTCCCAAGGAATGAAATTATCACGAAAGACAAAAATGAAGTAAAACGGTGATTTGTATGACGGTATCTGTCATGACTGAACTAGGATGGGTTTTTTTCCCATTCTTTCGTATTTCGGGAGAGCTAAGAGATGACGCCATTGAGAGAAAAATATGATTATCAACAAGATTACTGATCTCGATTAAACTCGATGGATTGCTAACGTACATTTTATCTGGGGTGTTACGTATGAACGGTTTGCTCCCTCACCCCTCAGTGAAAAAGGGGCGAAAAGATTATTAAATCGGTCATTATCTCGGATAAAGCCACAAAACAACCCTCGTGAGAGAGTATTTTTCATTTAATTTACAAAGAGAAGTAACGTTCAATTTAAATATAATTGAAATAATTATTTTGGGTGAAGAAAGAATGTAAAGGTGCGAAAGGCAAAGAAAAATAAAAATAAAAAGGCCACAACAAACTTTTACACTGAAAGTCGATTTTATTTTAATCTTTCTAAACATATTTGAAAGTCACAAGAAATTATATCTATATCTTTTGAGTAAGAATATATATGTAGATAGAGCTAAATATTTTTTCCGATAAATCACTCTCTCTGGGTTTTTACGACGTAAATCGTGAGAGAGAAAGAGACGAGACAAGTTGTTACATAATATGCACCACTTTTAGATATGTAAGCATGTTTTCCATCTCCCGCGTCTCCGGCGACTTTGATCACTACTCTTTGCTATGCAACATAACTCAACGGTTTTTGAGGTTATATCATACATGTTTGTTGATAAAAATACTGTGTAAAAGTGGTAATACAAATAAATGTTACATTATGTCGACATGTGCTGTGAATGGATGTAAAGAAGGTGTGTCCATAAAAACCCTAGCCACGCCTGAGTCAGGAAAAAAACAACGATCCTGACTACACTGTTTCGCAAAGCTATCTCTTTTGTATATTATTGCTCTATATCTTACTCTTTTTATATAAAAAAATATACTTTCAATTTGAATGTATTCACTTTATAAATGCGTTATAAATGTTAATCAAGGATGCTCTTGATCATATATTCAAAGTGATAGAATTTAAGGAAAATTAAATAATGAATATTTGAAGAATGTTTTTAGTTCTTAAAATAGATGGACGGAAAAATACTTACAAGCTAACAGCCATCCTTATCGAGATTTGTTCAAAAACCGAAAACTGTTCGTTAATTTGATGGTTATCGAATGTGACAGAGTTTGAAATACTCCAACTTAAGAATGACAGAATTTGAAAATAACATTTAATTGCCAAATTGAAATGTTTCAAACCATTTTAGAAAGAAATATTGATTGAAATAAAACGTGCTTCAGCATCCCTAATGGGTAGGTTCTAAAAGGGGTGTAATAACTAACCGACGCCCGACCGGGGTGCAAGAGCAGCGGCAATAATAAAATTAAACGCGCGTGATTTGAGACCAACCATTTGTTCTACCCTAAGGGTTATTTATTTTAATAGAAGAGCAATTTCTTAATTAAATTTTCTAGCGCTCCCTTATTGCCCGGAGAGAGTAAGGGAAGAAAACTCCTTTATTGGATCCAACGCTGAAGGGCAATTATTCATGTTTCACTTGTAGGGCTTTGCTAGGAATAATGGCGGGGAGCTTCCGATAGAAAGAGAAAAATACTTTCAGGGGTTTGTTTGATCTCGCCAAGATTCGAGGTTATATTGTGATGTTTGATTGAAGTGGAATTATTTTAACCAAAAGCTTGATTGATGGAAACACTAATCCTTTATTGGTTATTATAATATGGCGAGGATACGAGCGTAAGACTGATAAAGGGAAATAAATAAAGCAGAAAGATTTTTCTACAACAATAGAAACTCTTTACACTTTTTGTCAACACAAATATTTAACTATGAAGCTTTGATATATCGTGTTAATTTATAAAAAAATGATAACATAAATGTTTGGTCCAATTATTGAATTTAATCACTTGAAATCTCGGCCAAGCAGGAAAGTAGATCTAGTAAAATATAAAAAGTATATTACTTTTTTCATAAATATTGAGTATTCTTTCAGGTGGTATGTGGTCGATTCTACATCATGCAGTATGTATTGGGTTATTGAATTCTGCTAGTTATATTTGTACTGCGTCCCTATGGCATCACAAATTTTAAATTATATCAGGTGAAAGTTGCAGGTACAATTTTTTTAAGTTCAATTGGACGTAGTTATGCAGAAAGCGTCTAACCCACAATTTGCCAAATATGTATTTCATACTTTTTCCTGTGGATAAATATGAGATTTCTGTCTGCTGAAAACATCCAAGCTCCAAATGCAATAGGTTTTTGGTAATTTTGACTAAGAAGCAAATATTTATTTTAAGATTAATTTTGATTGAGAAGCAAAGGCAGCAATCTTTTTCACCCTAAATTATTTCTTGAAAAGTTGATGAAGCGTTTTATACACTTTCCTTTCATGAATATGTTGACACATTTAGAGATTATTGTTCTTAGTTCCAATGTACACAAACATTTTGATGCACAAAATTATCTATGTTTTTATAATAATCATTAAAAAGTTAAGAATGCTACAGAACCGTGTTTGTAGGTTGCTGCCTTTTCTTCTAAGCCTCTCATATATACGTTACCAACTTCACAAGTCAATGTCTGTTCTGAGACGAGAATCTATTCTTAGGATTGCCATTTTAGTCATAAAGTCCTAAGTTACAATTCATATTTATGACCCAAACGTGAATACACGTGTTTGGAGACTGTAAGTTTATTTTGAAATGTGTCTTAAATTGTCTAAAGGTTACGAACCCTAATCTTTTCCGTTCAATATCCGTCCGTCGAAGGATCTCTGATCTGTTTTTCTTTTCCTTGTTTCAGAACTTGACCAAAGTTTATAAATGTTCGAATGTGCGGTTTCTATAAATATTCACGTGGTGCTGGACCCCGCACAAAGGCATCGGGCAAACACACACTTACAAACTAACTCGTATTATCTCCACACCACCTACGTAAGTTTAGTATAAAGTTTAATATGTGCCTGCATTATTTCACGAGACAGTTTAGTTCCGTTGGTATTTGCATTATGAGCTCGGTCCAGAGTAACTAAAACCGCAGTTATTATCCGACGGTTGCTTCTGTGAAATTTCTAACGATTATGGGGTAATAACTAAGGCATTTAATCTTCAAGGCAATCACTGGTTTCTTAAAAAAAGAATTATTCCTTTGGGGTGTGGAACGCTTGGTTATGGAAATTTTGGTTGTGGAACTTTTATGTGGAAAGTAATAGGTATACATAAAATTAATGAAAGAGAATTAGTTTAAAAGTAAACCTTGCTTGGTATTTTCACTTCTCGACTGGATATTCTATTCACGATTACACTCTTCCTACATCATATATTATTAAAATATTACTAATTTAATTAACCTATATCCAAGTTAATATACTTTTCTTTTATATTGAATACAAGTATTTGTGCCCGCTTCATATAAATATATTTAATTTGTTTGTAAATATCAATAATTTTTGATTTTCTTGTTTAAATCTAAATCTTCATAAATAAAAATAAATGTCTGTCTGTCTGTTTTCGATTTTCTGAAAATCACTAGACTAATTTAATTAATTATAATAAAACACATCTTAATTTTATTAGTAACGGGAAGGTTTACAGAGTAGTTTTAATTAAATCCAACATGTAAAACTATTGCTATAAAATTTTAAAATTAGTATGAAAAACATTGAAACCGCCATGTTGTATTGTGGTTAGCCATAGATATACCGCTCTCTGACATATTACATATTCCACAGAAGGTTTGTTTGGGTGAAATATTTTCAAAATAGAAAACACAATTAGGTACCTACTTAAGTTTTTTTTATACCTTTTTTTTTCAATGAATGAATGAAAGTTTGTTTGGGTAGAATATTTTCAAAATGAAAAACACAATTAACTACCTACTTATTTTTATTTATTTTTATTAAATGAATTAAAATTAATGTTTCTTTGTTTAGAGATAAATCAAATATTAATACTAATGTAAATGAGTACAAATATTTTCAAAATGGAAAACATAACTAGGTACTTTATTAAGATACGTTTATTTATAAATATTTTTTTAGAATGAAATAAAATGTTCAAATTGATGTTTCTTTGTTTATAGGTAGTAATAGTTGTCAAATCCATTACTTTCGTTGTCAAAGTAATTATGGCATAAAGAAAAGCTATTGGTCAAGCATGAAAGATAAAGGCGTCACGAGTTTCAGAAACAGTGGAGCGAAGGGAAAAAAGACTTGAAACCGATCGAGTTAGAACATCTCAAGCCCGTTCTTCTGAGACTGACTAGCAAAAAGAGGAAGGAATGAAATAATTTTAGCGATTATTTTTTTTTTTAAATTTTTTTTTCAAATCCGATTCGCCGTTATAAATGAAGACGTTGAAATTCGAATGGCATATTTTTCGTAATCATTGGAATGCGTGGCAAAAGTGTATCTTCTTTTTTAAATTTTATATTTAAAATCGTAGCATCGATGATATTTTTAATTATCTTTTTCAGTGAAAGCCTGGTTCCGTTTCAAAGTCTTTTTGAATTTATTTTTCGGGGAAGAATGATAGGTTAGCCAATTTGGCAATTGGGTACTCGTTAGTTGTATAGTTAAATTTTAGTCATATTGAAGATGTAATCAGCCTGACAACGATAAAATCACACTCAAATGGTGCAAAATATGTTTATTTTTTATTAATTATTTTTTAATAAAGTTTGAATTGGAATGTACCTGGGTAGAGATGCGATCCTCAGTATGTGATTTTACCAAACTCTCTTGAGTCTGAGTCCCATGCTGCTATGATACCCAGAGAAGTACCAGGGGGAGTCTCTTCCAGAACATTGATGTATCATATATGTAAGTAAGGATTATTATCATTTTCATCCAAAACCTGAAAGAAAAAGTTATGTGTATTAGCTTTTTAGCTATTAAATTACATAATTAATGTGTAATTGAATTATGAAACCTGTTTTTTTATTGAAGAATTGAAATATGGAAAAAAAAACAATATGGTATCTTGTAGTAATCTTAGTTGTAAGTATCTTGTTGTAATTTTTTTAGAGGTTATTTAAGATACAGTTTTTAGTTATTTAAATTTAGGAGTGTTTTAAAGTATTTTTATCACAACTTAAGGTATAATTTTTAGTAAGTTTCTAGCCTTGTTAACCACCCTTGGGGTGTTATTTTGCAAAAACGCTTCTATATACATTATTCAAGCATTATTAATATTATTATTTGGATGCTCCGTTCGTGACATCGCGAAATAAAATTGCCCCTGTGAGAAAAAAATCCCCACAAAATAGCACGTTCAGCTATCATCCTTTAGCCCAGTTGGATTATCATAAAGTTTAATTATTTTTGTCTCCACTAATTTCCAAAACATTTCTTTTTAACAGTGATAAGTTCCCACTAAAATCATAATTTTAAAGTAATCTCTTTTTACGTGTGACTCTAAAAGCTTTCAAACTGTGCGCTCTGGCATCACAAAATTTTCACTATTTCGGTCTGAAAATTCTGGGTTGATGCAATTACACATAGATTACATCGTTTTTTTTCTATCGTGAGATAGATTAAAAAAAAACCAGACGCCATCATGTTTTTCATTGATAAAAAAATTAAAAATTCGAAAAAAAAAGATTATTCATAAAAAATACATTTTGCAGACAATTCACTATTCCAATTGTAAATATCTCTCCGATGTCTGTAAATTAAAAAAGTAAGAAACCTCCATTAAATAATATATACATTGACGTAGACTCAGAAAAATTGAATTGCTTGTCCTCAATCATGAATCTACTAATTATGGGTTTCATTCTCCACTGTCCAGAATGTCGAGACTTGTTAAATTAAGCCATGGTCTTGAAATTTTTGGTAGCAGTCTAAATGATTTGTGTAGTTTTTTTACGACCCTATCAAAACTTTGACTTGACCTCGGCTTCAAATTAATAACGAGGAAATTTAAGCGGAATCAAAAAACGTTTCTGTTTACATATCACGATTTGATATAGAAACTACCGAAAATGACATAAAGAATTATCTTGGAGGAAAGAATCTGGAAGGATTTAAGATTGAGAAGATTCAACCTTTTCGTGCAACCCCGTTTAACACATTTAAAATCGTTGTTAAAGCAACAGAGGTATCGAAATACCTGGAAGAAGAACTTTGGCCGGAGGGAATAGTGTTCCGCAGATTTATAGAATCACGTACAGCCACTATACAACAAAATGGAATATAAAAATTTAAGAATTATATCTGTGAACTGTAGATCGGTTCGGAATTCAGTAAAATTCATACATGACCTTTGCGAATTACACGATATCGTTGTGATCCAGGAAACGTGGTTACTCCCAACAGACATTGACTTTTTATCCCTTATCCACCCGGAGTTCAATAGCTTGGGTACCTCTGCCGTCAATGTCTCTGACGGGCCGCATGGCGGAGTGGGGATTCTCTATAGACAACAATTAAGGGCTACCACAATCCCGCTGGGTAACTGTCGCATGGCTGGAATCGAGGTGAGTTTGAATACTGAAATATTAAGCATCTTTACGATCTATATGCCAACCTGCACAACAGATCATTTCGAAGAGTATTCCAACTGTCTCGCTACCTTGCAAACTATTATTGACGACAAAGATTATAGCAACACAATTGTTATCGGTGACTTTAACGCTAATCCCGATTCACTCTTTGGACTAGAGCTGAAATCTTTTTGTCAAGAATATGAATACATTTGTGCCGACATCGAAATTTTACCCAACGATTCCTACACATACATAAGTGACGCGCATAGCACCACCAGCTGGTTAGATCATTGCCTAGTTACGAAAAATATCTTTAAAGCAAAATCCCTCGATATGAAAATTTATTATGACATGGACTGGACAGATCATCGGGCTCTCGAGTTGACTTTAATGACAAAAGGAATCCCTAAAACAGAAGTATATGCTCCTATGATAAGGGATTCAGCTACATGGAATCCGAAAAATATACGCGATATCGAAAAATACAATGTATGCTCGCAAAAAAATCTACGTAAGGTCATGGAAAAAAATATTATTTTCATTGATAGTGGCAACCCTACAGACGCCCAAATAGAAGACCTATACGAGAATATAGTAGACGCGCTACGAAACACTGCTATTTCAGCATTCGGAGAAAGAGTCACCCAAAAATATAAGCAAGTCTGTGGATGGAATGACTATGTAGCGGGTAAATACGAAGAATCCAGACAAGCGATGAATATTTGGATCAACAATGGGAGACCACACGAAGGTCCTATCGCGGAGGATAGAAAAGCAAAGCGTGCTGCCTTTAAAACAGCATTGAAAAAATGCCGAAATAATTCCATACAACTCCAGATGGATAAAATCGCTGGGGACTTCGATAAACGGGACTTTAAAAATTTTTGGAATAAGTCAAACAAAGTGTTAAATGTACGGTGTAAAGTTCCGAATAACATCAATGGAGAAACGAATCCGGAAAACATCGCCAACATTTTTAAATTGCACTTCGCCACTAAAACCCCTTCCGCTACCGTCTCTTCAAACGAAACCCCACTGACAGAATACGATGATATTGAACTCCAGGTCACAGTGAACATGGTGAACACAGCCATCAGAAACATGAAAGCTGGGACATCAGCAGGGCACGATGGATTGAGCATCGAACACGTCAAACACGCAGGAGGAGCGATTTCGCAACTACTCGCAACGTTGTTTACTGTCATCCTTAAGAGTGGATACCTTCCTAAAGATATGACCAAAACAATAATCATACCGATTATCAAATCGAAATTGTCCGACATAACTCTACAGGAAAATTACAGACCGATTTCCATCGCTACCTCTATCGCCAGAATATTTGAACGTGTTCTGTTGGACCAGGTTGGACCCCACATGAAAACGAGCGATAATCAGATGGGCTTTAAAAAGGAGTGCTCCACGGACACAGCGATATTTTGCGTAAAACGAACGTTGGAATACTATCGAAAAAAAGAAAACAACTACTTACGCGTGCTTTCTTGATCTCAGTAAGGCGTTCGACAGAGTCCATCACCCCTTACTATGGACTAAACTCGTTGAAAGGGGTATACCATCGAAGGTCGTCCACATTCTCAACACTTGGCACCGGCAACAAGAAAACCTGGTAAAGTGGAAAGATGGATTTTCCGAACCTTTTCATCTGAAAAGCGGAGTTAGACAAGGAGGATGCATGTCCCCATTATTGTTTAACATTTATATGGAAGAACTGACCCATAGATTAAATAATGCTAAGGTGGGCTGCCATATCGGAGGACAGTGTTTTAATAATGTGAGCTATGCAGACGATATGGTACTCATGACGCCGTCTATAAGAGGGCTACGTATCCTCCTGAATATCTGCGAAGAGTTTGCTCAGGAAACAAACATGATTTACAATCCGCTAAAAACGGCATTGATGGTTATCAGATACGGGCAGGGTCCGAAAAACATTCCTCCAGCTTTCTTGAACGGTGAGGTTCTAAAGGTAGTAGAAGAAACCAAATATCTAGGGCACATCATCACCAGCAAGCTAATGGATGACGACGACATCGACAGGCAAAGGCGAGCACTCAGTGTGAAATCAAACATGCTCAGTAGAAGATTTCGGCTCTGTAGTCCACCAGTGAAAAGGACACTCTTCCTGGCGTTCTGCACTACCCTATACACGTGCGAGCTCTGGACCAATTTTAAGAAGAGTAGCATGGAAAGGCTTCGGGTCCAGTACAACAACGCCTACCGCATGATGTTCAGTCTTCCCAGGCACTGCAGTGCTTCCGGTATGTTCACCGAGGGGCGAGTTCAGGATTTGCAGCCCTTATGAGAACCAGGGTAGCAGGAATGCGGGAAAGGATTTACATCTCCAGAAATAACCTCATCATGGAATCCCGTCAGATCCCGAACTCAAGCATAGAAGCGCATTGGAGTGAAATTATTGGCCCCATCAATCTTAACGCTGCCAGGATGGACTCCCTCTTGATGGCGTTTTGTAGAAATGAGGCCTAATATACTCCATTAATATTTTCTTACTTACATTCTTTATTTATTTTTTTGTTTTTTTTCATCATTATTATTATTTTATTTTCATATATTTTTATTTTTTTTTTTTTTTTATTTACTTATTTATTTATTTCTTATGAATTTCTGTTCATTATTATTTTGTTACTATTATTATTACAATGTATTGATATCAATTATGGAAGGTATTGCATTGCACTACTCCTGCATACCTTCCGGAATAAAACTTTTATTATTAAAAATAATTTAAAAAAAGTATATTTGCGGCACGTTCCAGAGTGTTAGATACTCTAAGTATCGCCCTGGTGAAATACCACCATTCAGAATCGAAACGTTGCTTGTAATGGCTTTAGCCGTGTTTAGTGACCAGATCTGAATAGCCAGGTACTTCCCAACTTTCCTCTTCCCAATTTCATTCCCCTCCCCACTACCTTTAGCCTCACAACATACCCTATTTTTGTCATTGCTTCATTTAATATTATGTTTGTGCTGTTCTTTCTCTGTTGCTCTTTTTTTCTATTTCGTGTTATGCATTTTTTTGTAATTGGACAATAGTCCGTTTTTTTATGAATAAAAAAAAAAAATAACAACCAAATAAATCATAAGGTTTTGATAAGTTAATGGCAATTCAAGCATTTATTGAAATTTTGCTGTAGAAAGACAGAGTGTTCATGGTTTCCAAAAAAAAACTCAAAAACAAAGAAGGTGGGCTAGTGCCAAACATAAACCAAAATTATTCCCTCTTCATCTAGTTGATAACGTGTGACAATTAAATGATAATAACGTGGAATTGCTTTTCACGAGGAGGATATTGGGGTGGCAATGCACGCCCCACTCCGCGTAACGCCGTGACGATTTCGCAATATCCTGTATCTGAAATGGAATTCCGATGACATCAGTCGATAGTGTGGTTGATTCATGTCCTATCCCAATAAATTCACGTCGCTGTTCGTGGTATGGAAAGGCGGTATGCATGTTTGATTGAACAGGGTTATAGTAGTTGCGATTCTGCCGAAATTTGTAGCATTTCTGTTTGAATAATGCAGATTATGAGCCCTCCATATTTGACACTGCGAACGTGTTGTTCGATGATACTGTTAACGATTCTGTGGAAGAGCACAATTGGAAATTCTGAAAATTCGCCTAGAATAACAAAAACGCACATTTATAACCCTATTTATAAATCAGTAAATGTTTAATCCATCCATTTCAAATACAGAATAATGGCTGCCAAAATAAATTAAACGTAAATATTTTATTAAAAAGGTGGGGATTTCAAAAACTATACTTTTTATTTGGTCATATTCTTAATAGAGATGGTCGATATTCCTGTCCCGGTTAAAAGGAACCGGTTCCAAGCCGGTCACTGGAACCGTTGATATTATTTCTCTGAGGAACCAGTTCTTTTGTCCGAGGAACTGGTTTTTTGTTGATTTGCTAGTCCTTTTTTTCGGAAGAATTTTTATTGATTTTCTAGTACTTTTCGATTTCAAATCTCTACCGACCAATACTTTTTTTCGGGAGGAACTTTTGTTGATTTGCTAGTGCTTTTTTATTTGAATATAAAAATCTCCTTCGTGGAACTTTTCTGGCACCAGGAATCAGTTCCAAAAAGAACTAGATAAATAACCGGTTCCTCGCCGGTCACCGGTAACTGGAACCGCAGGTACACCCAATTCTGATATTGACCATAGTAATAATAATAATAATAACAGTGAACTTATATAGCGCAGTTTTGTGATATTTCACCTCAAGTGCGCTTCATGCTAACTAACAAGGAGAAAATAATACATAATACATACAAATTAAAACCATCTAAAATAATGATCGTTATCATAAATCACGAGAGAAAAGGTTCAGATATGATTATAACAGTTTATGTGTACATCAACAGATTAAAAAACAATTTACCAGGAGCTAAGGGTATAAAAACTCAGATAAAACATACGAATTCATATAAACACATTTGTCAAATCAAAGAAAAGGAAATATGATTGAGGACAGTTAATATGTTGGCACTTAAAACATTAATATTCAATTTCTAATTTTGAAACTGTTAATTCGTGGTGGAATTCCATTTTAATGATTGAATAAAACAAATATATAACTTTATTCCACTTTTATTTTATGACTGGACCGGTTTCAGCCCATGACGGCCATCTTCAGACTAGTCTGAAGATGGCCGTCATAGGCTGAAACCGGTCCAGTCATAAAATAAAAGTGGAATAAAGTTATATATTTGTTTTATTCAATCATTAATATTCAAGTTTTATAAGTAAACGATTCTAAAAATGCAAACAGTGTAAATATGGCAAGTAACAACAGAAAATAAATATTTTATGACAATGAGTATATGGTTTTCAGTAGATAGTGAGGACATTGAGTTGAAGAAAGGAGAAAACCGAAACAAAGCAAATTAGGGACGTTTTCAATGAAATTAAATTTTAATAAGTTACGTTTTGTATGTTGGATTTTTAAACAATTTGGTTTTTAAGACTCATCTGAACTCTGCTAGGTTCTGTATGCTGGCAAGTTTTGTGGGAAGCTTATTCCAGATAACTGGACCAGATACACCAAAAGCGCGATCATAGTAAACAGGTTTATTTGATCGAGATGGTTCAATTAATCGAACAGCAGTATCTACGTCTGCTGACCTCAAAGTGAGTTGTCTACTATTTAAGGCTTGTCGGACACACCGTTCCGACATATAGGCTGGTGTCATTCCCTGCAGTGCTTTAAAAATCGTAAGGCAAATCTTAAACTCTATTCTTTCAGGGCATCGAAGCCAATGAAGGCGATTCAGAAGTGGAGTAATGTGACAATATTTGAACTCACTATATATCATTCTCGCTGCTGCATTGAAGACAGACTGTATCCTGTTGAGTTGTTCCTGAGGGAGGCCAGCATATACACTATTACAATAGTCCATACGTGAGACGACAAAGGAATTTATAAGTAATTTAGCCGCATCAGAAGGAAGGCATCTTCTGATTGATTTAATCTGCCTTAGATGGAAAAATCCAGAACTCACAGCCTTTGAGATTTGCGACTCAAGAGATAGACAATTGTCAATGATGAAACCGAGAAATTTTATATATTTGGAAGGAACGATACCCTGTATTTGTATCGGACTGGAGTCAAGAAGGGCCTGCCTTCCGGGAGAAACTATTTAGATAAATTCTGTTTTGGTCGGGTTAAGTTTGAGTTTATTTACAGACATCCAACTTGAAACTGTATCAATAAAGTCAACTACCTCATTTTTTAGAATGTCTTTTTCATCCGGAGAGCAAAACTCGTGTATGTATCGTGACGTGTGTATATCTACCAGAGTGGTAGATACTCTAAGTATCGCCCTGGTGTAATATCACCATTCACATCGCGAAAGGCTGCTTAAAAATAGTTTTAGCCGTATTTCGTGACCAGATCTGAATAGCCTGGTACTTCTCAACCTTCATCTTCCCCATCTCTTTCCCTTCCCTACTACTATCAGCCTAACAACAATCCCTTATTAAGGATGCCATAGCCTGACTGGCTCTAGACGTTTGAGAGCAGTTGGGACTTTTATGCGGTATTCACTATAAACAATAAAATAAAAACTCACAATGGAAATTATTTATAGTTGATATGTTTTAAGAAGTTGTCGCCTTGATTCGTGAAATCAAACCCGGTCGCGGCAAGAACCGTGTTTTTTTCTTTATTTAACTATCATTATTATGCACTGACCATCAACACTTCCAACAGTCTGATTATCATAAGAATAAAATTTAAATGAAAAAAATAGGAGTATGGATGAAATAAGTGATCGATTGATTGTAACCTGGCTATTCAGAGATAGTCACTTAACGTTTTTTAATCCATTTGAAGCAATACTTATAAAAAGTGGTCTCGCACCGTGGCTATAATTAGTGTTTTTTTCCATTCTGAAAAAAAACTCACAGGCATTTTTTTCTTCAATACTTTTTTTCATCAGGTTTTGTACTTAAAATATATGGGTTCAACTCCAATAAGCTTTTTGATGCGAAGTTTGACCATATAAAACAGAATACTTAAATAAATGCAAAACTGTACAAAGGCAGTATTTATACAATCTATATATAATTTTGTAGAAAGCTTATTTAATAAGAAAGATACATTATAACATTGTATATAACTACAGTTTTTATTTTAATTTTTATGAAGGACCGGTTTCTCTTAGCTTAAGCATTATCATCAAAGAACATCTTATATGTTTGAATAACCACGATTTTTCAGAATTCGCCAATCATCATACCTACCTTCAATAAAAGCACCGGTGTTCATATAATCTATAAAAATGGTCATGGCAACAGATTAAATAATTAAGAAGCACTACAAATAAAGAAAACCATTAAAATTAATAGTAATCAGTTAAATTTGTCCAGTAGTCCAATATTAAGTCCCGTATATTCATAAAATTTCTCATTATTCTTTTATCACCTTCTCAGTTTACGTTTTGCCTTTTTTATTTCATATTATGTCTTCTTTTCTCTGTTCTTTTGTTATGATTTAAATGTTATTCTTTTGTTTTCTTATTTATTTTATATTGTGTTCTCCCTCTGTATGTATGAGTATATATAACCACACACTATGTATTTTTTGTTTAGTTTAATTTTGTACCCTGATGATGCTTAGGCTAAGCGAAACCGGTCACTCATAAAAAAATAAAATCTATGGTTTTGTACAAAATTATTATTTAATTTTCATCTATATTTATTTCGTACCTCTTCAATCACTGGTCAACGTTTTTGTTGAATCAGGATAAACAATATTTATCCTCTCACCACACAGACTATTCGTACAATTTTTCCTTATTTCCTTTCTCCTGAAGCCCGGGGTAGCGGTCAGTACGCCTATTTTAAGCCTTTCTTTGAAATATCGCACACAACAAGGGTAGTTTAGTTTGTATGAAACCAAGATAAACAGCATGGAAATGTTTTCATACCAAAGTAATCCAGACGAAGAAAATAATAATGGTAAGGCTCTACATTTACGTATAACGTATAAAACGAGATCATTGATATTAAACATGCTGGGTAGTCCCTTGACATACAATCTTATTAAATTAAACCCTCTTAGATTTTTTTGTGAATAAGATATATATTTAAAAAAAATATATAGTCGCATGAAAGTTTTACTCAGAGCCGGAAGGACGATGGCATAAATAAATCTTGTGATAATGGGGAACAGAAGTGTGGGTGGCAGTGACTACCGCACAAGAGTCCAAACTTCTCACAACCGTCTAGACCAAGTGAGACAATGGAGTGGAGAGAGGAAGAAGATGAGGAGGAAGGTTGGAAAGTACCTGGCTTTTCAGATTTGGTCACCAAATACGGCTTAAGTCACTTCAAGTAACGTTACGATTCTGAATGGTAGTCTTTCACCAGGGCGATTCTTAGAGTATCATCTACCACTCTGGGACGTGCCGCAAATATACTATATATTATTTTATGTAAATTAAATAAAATAAATGTGGGTGTTTCTTCACGGAAAAATCTACTAAGCCCGTAAGTTTCAGTTAAAAGTTATAAATTGTATGTTATCATGCTAACTATAAACAGTAAATCTGTCCGTTTGTTCAACAACAACAAAAATTTTGAAAGGGTGAGCTTTGAAGTAATTAATATTGCAGTTTTTTTTATCTGAGAACTATCAGCAATATAACAATCAACAGCTTGAAATGTTCGTGCTTTCAAATTCCATTTAAATTAACAAAAAAATGGTTTAAATCTCGAGTGAAGTTGGATAAAAAAAAAACGTAATTTATATTTTAAAAGCATTTAATAAGAACCTATTAAATATGAGACTTATTTGTATCCAACGGGTTTTTGTGACACGATAAATTAAATGACATTAAAAAAGATAATATGTTCGATATTCGTAGGTGTATCTTTGGAGCATACATGGCCTGTTCAAAAGAAAAGGTGAATTTTGAATTTTCGCGGGCTGTATACATTCGATTACCGATTTTTTTTTGTTATTTTGGTATACATATGAAAAAAATGGATCAAAGAATAAAATCTATGGTTTTTTTACGCTACCGACCGGTTATTCTGCTGGTATTTCGATGGAAGATGCTCCGAGGAACTTGCGTCATTGATCTCTTCGGCATCGGTACATAGCCGAGAAATTCGCAAAACGCGCGCACAACATTTTTGTACACGGTTGACATGAGAAAGGGTCGCTTGTGTTTAACAGGTCTTCTATGGAATGATATGTCAGCCTCTGTATTTCCTCCTTCCTACAACATGGGCCTTTTCAACACCTAGGTTCACTCTTTTCTTTCCTTAAAAAGACCCTCCCCACAGCATCCTTAAAGACGACATAGGCCGTGAAAAAAAATATGTCCCTCAGGGTCTTAAAAATAATATTTGATTAAAGGAAAAAATAACTTTGTATAAGACCACAGATCAAATTTTCATTTTTATGACCAACCGGTTTCGCTTAGCCTAAGCATCATCATCGTACAAAATTAAACTAAACAAAAATTCAAAGGGTACGATTATATATTCATACAGAGGGAGAACACAATATGAAAAATAAAATAAGAGAACAGTGAGAAAACAAACGAATAAAATTTAAATTATAACAAAGGAACAGAGAGAGAGAGAGAGAGACAGATAATATAAACTGAAAGGGACAAAACGTCAAGTAAGAAGGTGATTAAGTGATAATGAGAAATTTTATGAGTTTACAGGAAATTTACCTAATATTGGACTACTGGACAAATTTAACTGATTATCGAGCAAAATCTGTGATCTTTTACAAAATTATTTTTTCATTTGAATAAATATGTCAAACCACAAAGTAATTGCTTTCTACGATTTTTTTTAAATTAAAATAATAATATTATTTCATTATGCATAGTTCGTTTGTTCACAGAACAATGTAACAATAATTTTGATGTAAAAGAGGCGAAAAAATAGTTGTAGCTTCGTACTTATCAGACTTGCCGAAATGTGTTCAATCCAAGTGCACCTAAGACGATCTAGTTACTACTCAATCAACGGGTGGGACCATTACTGCGGGATTAACTCTATATAAAAGCGCCCCCATGGAACTTCTGGGCGGAAGATTAGAATCGTTTTCTGCCAACAAAAGAAGGATAACAAAGTTCCACACATACTGCCGATGGCTCCTCTGCGAGATCCTGCGAGATTAACTTATTGAATTTTCTGAGATGCTGCGACGAGGCAGACAGACAGAGAGTTATTCGATCCTCAGAAGGGATTGAGGTCGTTATTTTGATTGAACGCACTGCATTCCCTTGAAATGCGTGGTGTTATGTTAAAAATCCCTCGAAGTAAGGCATACAAACGGAGCTTAAGGAGGCTTTCATTCAAAAGTAAAGCGATAATGTCTGATGATTAGTTTTACTCCTCATTGCTTGGAAAACATATTACTCAACTTAACTGTCTGACGTATTGATTTTACACAATATCATGCATTCATCATTCATCAATCAGGCGGATTGTTTCAAACCTTGTCCTACTAAACAAAATTATTAATCATGGTATTGACAGCCCTCTACCTTTTTCTGCGACAATTTTAAAACCAACTATCACAATCAAACACCTTTAAATCGACTGCACATTCTTAGTAATAGATTTGGAAATGTTGATGTATTTGGAGATTCAGTATTAGTGATAAAACGAACTCTTTACAAATACTTCATTGAAATGCACGAGTCTACCACACAATAGTGAATACATTATACGTAAACTTATTTTTTTCTCCTCTATGCCATACAATTATCTATGTATAATTATTGTTATTTATAAATATATATATTCAAGAAGCATGTATTTGTTGTTTTATTTTTAATTCACCATGTACTATATTATAATGCTTTTACTTTCTCAACGTAACTGTATTGTACAAATGTGTCGTTCAAGCCCACTAAGGCGTTAATAAAAATAAAATAAAACTGATGCACCAAACATTTGTTCCAAATTAAAATTAACACCACTAAGAAAAACAACAAGTAGGATAAAACGATATTTTCAATATTAAAACCTGCCACACAAATACAGGATATTTTCTCTACTTTTCCGCGGACACAAAGAAATTACAACACAATACACTGCGCCAAAAATTAAGTAGACATTTTTAATAGCCCAATAAAACAATTTCAAAAAATTATCTGTCAATCATATCAAACTGCTGTTTTAATAATTCCCTTTTTTATAGACTGGTTATATGAAGTACTAAACGGCTTTTTCGCTTTTTTTCAGCACAGGATCCAATGATCAATTTGTTTATGTTCTACCTTGTATATTATTATTCATTTTCTTTTGGTTGTTATTCATTAAATTTTTAACCAATTACCTTTTAACTTTTGTTGTTAAATGTGCTAACAAAATAACCACTCATGTAGGTATGTTTTGGACATCATGCCTGTTATATGTACATACTTATATATAACTAGTAATAATGTTCCTTTGACATATTTTTTAATGTTATTTTATTATTTTCTCGTTGTTCTTTTTTTATTTCAAATTGTGTTTTCATCTGTATGTTTATATAACCACACACTTTGTATTTTTCTTTAGTTTATTTTGTACCCTGATGATGCTTAGGCTACGAGAAAACGGTCGGTCATAAAAATTAAAAGAAAATCTATGGTCTTATACAAAGTTATTATTTGATTTTCACTAAAATATATAACCGTTGCCAGTGCAGTTTGGTCGAGTAGTTCCATGTTTTATACTGCAGTCTAAAGATTTTCCTGATGATACTCAATCTCCCATAGGTCATAGGAGGTGGCAAACAGACAATAGAATCGTTCCACTAAAAATAAATACTAATCGTAAAATTATTTGGTATTTATATATTTTCTAGAATTCCAGGTTGCTGATGTAATCATTCAACGGGTTATATGCCATAAACGCTTTCCATCTGTTGAAAATGCTATTAAACCTCAACAGTCCAGAAAGGAAGTCTGATAGATATACTCAAAATCCCTAAAATACAGGTATCTTAGAAAATTCTTTTGTGCTCTGTTTACCATTAAAAGTAAGATCCCAAAACCGCGTATTGTTGAGGATTGACGAGTTTTTTGTAATCTATTAAAATGCCTTTTTCTTGGGCATTTTAAACGTTATTCATAAGCATGGCCGAGTCAACGCATGGCTTTTGTTGAAGGTATTTGTAGTTTTTGAACAAAGGGATATTTTCTCGGTTAATTTTTTTAGCATATCGTCGTAGGAAAGGCAAAAAGGCTTAAGCGACACTTTGGTCAAAAATAAGTTGAAAATACAGTTTTGGTCAGTTTTTTTTTCTGCATCGAATACTCTGACCCTCGTTTGATTCTGAAGTTTGACTCTCCTTTTGTGGCCCTTCAGTCATCTACAATATATTTACCATTTGTGAGAAGGCTTGACTCAAGCGACACAAGTTTGGGACTTTTTCAGCTTTTTGTCGATTCAGGTAACACAGTGAGAGCATTGAATTACCTGATTTAAATTTTCACCCATCAATCTAGACTTCTAAAGTATAAAATTAAATTGTTATTTTCATCTTACCAAACCAAAAATCTTTTATGTTTTTAAATTAGTATTGATATAATTGTAGAATTAAAAAAATACTACATCAATGTTTAATACTTTCAGTGCACCGCATATAGCGGAATAATTAAACAAAAATGAACAAAGTCAATATTGCTCCAGTTACAATGCATTGAATTTCTTTGGTTGTTTATTTGCTGCAAATTGTTTTTGGAGAGCAAAAATACTAATATTCACGATATTTATTGTTTAGGTACGATATTTTTCAATTTGACGCACGTTAAAAACATGTGCCATATAATATTCAAACTTGTTGACGAGAGTTTCGGAGGTTTTGGTTTATCTTGCACATCTTCAGCGTACTTGAGGTAAATTATGACAAAACTGCGCTATATAAATTCTCTGTTTTTATTGTCAACAGATTTGAATTATCTCTGAGTCAAGTTCTTCAAGACATTATTTATTTGTTTTTCATCACAACTTTTAAAATGAATATTATTATCACTAGCCGGTTTTGTTTTAGTACGGCTTCATTAAAGCAGTATATTAAAAAAAAACTTTTTTCAATATACTACCTTGAAAAATCTTGAATAAAGCAAATATTTTCTTATTATTATTTATGTAAAACACAACCATTGCTTAATTTCGTATATTATGTCAAAATAAAGAATGATTCCTTTCTACGAAAACAAATATGTCGATCTCTGTGGTCGAACGGTTAGGATTTTTGACTACGAAGCCAAATATAATATTCATTTGTATATGTTATTTTACATTTGATGAGTATAAAATAATAAAAGAGTTTATTTGCGAAATTTTTCAGAGCGTTAGTTAGATATTCTAAGTATTGTCCTTAGTAAAATATTACCATATAGAATCGGAACATTGCTTGAAATGCCTTGTTTAGTGACAATATTTTTATTTTCAGGTAACTCTTAACAATCTTCTTTCACATCTCATTCTCTTTCCCTAATTCCATCGGCCAAGCAACATACCACAATTGGAGATGCCATAGTCTAACTGTCTTCGTTTTTGTTTTTTTTTTTTTTATTTTTTTTTATCGTTCAGTGTATGTAGTTATTGTATGTTTGTGAAGGTTCACATTAAATATATTTTACAGAGCACTTTTGAAATTATAAATTACACATTGAAATAAATATTTTAAACTACATTTTAATATTTTACGGATAAATAATTTGAAATTTAATATCTGTGAACGATTAAAATGTTGTTTTAAATTTATTTTTGTATTTTTTGAAGTACACTGAAAATGTCATGGAAATAGTGACGAAACTAATTGGCTAAAGATTTAAAATAAAAAAATGAAACATAATTTTTAAAGTGAGTAAAATGATGTAATTTATTTTTTATTAAATAGCAGAAAGCAATTTAAGTTATGTATCACTAGGACCCAGATTCCCAATGCAAAAGCAGGGGGTCACCTTTGGAATAAAAGAATTATTTTTTTTAAATTATAAATAAATAAAGCATGTATAATACTTATTTTAAATCGTGTTTGAACTAAAGACTAAGTATATAAGAATTATAATTTGTTCATGTTAGGTTAAGCTTAGTTAAATGGTTATGTAAATAACTTTGAGGTTTATAGCTTTTTTTATTATTGTCAAAACGTATAGTATAGACATTCTTAAGCACTATGCACTAATTTTAAAAAAAATGTTTTATACGAAAAAACTACTAATTTTTAATTGTCTCTGCATGGATCGTATTTATCATTTTACCCTTAATTTTTTTTACTGACTAATTTTATATAATAAATAATATTTTAATGAGATCATACTTTATGACATATCATGACAATGTAAGAAGAAAATAATTACCAATTTTCATATTCAAGAAACTAATTACATTTCCAAAATCATAAAACAACCCTCAAGTTTTGTTTAATTACAAAGCACTCATAACTCGCTCATTTATGACTATCCATTTGACAATAACGAAGCTCGGCACAGCACCTCAAAAACCGTACCGAATGTGCAATTAAAAACTTTCCGCCTAGAGCCTTCGTCACTCGTCCCCGGTGATATAAACCTCACGAGATAGACCACAGAGAAGATTCCTCTCTCTATCGATTTTATTCTATTTTATGTGATAACTGCTCAAATGCTCCACCTGCCTGGAGCCAGTAAGTATATGGCATCCCCGATTCGGAGAATATTAGAAGGCTGAAATAAGTGAGAGGGGAAAGAGTATGGTTGGGAAGTAACTGATCAGATGTGGTCTTTAAACACGACAAAATTTCAAGTGACGTTTTTATTTTGAAGAACGATACTGAGTGCACTAATCGCTTTACTACGAGGTACAAATGCTCAATGTCTGATTTAATTGAATTTTATCTCAAATGAGCAAAAATAAATTAAAAAATCAAATTTAATTTCCCCACTCTGGTTTTCGAACCTGTAATCTCTGGAGCCAAAGTACTTACTACTCTGCCAAGCATTATCTGTAGATTATCAAATATAAGTACTTGAAACCATTACAAACACGATAACATATATAATTGTGCCATTTTTCTTTATTCCATGATTGCGCCACAAATGAGACGTTTCTTTCAAAAATTATAATTTCGTAAAGTGTCTTCTATTCTTGTTATTTTTTTATTAATTATTTGTAGATCATTTACAAATCACAATCATTTCTAACCTTCTTCAGCTAATCAAACTATATCTCTGACCATTCTTTTTTCGCCCCATACTTTGTTTTTCCTTCAATCACACGCATGCGAATAAGTTTTTTTTTTTTTTAAACCAGAATTATTTAGCACTCTTTTATAAAGGCTTTGAGAACAAAAATAGTGAATAAGAATAGGGTTAAAAATATGCTTTGATGTTTTCACAAATTGTCACTTGGGTTTAACCCTTGTCTCTCTTACTTAAGCCCAATTTTTTTACCATAAATCATTTGCTTATGCGAAAATTTTGCACTATGAATGCTCCTTACTTCGTTTCGTTCTTTTTGAATTTGTCATTTCAAGTATTTAATCAATTTCAGCTTAAATGCAAGGGGATTTTGCCGAAAAAATGCATAATACAACTACAAAACAGAGGGTTATCTCGTACATCCCATGTCAGTTGTCCTCGCCATTACGCCGTAATGACTTTTTCATCGTAAAAGCTCGCGCAAGCAACAAAAAGCTCCCATTAATTAAGTTTAATCACTATTTACTCACTGACTGCGGGTATTTAAGTTCACAAAGCTCTTTTCAAAGAAGAACAATGGGCTTACTTGTTATCTGGTTTATGAATGTCAAACCTCTTTCTCTTCTCTGCTTTGCGCGTCTGTCTCCCTATTCCCAACTTTCATGATTATGCATTTATGAATAATTATTGGAATAGCAATAAGGTATTAAAATCCGAATAAAATTAAGGCAGTTCTCGTATTATAATGGTCTACACGTTTGAGTCAAGTCATATCAGGTTTGATTTTACGTCACAGCGAAAAAGTAATATTTTAAAAGTGTTTTTCTGATTAGTCAAAATTTTGAATTTTTTCAAAATGTTTTCTTTTTACTCATGTGAAGCTATTATTTTGTAGTTAAGCAAGTAATTACAATTACTTGCTCATATTGAACACTTATTTTTTTATTTGAGGCTTGTTAATTAGTGGATCAAGCGGTGTTTTAAACTTAAACATAAATCTTTTTTTTTTTAATAAATAAAACAATATTTACAAGAGAATTAGGGACGGTATTGTCCACCAGCATACGTTTTACGCTGTGGAGATTTTGGCATGGTGTATTTATTGCAAAACTGATTTTGCATGAAATCTGCTAGCATAATGACAGTGTTCCAACTAAAGTTCTAGCTTTTACCAAACAGCTTTTTTTCCTATGTGGACACAAGGGGGTTATAAACTTATTTAGTTACATGCGAGGAGCAAGATAATAGCTTTAAGTTTAGAATTCTTCATTGTGTTAATGGGTTGATCAATACGATTATCAATTAAATTAACAGATGTAATGAAAGAAATCAAATGAAAAAAATATACCAGGAAAACCACATGCGTTCTGTGTGCGATAGATTTCCTTGCTGCGACACCAGAGCCAGAATATTTCCGCACCGAGAACTTTTCTTCTCCTTAGGACTAAGCTATTATAGAAAACGTAGTAGCCTCACTTACGTAGCCAAGTGAAAAATATATTAGGTGGAAATAAAAGGGATGATGAAGGTGACTCGAAATGAAGTATTTTTCTGGTGGAAAAGGAGACAGCCTTTATATTTAAGTCTTAAAGTAAAGGATATTGAAGAGAGCATTCAAAATTATAGGTCATATTGTCTATCCTTTAAAAGATTTTATGTTCGCCTACATTGTTGAACAAGGTTATGACTTGAATCCTCTCATTAGGGCTTTGTACTTGATATTTGCTTCGCGGCTGAAAAATGACAAAATCGATACGCGGATGAGCTTTTATTCCGAGCTTAAAAGCTCAACGGAAGTATCAACGTGACTCTTGGCACGTCTTTTGTGAAATATTTCACTGGAGTAAAATACGGCGTGCTTTGTGAAGAGCTTACGGAGCTGTCCTCCTGATGCTTCTTGAGCTGAAATTATTATCGATATAAAAAACACTAGGTGAGCTATCTGAACCATAAATTTCGGCCCGCTGATCCTTTTTTTTACAATCCACTTCATTCGTTTTGTAATCCATTGATCTTATCCACAGGATCCGGATTCAATCGCTCCAATGAATAAAGTTCAACAACAAGTCTTCCGTGATTTGTACAATTTTAATTCTATTTTATTATTTCATCAATTTTGTAAAACTTCATAACTTTTATTAAGGATTTTCGTTTTTGATATTTTTTTACTAAATATGTACCATATATAGAATTTACTGATTTATTATCCGGGTGACACATGCTATAAGAAGCTTTCTGCGTATCACTTTGAATTTACATAGATTTCACAGATTATTGACAAGTATATAAAATATTTATTTTATTTATAATCAAACGTTTATTTTTAACATTTAAATGGATAATTCAAACCTCTACAGCAGATTATAGAATTTACATTGTGAGCTTGAAATAGTGGAGCTACAAAATTTTGATGAAAACAGTATGGCCAATTTCATAATACAAGAGCTCAATTTTTGAGTTTATACTGCAACATACAAGTTAATTTTCCACTTTAGAGTTTTTATAAAATCACATGTTTTGTACGCACACCATTTTGAAATACGTAACAGCACTCATTGTTTGTTTGTTTGTTTATTTGTATAAATATCACAACATCTTTCCTTTTCTCGAGGGTATTAATATAACGCCAATCACAGAGATATAACACAGAAAGTCATACCTCCCCAGGGATGGTAGTTCTAAAGATCCAGAAATTTCTCTCGGTGGACTCATCTCCGCGAATTCCGAGCGGATGATCATTTCAAAGAAAGATAAAAGTGGGCCAAGATTTTGAAGAGTTACGTGTTTTTGACGATTATTTATTTAATTATAAACACATTAAGCTACATGATAAAACAAAGGCGGACTTATTTCCAGGTGGCAATTTCTTCTAACCTAACCAGCCATGCTGTACAACAACCGACGAGGATATAAATACAAAAGCTCACAGGTCATTTCAGAGTCGAATCGTTAGTCGTAAGAGCGAGGTTTGTATGTCGTGTCTCTTGCATGTTATTCAGATACTGGTTCGAAAGAGAGGTTTTTTCCTCAAATATTTGTCCTTTAAATAATGGTCCAACGAAGAGTATTCTTTTCACTAGCGTACCTTTCATATGCCCTCAAATAATTTCCATACGTTTATAAGATGAAGTCGATATAAATAGAATCGACAGGAATCTTTTATTTATTTATTTTTATACCGCACAATAGTTCCAACTGCTCCCAACCATCAAGAGCCGGTGAAACTATGGCATCCCCAGTTGGGGTATGCTGTGAGGTTGAAAGTAGTGGAGAGAGAATTGAGATGGGGAAGAGGAAGGTTGGGAAGTAGCTGGCTATTTAGATCTGTTCACCAAACACAGCTAAAGACATTTCAAGTAAAGTTTCGATTCTGAATGGTGGGTTTTCACCAGGGCGGTACTTAGAGTATCTACCACTCTGGAAGGAACATTTCTTATGTAATATTTTCTAAAAATTAGTTAAATTTAAAGTTATAATGATTTGGTGATTGTGTCCTGCCAGAAGTTACCTGCCAGCTAAGTCTGTTGCTGTATATTTATATAAACTAGGAATTAAAAATGAGTAGAAAATAAGATTTGTACAGCGCCCTTGAAGAGATTTTTCACAAAAACGGCGCTATATAAATTATCCAAATATTATTATTATTAAAAATAATAATATTCGGATAATTTGTATAGCGCCATTTTTGTGAAAAATCACCTCAAGGACGCTGTAGTAAATACCGGGTAGGCATTTTCCTGCATCAAAGTCTCTACTTTATTTATTTATTTATTTATCTGGTCACCAAACACGGCTAAGGCCATTTTAAGCAAAGTTACGATTGTGAATGGTGGTCTTTCACCAGGGCGATACTTTGAGTATCTAGCGCTCTGGAACGTACGGCAAATATACTTTATTATTTTATATGATTTAAATGTGTTGACACATATTAATTATATAAAAGTTATTGGCGCAAGCCAGGTTTGAACTCGCGACTTTTACATCCGTAGACGAGCATCTTACCACTCGACCATGGATGTTGTCAAATCAGACTGATTGTTCATTTTAGTCGAGATCTGCATTTTGGATATTTTTTTAATTTTTGTTATTTTTATCTGTTCCATTATTAATTTACGTTCTTTACTCGTTGCTTTGTATATCTACCAATAGAACCGCGTGGTTCAATACTTTCCATCTCTTTTAGGTTCATATTATTTGATAGAAAGAGACTAAACCCAAAAGAAAAAAAAAATACACGTATAAATAATATTGAAATTTAAAAACTGATTATTGTGTGACGATTTTGTATCATTTGTCTACGTAAGTATATCGTAATTACTCGTAAGATAATATATCATTTTAAAGACCTTTTTTAATTTTAAGGAACCTGGTACGTATAATTTCCTAAAAATACATTATTTTCGTTTTAATACTAGTCCTCTCATTGATAAAAACAAAGTATTTTCCAGAGGAGAGGGAATTTTCTTATCAGAAAAGCAGGATCATTGATCATGAAAATGAAAATGTGCCATAATTATAAGCTTTCTAACTTTGATTAGCATTGACAGGTATTTAAAAAAGGAAAATTCTTTTATGATATATTTATAGGTAGGTATTGACAAAATTCGTTGAGTCATAATCTGGAGCGGCTTACCGATAAGTCTAAGAAGTTGAAGCTTAAGGATTTAGATTCTTAAAGCTCTCTTGATGTGGGACTACACAAAGCCTTGTCGTAGCTCCATGCAATGCGTTTGAGACAAACCTTACTTTTGCTTAAGTGAAATTCTGATCTTTAAGAAATTGTCACACTAGTCAAAAGTAACTATCAATTTCAGCACAGTTTCAGAGGCCAATCTTTCATCAAGTTTAAGGAAATAAAAAAAGGAAAATCATGAAAGACTTGCCTCTCACATAATTTAATGCGTACAGAGTGATTGATACTAATAATAAAAATAATCTGTTGCATTAACGTTAATATTTCAGTGAAGATTTTTTTACTCTATGTATTCTTCTATAACTATATCGTCGTCGGAAAGGCAAAAGGGCTGAAACGTCATTTTGAGAAGTTTACACCAAAGCCCTAAGTGTTCATAAGTCGCAAGTCTTCAATACGTGGTTGGATTTTGTAAAAAAAGGTTAATTCAGGTATCTCAATGCTCTCACTGAGTTAGTTACCTGAAGCGAGAAAAAGCAAAAAAAAAAGTCCTGAACTCATATCGCTTGATTCAAACCTTCTCCCAAATGTTATATATATTTGAGATGGCTGAAGGGCCACAAAAGTCTTTAGAATCAAACGAGAGTCAGAGCATTCGATGCAGAAAAAAAAACTGATCAAAACTGCATATTTAACTCATTTTTTATCAAAGTATCCGAGCGGGTACATAAATAATGTCTTATTCCGGTCATTTTTCGTTCATTTATGTGGTAAAATATTTGGATAATTTGTATAGCGCCGTTTTTGTGAAAAATCACCTCAAGGTGGTAGGTGGTTCTTTTTAAAAAATATATTTTTAAAAGTCCTTTAAACGAAGGAGCACTTTTTACCATCCATAAAATAATAATTATTATTGAAACGTTATAAATAACACTAAAAAAGATTGATTAGAAATGCGTTTGATTTGTATGGTTTTATATTAAAGTTTTATTTTAAAATTGGGAAAACCCTTTAACTATTTCAGAAATCATGTGTTTAATTCAAGTTAATGCCTGAATCCTACTACTGTAACTGCAATTCGAGTTCTTCTCCAAGCTGACAAGTCTAAAGTCTGAATCTTTTCAAGGATTATTCACGCTTAAATGAGTAAGTAGGTTCACTTACGTTCACATGGCCGTGGGAAGCTCCGCAGAGAGCTTTAAAATCGGTTCCAAAGTCGGCGAACAATGCGGTAACCTTTGATTTAGAATACGTCAGATTATCCCCCTTTTAAAGTCTTCAAGTACATTCTCCTCCGAGAGGTACGATGTCACTAAGAGTATCTTAACTTAAGAGGCTTTTACGAGTAGTAATACGACTTATTAGGTTCTGGTTCTAAAGTAGGAATAAAAAAAACGGTTTTTCGGGTGCATATCAAGAATGGGATTATACATATATGATTGAGAGGTTGAAAAATGATCAAATACAATACGTAACAAAATTAATATAAAACATTAAAATTGGAATTAACTTTAAAGCAGAAAAAAGTCAAAAACTAAAAAGAACAATGGACATGACCGAGACTCGAACTTGAACCTCTACTCTATCCGGGAGTAACACTCTGCCAAGGGAGCCATCAATACCTTATTAGAAAGCCCTTATTTAAAAAATTTCAATAGAAATATGAGATCGTTTAAAAATGCCGCTTTCTAATAAGGTCTTGATGGCTCAATTGGCAGAGTGTTACTCCCGGATAGGGTAGAGGTTCCGAGTTCGAGTCTCGGTCATGACCATTGTTCTTTTTAGTTTCTGTTTTTTTTCTGTTTCATATTTATGTTTAAGATTATTAGTATTATTAAAATATTTAATAATACAAAATCATTTTAAATAATTGTCATATTTTTTTACGGTGACTACTGCACACAAATCTCAACTGCCCCTTTAACCGTCTAATGACTAAGCATCCTCAACTGGAGTATTTTGTGAGGCTGAAGGAAGTGAGGAGGGGAAGGAGATGGGAAAGAAGGAAGTTAATAATTACCTGGTTATTCCAATTTAGTTACTAAACACGGCTAATACCATTTAAAACAACGTTTTCATTGTGAGTGGTATTCTTTCACCAGGGCGATACTAAGAGTATCTACCACTTTGGAACATGCCGCAAACATACTATTTACTCGTATTATTTTATGTGAATTAAATTTCTTATGGCACATATTCACTAAATTGAATGTATTTGCGCCCGCCGGGTTTGAACTTTGAACCCGAGACTTCTTGATTCGTAGTCTTCAAATAGAAAGAAAATAAATATATTAGTTCCAATTTAAAATATGAAACAATGTCTGCTAAAAATAAATTATTATGTAGGTTCGTAGGTAGGTAAGGATTTGAACAGATCATTTTTACAAATAATTTAATTTAACTTTAATTCTAAATTTGAAATTTTCACACTTTTGTGGTCATACGTACTAACCAAGGGGGCTGAATACCTTAATCCATTAATTTCATACGTATACATAGATAATCTTAGCAGGGGTGTAATACTTAGATTTAATTACAATGTGGATTGCTCCTGTAATATTTTGTGTCAATGGTATTGAAATGGTATATTATGGAATTATACATTCGTAGATAGGGTAGGTGCGGTGATTTTTCTTTCAAAACTGCATTGAGGGATTTGTAATTAAAGTGCTTTAATCAAAGCTTAAAACTTGGACGGAATATTTTTAATGATATATTAATTTTCTTCTCTCACTGGAAGGCTTTCCGAAAATTCAATATATTAATTCGCCATAAATGTATGTATCACTTCTTTACAAACTAACAAATATTTATTTCAATCAGTATGCCCTACGAAAAAAATACATATATACTCGTATATATGTAAGAATCAGCTACATTTTAAGTCATTATTTTAGAGTGATTGTACCCTGCCAGAAGTGACATATCAGGTAAGTATGTTGCTGTATATTTATACAAACTAGGAATTAATATAAAGTAGAAATTAAGATGTTTATAGCGCCCATGAGGTGATTTTTCACAAAAACGGTGCTATACAAATTATCCAAATATTATTAATATTATATGCATTCCGAGATTCTTAATTAACGATCCGATAAAACTGCTTTATTATTAACGATTTTAAATGAAAATTATTTATTTATTGTTTTAATTGTCTATCAAAGAGCTCAATGAAAACTTTTTCTTTTAAATCATACGTATTTATTACTAAAAGTTTCATTATGAATATCACTTATTAATATTCGGCAAGGTCGCTCAACTTCCTTCACTTAAAGCAATCATGCCGGAAAGTAAGGTTAGGTGTATTATAATTTAGTCTTGATTATTGTGTCTAAATGATTTTCTTAGATTTTACATGTTTTTAAAAATATTCCATGGTATGTAAATTGTGTGTTTTTTTTCACGCGTAAGTTCGTGAATAGTGTTGTTACGACGTTTTTTAAAAATTATTTAACTATTTTATAAGAGTTAATATTCGCTATTCAAAACTTACTTGTGGTTCATCCAAAGATAATTTATAAATCTGGAATCAAACAACTGTGTAAGTATTTATACAGTGAAATTTCTTAGTCTATATGTAAAACAAAGATAAACATGATCAATTAAATGTTGATTTTTCTGTTTTTTTCTCTTTTCTTATATTTTGTTGATGGGACTATATCTCTATAAGACCTGCGTTAACCTATTTTATTTATTTTGCAATATGAATTGTTTTTTCTTAAATATAAAACGTACTTTTTTATAATGTAAGAAATTTTATGGTTAACTTATGTTATTTTTTTATTAAATCAACTAATATTTTAGTGAGTCCAGTTTAGTTGTCGCTAGAGCCCAAAACTATGAAACATGTACGAAAAAAGACAACGAATAAAGAAACTTAAAAAATCATAAAAATATAAGAGGTCTAATAAGACAAAAAAAAAATAAACGACATAATGTGTGGAATGAAACTTTTTTTAAAATTTTTTGTATTTTTATTCCAGTGTAGTTATGTGGAGTGTTCACAATAAAGATATTTTAATGTGTAATCATTTTGCTTTTTTTAATAATCGCGATGAGCGCAATGAACTAAATATGTTCGTTAAATATATTGTGTTAATGTTTAAATTAAACCAAAACAGAATTTATCAGATAATTAACATATTTAAAGAGCATAGTAAGTGCTTTAATTTTTATCTTCATATCAACATCTAACAGTAGTTAATAGTTTGCGATGATTCATAATGATTAACATCATTCGTTATTATTTAACAACATTTGAAAGCATTGTAATTCGTGTTATAAGAATTTAATTCCACTGTATCAACCGTCCAATTCAATACCTGCTACGTTTTAACCATGATATAATTTTTTTTAATTTTTTTAAATTATTTTACTTGGACATTCATTTTTTTATTGGTTGGTATATTGCACATCCCACTAGGCATAAGCCTACGTTGGGATGGCAATTTGCTAGTTTTTTTTTAGCTACATAGTAACATGTTTAATATCGAAAATATAGTACATACATAATAAATATAAAAATAATATAAGTAAATGACAAATTTGTCAAATTTGAAGATATAAAATCTACATAATAAGAACCAAATTAAACTTGGTTTTTAAGGTGAGTAATGATATTGCTTTTAAGGGAGTTTTTGGTTTGTATGTTTTTCATGGTGCTGGGCAGAGAATTGAATTGCTTAATGGCGTTGTACTTAAAACTTTATGTCCGTAAGCAGTTTAATAGGCTGGTATTTCAAATAATTTAATGTGTGACAGCCTTAAGGTTCTTTAAATTTTCCTTTCTTTAAACATATGCCGTCTTACTTATTAGATTTTTACGCGTCTACTTAGCGTTGGTATAGTTACACCGGACGTAGGCCATTAAATTAGACAGATAAGCCGTGGTTATAAAGCAAGTTTATCGCTATTCCGACCTTATAACACGCGTATAATTTACACCTCGTTTATAAGTAAGAGGGATGGATATTATTAAATGGGTTCAATTGGTGTTAATTATTTATATACTTGACAAATAATCATTATCGAATTAATCCAATAATTTGAACCAATAACAAATCATTTCAATAACTTATTTTCGGATTTAAATTCTCGATCCCAATTTTGTGCATTAACAACGTCGGTCAATCGTCCAACTATGATTGAATGCATTAAATCAATTATAAATAACGAATGCAGTTTATTTCAATTTTATAACGTTTTGATTTCAAACATTTTCAAAATTGATATTTGTTAGCTTGTAATGTACTTTTGGCGTAAAAAGAATGTTAAATTTCATAAAAATATTATCAACGTTTATCTTGTCATAATGTATGCATTGTATTTCAGGTTTCTAACGCAAAACTTCAAGAGGTGATTATTCACAACATTCTAAGAAAAAAATCTATTTCTACCAACAGTATTTTTTCTTCCTAAAAATAAATATATTTTGTTTAAAAGTTGTTAAAAACTTGTATTGGGGTCGTAGCTTTACCATTTATTGAAGGTTTATCACGTCATTTCTAAAATCCAGTGGGGGTACGTATCTACCAATTTGCATAGTTAGGTACGAGTATGTGCATAGACGATCAATTATTAGGTTAAAGTCGCTAAAAGAGATTTCGCGTTTAGCTAGCCGTTGGTGGTAAATAGTGTATAGTGGGCGATGTCATGTTCAGTATAAAAGATTGGTTGCACATTAATGAAAATAAATAAATAAGAAGAAAAAAAATCCTTCGACGTTTATAATTAACCTACTACCCCCTGGCGTTTTGCTCTACCCCTCAGAAACACCGTGTATTTAACATAAGAAAACGTTATTATTTATCATTAAAGGAAAGATCTTAAAGTTATCAAAGCTAAAATCAAAGAACATAAGAAATTTTAGACACTTACTAAGATTTGATAGAATATTATACTTATCATCAATCATTTAAATCTAACCACATCAAGGTAACTGAGGTTATTTTTCTTACATTATTAGAAAATAAAGAAAAAAATAAATATAGATCATCTGAAATTAAAAAAAATATTTGTTCGTAGAAAATCAAATGTCATTATTAGTCGTCTTGCAACTGCTAAAAAATAATTAGACTTCTCAATTTTCATCAAGCTTATTATTCGATTATGCGATACCTTCTAATATTTTTCTACCAGTGTTATCTTTTTTCATTAGCTGCGACGACTTTCCTTGGATTTTTATTTTTTGTTTATACATTGGTTATTGAATTATTAAATTATTATTGAAGCGACACAATCAGTTTGCAACTAAGAGATTGACACATCATTGATAAAATAATGATGTTTAATGCACACAGATGAACAAATCTTATCATTGATTAATCTAGTAACAATATCATCCATAAAACTGTTTGGAATATCTTTGTTCATAATACAATCTTGGGCAAACGAAAGGATCACGTACGATTAATATTAAAATAAAGTTTACTCGGCACTCGTTCTGAAGACAAACTTATGTTATAATAGAAAGAGAAAATATAAAAACCGTATTATAGTCCGCATTCTCATCTTCTTTCCCTCTTATTTATTTTCTTTTAGAATTTTTGTTTTCCAAGATGCATCACGAGTGCATTCAAGGAAAGGGTGTTCAACATATATCAATTTTTAAAAAGTAAAAAAAAAAATGTTCAAAATAATATTGTGGCAGCGCATATGGTATTTTTGTGAACGGCGAGGTTTTCGAAGGTTTTCGTTTATTAATCACCATGTGTATAATTTTCGTCTATGGTTTTTCTCTCGCTTAAAACAAAGATATGAATAACAATTTTATCGGGCTTTTTCCAAAACGTCAATAACGCCAGCCATCTTTTTAAAGTAAAAAATCAGCGCTTCTAAATCAATTAACTAAGATATTTTCTCAATTCCATGGCTATTCATCATCAAAGTCCATCCTGATATATCAGTAAAATTGGTAATTTGTTCTTGGTTTAAAAGTCCGCCCACAGCAAATAACAAAACAGAAATTTGTCCCTTAAAAAAACTTTAGTACCGTTATATTATATATATTATATTATATAAAACTGATGTTGTAATAAATAAATATAAATCCAACTAGATGTTGAGTAATAATTGCTGTAATTGCAAATGACAGTTAATTAAACTGCCAAGATATTATAAATATTTTTCATTTAAGTTTAGTATTTTCAATTAACATCAGAAAAATATGTTTTCTTTTAATTTTACTAATTTTGAAAAGGTTGTCAAAATAATCGGTAAGCTTGGATGATTTACCTAACACTACATAAAATTATACTTTTAACTGTGTTCGGTTTTGAAAACTTTAAAATTAATTCAAAAACACACTTTGTCTAAGAAAAGGCTGCCTACAACAACAGTTGTAAAACGCCCTTGAGGTGATTGAATCACTAAACAAAGTTGGACGTAGTTATACAAAAAGCGTCCAACCCTAAGAAGATGAAACTGAGAAAAAGGGCTTTTGAAAATATGACGCTACAAAAACATATTTTGGCATTTTTGAAAAGTGAATGTAAGTGTTTTCTCTTTATGAGAATCATTGTAAATAGTAATTTTTTCTATCACTGTATTTCTAAAAAAAAAAATTTTTCCTACGTTATCCCACATTTTGATGATTGGATGCTTTCTACAAAATGTCGAAAACTTAAGTACTAATGCGTTCTATGTGGGTTGGATTTCTTCTATGAAATGGTTGGTGGTGTAAATCTAAGTGCATTTTTTTTAACCATGTAAATAAAACAAACAGATGGCATAATAAATAGAAAAAAAACATGCTTCAAATGACCATAATCTAAATAATAGAAAAGGTTCAAGTGGTTTGGCCGTTTTCTATGAATCATAGTATTGGCATTTTCTAAAACCTACATTTAAAACGCAGAATACGTCCAACCTGCATGGATGATTCTTACAAATTATATTGACGCATTTAAACATAATCACTAAATGCATTCACACCACTTGGATTCATTTTAAAATTATTATCGTTAGTTGATATTTTATAAGTTGGAAATAGCAGAAAACATTCAAAATCACATGGATATTTTTTAATTCAATTTAAGTCGGAATTTTGCAATGTGGGTAGATAAAAAAATGAATTACCAAAAATCTGTTGCATTTAGCGCTTAAAAGTTTTCAAAAGATATAAATCTGGTATTTATCTAAAGGGGAACATGTAAAATTCGATTTTGGCAAAATGTGGGTTGAACGTTTTCTGCATAACTACGTCCAGTTGATCATTTCTGCGGTGTTCGCTTAACAAAGTCATTCAGGGCCTGTTCTAAGGTAAACATAACATGGGTCATAGAATAACAAAAATACTGGTAATATTATATTTTTTTGTTTGTAGTGTGTCTTCTTACAAAATGTTAATACCAGTACGTACATTACAATTGTTTTACATAAGATAAATCTAAAGCCGTAACAAAACCCTGATAAATAAAAAAAATCAACAACAACCGTAAACATTGAACTACCCAACCAGTAAATCTGGCAGAAAATTTGCTTGTGTTACAAACTTTGTTTTATTTGAATATATTCCCTCCAACCGTCGCGTCGCGTCGCGTCACGTGGTGTTTCGTCAAATCTTCTAGAACGACCCACGAATAAAAGTTCTGATGGAGGAAAGGAAATTGGGTACAATTAAAAAATCGGTACGTTAGTTCTATTAGTTCATTCATCCTAAAAGAAATTGAGAAAACCCTTCAATATTCCTCCACTATAATATTTAGGTGTATACTTATGCGATAAAATAAGTTGTTAGTTCTAAGAGTTTTTGGTACATTCTGTTCAAAATAAACTGAGAGCTGTAATGTGAAAGCACTTATTTTGCCATTTAGTGTAATTAAATTCGCTAGAAACCACTTTATTCCAAGCTTAAACGTTTAAGTTCAGTTTTTAAAGACAAACATTCTCGGGTTACGAATAACCAAACATTATTTCAAAACCTCTTACTCCCATCATAATAAGCTAAAAATGTTTATTGTGCAATTATGGAGGACTTAGATAGCAGAGAAATTGAACCCACGACGTCTGGATGGGAACCCGACGCTTTTACGAACCTGACTGACTAGGCTATTTACCAGTTAAAAGACATATTTGACGCGTTTACAATAATCATGGCAATTAAAAGTACATATTTATTTATGCTCTAAGTAAAGCTTTAAGCATTTAATATTTGTATCATTACAATACGCATAAAATATAAAACAGTTAATGCAGCTATATTAAATAAAATTAAAATGATAAGATACAAAAAAACCATAACATAGAAGAAGTAGGTATTGGTAAACTTTGAATAAATTAATTTAAAGATTTCTATTAAATCCATAAAATATTTCTCACCTAAATATATAATCGTATTCGTGTCCAGTAAATAAGGATAACATAATCATCTAATTAAGAAAATAAGTTCGAACGAGAGTAATTTCTTTTTATAGACTAGATCTACTAGCTGAAAAAAATCTTTTAGATGTATTTATTTATTTTTTTATTCAAAAGAAAGACAAACATTCCCGGGTTACGAATAACCTAACAATATTTGAAAAACTCCTACTGCGATCATATGAAGCGGAAGATGTTTCTTGTGCAAAGATGGAGGACTTAGCCAGCAGAGGAATTGAACGCACGACGCCCTGGTTGGAATCCCACGCGTTTGTCCACTCAGCTACCAACCGACTTTATAATTGTCTATTGATGAAATGTGTTCCTAAAATGGAAATGAATACGGATTTAGGGAGTATAAAACTGTGATACTGTATTAGAGTTGTCACAATAATTAGGTAGATAATGTCTGGATGTTGATTTACGAGAGACTGCCTCCGTGGTCAAGTGGTTAAGACGCCGGACTACGAATCCAGAGATCGCGGGTTCAAACCCGGCGTGCGCAAATACATTTTATTTGATAAATGATGTGTGTCATAACACATTAAATTAACATGAAATAAAATATGGTATATTTGCGACACGTTCCAGAGAGGTAAATACTCTAGTATCGCTCTGGTGATAGACCACCATTTAGAATTGAAAAGTTGCTTTAAAATGGCTTAGGCCGTGTTTGGTGTATAGATTTGAATAGCCAGGTACTTTCAAACCTTCCCCTTCCCCTTCCCCATATCTAGCCCCCTACTTGCTTCTTTTAGTCTCACAACATACCCCAATTGGGGATACCATAGTCTCACTGGCTCTAGACGGTTGGGAGCAGTTGGAACTCTTGTGCGGTTTTCAATATAACTATTTTTAAACATGTAAAGTATAAAAGTTCAGGTCTGTAAATCAATGAATTTGTATTTTTGTATAAACATGCTAAGTCAGTTATCATTTTTCTTTTGGATATTTTTGGGTAACCATAATTGATACATTTCCTAGGAATACCCATTAGGTTATAAATCTTAGAAAATCATTTTGAATTCTATCCATCGCGAGTGAATGATTAGCATAATTCAGTGCTCATACTATTAACAAAGGAAAAAACCTCATTTCCATTGCGCACTTACATCATTAATATTATTAATATTTTATTATATCTGACGAATTTTCCATTTACATTTTATGAATAAGTGTGTTGAACTCGTATATCATTTTAATAAATGGTTGCCGCAACAAATAACCAAAATTTATAGGCTTTGACGGCCTCCATCTCCATGTTCGAGTGGTAAGACTCTCGAATACGAATCCAAAGGTCGCGGGTTCAAACCTGGCGTGCGCCAATGACTTTTATTCAATTAATATGTGTCATTACACTCATATGAAAAAATTAGTTCACATAAAAATAATAAAAACTATATTGGCGACACGTTCCAGATTGGTAGATAACATAAGTATCGCCCTGGTGAAAGACCACCATTCAGAATCGAAACGTTGCTTGAAATGGCTTTAGCCGTGTTTGGTGACCAGATCTGAATAGCCAGGTACTTCCCTAAACCTTCCTCTTCCCAATCTCCTTCACCTCCTCACTATCTTCAGCCTCACAACATTTCCTATTTGGGGATGTCATAGTAACACTGTCTCTAGACGGTTGGGAGCAGTTGAGACTCTTGTGCGGTATTCATATAAAAAAGGCTTAGTAGAAGATTGATAATATTTTACCTATTTAAAAATTCTTTCAAGTATTTTTAATTTATTGCTTTCCCAACATAAAGTTTTATTAAAACTACAGTTTTTTTAATGTTTTAAAAATAAATAAATACATTTAAAATATTGTACAAAGACTTACTCCGTTCACATTCATAATTTAACATCGAGCATAATTTATCAAAGGATCAAAGCTTTTGGCAAAAAAAATCCTTCTGCCTTTTCACAGTAAAATAGAAAACGTTTCTGCGTAATACATGTAATATTGCATAAAACCTTGACTAGCAGAAAAATGAAACCTGCAGAAATATAAATTAATTTCAGGTATTTCTTTAAGTCGAAATCAATGTGACTGGAACAAGTTATCTCCTCGGAGAGAGTGGGACTATGGCATCCAATCTAATTGATAAAATATTAAATGAGACCTACGAAATATGAAAAGTGAAGAAATGGAGAATATTGGAAGATAGGAAGTTTGTTACTATATAGATCTGCTAACTAAACATAGTTTAAGGTATTTGAATCTGAGTCAAATTTGTCATCAAAGCAAAACACAAAGTATATTCTAATCTGAAATTGAGAAAAAAACGTGATTGCCTTATTTCAAGTTTTTTTAATACGTTGCCAGCCGATCTGTTCGTGTTGTCGTCATGTTGAAAGGCCAATGATTTTACCGCTTTGCCAAGAGAATTGCTCCCTGAAATAAGTTGAAAAAAATATTTTCATTTCAATAGCTTTTTTATATAAAATTTTGTCGCAATGTCAATTCACTGTCAAAGAAAATTCAATCTACTTCATAATAAAATACAATTTTCAATCAATATTTCTGATCAGCTATCAAATAATGATGTTGTATATTCCACTGAATAAATTCTATGAAAATTGCTCGTGGCTCCATCTCGTGCCAAAAATATGAAGCCTTTGGAATTTTCTTTTGACATCTCATTATTGAATCAGTCCAATTTTCGCGCATCGGCGACACGTCTCGTGATTTTTATTTTCGATATTGTATTTCATTCTTGTGACAGAAAAATAGTATACGATTTGGTATTTTGGCTCGAAATTATTTGACAGATATCGTCAATACTAGAGAATAGTATATTAAAGAAATAGTTTTTGATAGTTATTATATTATCTGACAAGTTAAAATCAGGTTTACTTTTTTAAGAAAAGTTAACAACAATACGAAATTACATGTTGGAATGTTTACTACAAAATATTTTTATAACATCCTTCCGGTGCAACTCCACTCAAAGACGATGACAATACAAAAAAATTCTAAACCTAGAATCTATGCAATATGGTTGTTTAAGAAAACAATGTTCAATATAGCAAGGTATTTATTATATACGGCCAATCCAGTATACAGGAATCAAGCGGGTAGTAATATTAGAGGTATTAGTGTTTTAATATATATATAATTTTTCATACGCTGATGACACCATTATCATAATAAAGGGTCGTGACTGGGATATTGTAAATGTAAATGCAAATAATGACATGGAAATCCTAAAATATTGGTTTGATAATAACTTTCAATAAATGTAAAAAAAACCTTTTATATTCCATTCTCAATTAATAAGTTAAAATATATTCCGAGCATTAACATAATTATACACAACAGAAACTGTAAAAAAACTGCCTGTACCAACACATGTAACATTATAAACAAAACGACGGAAATAAAATACCTGGGTGTAATAGTTGACCAACACATGAAATGGAATAGACATGTATGTGAACTTGTCAATCGAATCAGGAAATGTATTTATATATTCATTAGATTAAGAAATACTCTAAAGTTAGAAAACTTAAAAAAAGTTTACTACGCATTAGTCCACAATTTAATCCACTATGGAATTATCGGATGGGGTGGTGCATATGATAACATTGTTAATCCTGTAAAGGTGGTTCAAAGATTGATTATTAAAGTAATACTAAAAAAGCCATCTAGATTCTCAACAGAAACACTTTTCAAAATTTTTCAAGTTTCTAAAATAGAGGACATCTATAAGAAACAGTCAATACTACAAACTATCAAAGAAAATCTTTGTCATAATCTAAAAGTAAATTCATCTTTAAGGTATAAATATAACATAAAAATTCCTTTTTATTCCACTCAACAAATGCATAATAACTATCTTTTCAAGGGGATAAAGAATTTTAATAGCCTTCCCGACGAAATAAAAAAAATAAAAAATTCACCAACTTTCAAAAAAAAACTAAAATCTTTTTTTTCTAACAATTTATTAAACTAGAAAGCAATAACTTCTTTCTATTGGAAACTAATTACCAAGTTGAATTATTAACAATGTAACCTCCAACGACTATTAAAGACACATTTTTCTAAAAATATCCTATTTCTTTTTAAAAACTCCTACGCCAAGCTCAAGAGCTAGTTCTCTTCTTTGGCGTAGTAATACAAAAAAAAAGAAGTTATAAACATATCAAATGTACTATCAACCTTTATATTTCTAAATTACAATATGTATTATGTTTAATATATATATATGTGCTTTTATTATTTAATCGAATTACTTTTCTTCAATATTTTTTTTTTATATATTTAAGTAACTATCCATATTGTGTAACATTGATATAATTTCTATATATATGTAAACTTCTTTTCTTTTTTGTAAATAAAAAAAACTTAAAAAAAATATTAGCAAAGGTTTCGAAAATCCACACCATGTAACAAAATGTTTTCCAATAAAGGTTTACCGGTTTGTAGCCAAGTGATCCAAAGCGTCGGGTTCCCACTCATGTAGACGACGTGGGTTGAATGTTTTTCAAATCCTCAATTATTGTACAAGCGACATTGTTAGCGTTTTTGATGAGAAATAATTCTTTAGGCAAGAAACGTTTTTTTTTAAGTTATAAATTATGAAATATTCGACTCATCACGATAATCAAATTGGTTTTGATGTTTTGGGACTAAAGTAAACTACATTTTAATTTATTTTTTATAGTGAATACCGCACAAGAGTCCCAACGGCTCACAACCGTCTAGAGTCAGTGAGACTATGGCATCCCCAATTAGGATATGTTGTGAGGTTGACGTAGCCTAGTGGTAAAGTGTGTGTTAGAAGTTGGGTACCTACGTTATAGTAGTGGGGAGGGGAAGGAGATGGGTACGAGGAAGGTTGTTAAGTACTTGGCTATTCAGATCTGGTCACCAAACATGACTAAAGCCATTTCAAGTAACGTTTCAATTCTAAATGGTGGTTTTTCACCAAGGCGATACTTAGGGTATTTACTCTCTGAAAAAACACGTAAGATGTGTAAGCAATTTGTTGTGAGAAATAATCTAAAAATAATTTTATTTAAAAGCATGTTCACTTATAAAACAATAATGGAAAAAAATCGAGTGGAAGATAAAAAAAAAAAACAAAATGATATTGTAATTATAGTGCATATATATTTTTTGAAGTGAAATAATAATAAGGAATTTGAATTAATTTACTCAATGACTTGGTATTTTTTATAATTTTGTTTCTGAGTTTTAAGATTTAGTACATACAACAAATTATTTTCATTTATAATTTTGTTCATTGATAATCATTTAAGATTGTGTTGTTATTAGTCTTGCAAAATAAGTGCACCTGTTTTACTAGGATTTCCAACAGGCAGAAAGCACAATGATTATTTTGCTGCATTAATGAAACAATAAATAAATTTATCGTTTCAGCACATTTATGTCAACTGCATAATACAATAAGTTGTGCTTTGGGTACACAGTGAGGATAAATATTTATTTGGCTGTCCAGCCATATGTTTGCTTTAGACACGGGATAATATTCAGTTAGCTTTCAGAACAAATAACATAGCCAACTCGTCCACAATCAGAGCTGGCTTTCAGAACTGCTCTCCTCAAATACTTGGCTTCCAATATACACTTTTCATTCAACAGGATGTCAACCTTATTAGTTTGCAGGTAAAATTGCTGATTTTTTTGTTCACTGTAACGTTTTGACTATACGTTAATATATTTTGAAATACTGTGTACTAGTTTTTACTACGAAGATGTAGATTATGAATTGCTATTAGACTAGTTTCTACTACAATGTTCCTGGAAAAGCGCCCATTCCCCTAAACTTAATAATATAACTTTACGCACATAAAATTGTATCACGTTGAATTAACCAAATCTCTATGTGCTAAAATGAAGATGAAGGTAGGTAGGAACTAGCGTTAAATTGTTTGATTATATGATTTGATTGACCCTTTATTTGTTTTTTATTTTCTTTTACTTTTTTTTTAATATTCGATATATTTAACTCTTTTCGATTGACATGCTTATCTATTCAGTCGAGGACTTTGCATCTCTAAATAATGTGGACCAACTCTCTTAAATACAAATGTGGATCAAATAACAATTTAAATTTACTTTTTTGTTACATAATTATGTTTACATTATTATAAATTGAAAAAATGTTTGTTTGACTCACTTTGACATTAAAAATACATGACATTTTATCAATTTGCTATAAAAGGGTAAATTTGATGTTCAAGTATTTATTTTATTTCTTAAAAGAGTAATGATAAAGAAACCTACCTTATATTCATGACTTTTTTTAAAAATATTTGGGAATAAAATAAAGTTTACAATTTCGACTCCTAAGAATAACAAGGTTCCATCTGACACGGCGATGCCATGTGATAATGGGCTCTATAAAAAGTTACTTTATAGTTTATTATCGCAAAGCAGTGCGGTGTCAGATGGAATCTTGTTATTCAAGGGGCTCGATTTGTAAAAATAAAACTTTTTGTAAATGACTTAAGACCGAGCTCGCAACAGCAAAAGACTAATCCGAATACCTTAAAGAATAGTGTAATGCTAATAAAAGTTAATAGAATATTTTCTCATGCGTCAATTCTATCAAGCAATTCTGGTAAACGAGTATATGGTAATCGAACTTACTTTATGTGTTAACTTACTGTGCATTATTTAGATTTTAAAATACATGTTTCTGGAAAAAACCCAAAAATATTCGATTCATACGCAGATTGCTTTGAAATGAAACAAATAAACCTGCATAGGGAAGATAACTCAGCGTAAATAAAATATTCATGAAAAACATTTTAAGGGAACGGAGAAAAGTATAAATAAATAAATAAAAGTCAGAACCTTTTTTGCATGGGACCTTTAAAAGGCACAAACAAAATAATGGTAAACATCATTTATCACGTAATTGTTTTGCGATTTCATCTCGTTTCGGAGGTTCACCATTTTTCACTTAGGGGTTTCCCAGCGCTATCTCTTATCTTGCAGTAAATCAAGGATGTTTTCAACGCGAAACAAAGGTCTTTTTGTTGTTTTTTTCGACTAATATTTTAGCCTTTTCATGCTAGACAATGGCCGCTTCGTCGATGACGCGACGATTGTATTCATTTCAATTTTATAAACGAAAAGTTCCGACTTTCGGCCGGAATAATAAGTTGCCATTGAATTGGTATTTTTGTGATGAAAGCACATCACATTCATGTCACACAAAGTGAGCTTTTACTTTTTGAAAAAAAACCCTTTGAAATTCTATTGTATTTATTTTTTGTTCCATGGAATAAAGTAAATTTCCATTAACGAGTGAAAATAATAAATTTCTTATTGTCTTGCTTAAATTTTGCGCTTGTATCTATAATGAATCACTTACTATGATGGAGAGTAGGATTTTACAAATATATTTTTAACATTTTTTGATTAATTAGCTTTGAAAAGTAGTCCGGGTTGTATAATATGCAGGTTAGTACAAATGATTCAATAATAAGTTATTTAACTCTCTACAAAGACATGACAAGACAATGTGTTTTCACTTAAGAGTATATAATAATATTTTAATCGTGACGTTAGTCACAGAGTACACATCCGTACCGGCCGGCTGTAGTGCGACAATCTGTGTAAAAATAATACGCTGGACGGCAAACTGAATATTAAATCCATAGTTTTAAAAATTGGGTAAATGATTGAGTTTGATGAAGTAGATTTAGAAAACCAAACTACTTAGGTTAACATTTTTATAAAATCCAATAAATGATTATTACCATAATCTCAAATGTTTCTATGGAATCTCTTAAGAAGTAACTAATCAAATGCATAGATAAATCTGGTCTTTACAGCTAGTTTTATTTTTGAAAAAATACTGGAAAATTTTGGATGTCGTTTAACAGTAAGAATTTAAATGCCAAAGTTGAATTTTCATTAAGTTGTGGTACAAATTATTAAATTTGTAGTATATATTATTAAATTTATTTATAGTTTTCGTGTTCAACTTGTAGAACTTCATTTTAATTTGTCTAATAATTCAATTGAATTAAATTCAATACTATTATTTTTTATTTCATTAAATATGTCAAACCGAAAAGTGATTGCTTTCTACCAAAATATTATTATTATTTAGTTCTGTTGGTTTAAGTTGTTGTTTTTAGTGACAGCTTTTTTGGCGTTTAAGGCCATTATCAAAACAAAAATACTTGCCTATAAACATTTGACATTATTGTTACAGAATTAATTTAAATGTGAGTCTTAGACTTGGATCGTTTTGGAAATGTTATGTCCTTCAGGTACCTAGCCATATTGCAATACTGACGCTTGCATTCCACAGAATTGCAGTCAAGAATGACAACCATCTTTGGTCGATATCCTTCCTGAGCCGCACGCTTCAAATACATCGGTATGTGGCACAGATAGTAACGCATGCAACATCCAATGGCACTGTTGTGGTGCGAATTATCCACATATTTGTGGCTTGGTGATCTCAACCTCTAACTGGTGGTCAAACGTTCAATCAACGCGTCAATAGGGTTAATATCATCAGTCACATTACATTTACATCAATTTTTCACATTATATCATCGCTGGAAAGGCAAAAGGGTTTAAACGACACTTTGGTCAAAAATGAGTTGAATATGCAGTTTTGATCAGTTTTTCTTTCTAAATCTTTTGTAAAGCTTCAAACATCTAAAATATATTTACCATTTGGGAGAAGGTTTGGCTCAAATGACACAAGTTTGGGACTTTTTTTAGCTTTTTGTCGCTTCAGGAAACTTAGTGAGAGCATTGAGTTACCGGAGTTAGTTTTTTTTTCAAAATTCAACCAGGTACTGAAGATTGAATGAATTTTATTGTAAAACAAAAACACTTTAAAGTGCTCTGATGTAAGCTTCTCAAAATGGCGCTCAAGTCCTTTTGCTTTTCCGGTGAGGATATGATGAAACCTCTCCCTTTATCTCATGAACGATGTTTTTTATATGAATACCGCACGAGAGTTCCAACTGCCCGAAGCGAATAGGACTACGGCTCCCATTCCTCCCATTTGGAAATGTTGTGTGTCAATAGAGAAGGAGTAGAAGGAGGAAAGAGGAAGGTTGGGAAAGGTCTAATTATTCGAATCTTGTCATTATTTATGACTTCACCCTTCAGCCTTACATCATCACCCATTAGGGATGCCATTGTCCTACTGGCTCCGGGCAATTGTCCTGTATTAACATTAAAATATTCTTATCCGCTAATTTACAGAGGTCGTTAAATGCATGTAACAAGTAAAAGAGATCACAGCATTCTCAGCAGTTGGTAGGTACGTCTTTATTATGTTTGGTTTTACTTAATAAATGGATTACTTTTATAGCGCCGTTTTTGTGGGAAAATCACCTCAAGGGCGCTTTACAAATTAATTTATCTAACCTATAATTTATCACTTAAGCTTATAACTAATAACTTACAGTTAAGATTTATTACTAATGGCTTACAACTAATATTTTCAACTAGTGACTTACAATAAGGACTTATGGCTTTGTAACTTACTACTGAGTATAACTTATAACTAGTAACTTACATCTAAGATGCTAAAAAAAACATTACGCTACTTGTGCTTTAAAAAAAACATTATTTGTTGACAACAGACAATTTTTTGTTGTTGTTATGACTATAACTTCGTATTGGGTTTATCCAATTTGTGTTACTTGTTCTTATTTGAATCTACTTGAATATGAAATATATTATCATATAAATGGACCTAAAGAAGTTCACCTTTCGGCTTCAATAATTTAATTTGAACTTTATATTTACAAACATGGAGCTCCAGTAGAAAATATTGAGACTTTTAAAAAATATTTCAGATAGAACAACAAACACCAATTCTGAATTTATTAGTTATTGAAATTAAGTTTTATTGTGTGTGGTTATTTATAAAACTTTCAAGATAAGTCGATTTAAAAAAAGATGGCATCAATGTGAAGAGTTTTACAGCTACAGTAACGTACGTAAACTGATCGTATGGAGTTCTTAACATGTGTTCTTAACAAATCAAGCTCGCCTTCATTAAAGGAAATTTAAAAAAAAATTGTTTTACAATAAACACATTCCTTAAAAACGAAAAAATGTCATGGCGTCCGTGGTCGAGTGGTTAAGACGCTCGACTACAAATCCAAAGATGCCAGGTTCAAATCCCAGCGTGGGCATTTTTTTATTTATTTTATAGTGAATACCGCACAAGAGTTGCAACTGCTCTAAACCCTCTAGGGCAAGTGAGACTATGGCATCCCCAATCGGGGTATGTTGTAAAGCTGATGGTAGTGGGGAGGGGAAGGAGATGTGGAATAGGAAAGTTGGGAAGTACTTGAATATTCAGATCTGGTCACCAAACACGGCTTAAGCCATTTAAAGCAACGTTTTGATTCTGAATGGTGGTATTTCACCAGGGCGATACTTAAAGTATCTACCACTCTGGAACGTGCCGCAAATAGTCTTTATATTATTTTATTTGAAATAAATGTGTTATGACACATTGATTGAATAAAAGTTATTGGCGCACGCCGGTTTTGAACCCGCGACCTTTGGATTCGTAGTCGATCGTCTTACCACTCGACCGTGGAGGCGGTCAAAGTAAATTATTTGTAATCAATAAGTGTTACAAAACGTTGCTTGAAATACCAGATCTGAATAGTCAGGTGTTTCTCAACCTTCATATTTCCTTTCTCATTCCGCTCCCCACAACCTTTAAACTCACAACATACCCCAATTAGGGATGCAATAGTTCCACTGGCTCCGGACGATTGGGAGTAGTTGGGACTCTTGTGTGGTACTATTAATTAAAAAAAAAAAAAAAGTTTTATGTAATTTTCTCGTAAAATTACAGTTAAGCTGGAATTACTTATTTGGATCCTCTTCATATTGTGCGTTGTATGTCTTATTGAAATGAATCAGATATCCAAGGTTTTAGTAACACTTTGTATTAATAGGCAGCCACACCCGAAACCGAATTCACGGCGTCGATGCCTCTCTTAATCAGGGCTACCACAATCGCCAGGGAGGCAATGTTAAATAAATTCAGGTCTTCTCATTCTCCCTTAGCTGCGGCACGATTCTCCTTAGTTAATCGGCAAAGCACACGCCCTGAATACGAAATCAGCCCCAGCGACGCGACGCAGAGCTTAGAATCAATTGAAAGGCAAAATATGTAACTGTATGCTTAGGGAAGCCAAAACTACGTGGGCATTATATCTAGCCAGTGAAAACGTAAACCGATAAGTTTTGTTGTTGGTGTGTTTGTTTGCTAGAAATATGGTTAGTTATACCTTTGGAGTAAGAATATACATAGAGATAGAGTTAAATAATTTTACCGAACCAATACAAATTAACACAAAAAAACCATCAAAATATAAAACAGGCATGATGCCCAAAATATATACATGGCCTGTTCAAAAGAAAAGGTAAATTTTGAATTTTCGTGGGATGTGTACATTCGATTATCGATTTTTTTTTATTTTGTTATGTTGGTACACATATGTTTATCATATGTTAGCATTATCAGCCATTTTGGATTAGTGGTTTGTTTTTGACAACTGGATGACTAGACGTTTTTGTGTGTCCTTCGATTTTTTACTTTTAAAAAAAATGGATCAAAGAATAAAATCCATGATTTGTTTTTCCACAACTCCAGGACGCTCATCGTCATTAACATCTTCTCGGCCTTCTGTAAAGCGCTTGTACCACTTATAAACACTTTTTGGAGACAAAGTTAGCTCGCCGAATGCCACAGTCAACATTTTAAGTGCGTTGGAGCACTTTATTCCATTTTTAACGCAAAATTTAATACGTATTCTTTGTTCCATTTTTTTCAAAAGTAAAAAATCTAAGAACACACAAAAACGTGACTAACCTTTCCAGTTGTCAAAAACAAACCACTAATCCAAAATGGCTGATAATGCTAACATATGATAAACAAATGTGTACCAACATAACAAAACAAAAAATATCGATAACCGAAGGTACACAGCCCGCAAAAATTCAAAATTCACCTTTTCTTTTGAACAGGCCTCGTATACATGAGTGGTTATTTAATTAGGATATTTAACAACAGTAGGTAAAAATGAATAATATTATACATGGTAGAACATAAATAAATGGATTATTGGCACCTGTACTGAAGAAATTCCTATTAGTCGTTCGGTACTTGGTACTTTATATAACCAGTCTACAACTAAAGAGCATCATAAAAATATCAGTTTGATATGATTGACAGAATATTTTTTTAAATTGGTTTATCGTGTCAAGAGATAAGGAAGAGGAAGGTTGCAAAGGCGAGATGGTTTTGGCTATGTATGGATTACCACATTCGGGGGAAAGATTAAGAATGCAGGTCAACACCCCACGTGGTGAAATTCAATAAATCTTTGGCCACGTCGTGGAATCTTTCCCTTCTAAATTTCCACGTGGACTATCCCGCGCGTCGGTATTTGGTCAAATATAATATGTAACCTATCCCCACGTGCGTTAACACGCTTCGGGCCACAACGACGGATATCTATTTTTAGGTTGTACGTTTTAGCCGAGGATTCTCAACTGAGGAACGTAACAAAAGTCTTGTACGGTGATCACATTAGAAATAAATATTACAAAAAACCCTCCTCTGTAGCCATTAAACGTAATGATTCCTTGCAAAACTAGTAGTTGATGTAGCTTTTATATAAAATAATTTGGTTTATTAATATATTATATCGTAACTAACTAACCATCACGCCGTTTCTCCGCAGAGGTAGCCAGAGAGGACGGACCGCTATACAACTCTATCTTGGCACACACTCCTTGCTTCATTCACATCCATGCATCGTCTCATAAATTATTTTCTGTTATTCTGACTCTTCAGATGGCCTGACTCAAGTATTTGATTCACTAGATCGTGCCATATCTTCCCCGACTGCTTCTTCGTCCATTAACTTTCACGTCATATATTATTTTCACACTCCTTTCACCGTTCGTTCGCACTGCATTTTTTCCGGATATCAACATTTTTAACACGGCCACACATAGTTTTAGCGCACATGAACGCCTCAGGGATTTCATTTCTACAGCATTCAGTCTACTTTCATCCTTCTTCTGCCATTTCTATACCTCACTGCCATGCATCAGTGAAAAAAATAAAACTATATTTAAACTAATACCCGTGAAAAACCGCGGAGACGTAATTTTTTTAAATTTTATATATTTTATATTAGTTATTTTGTACATATAAGTGTTCAAGTAGCTAATTATTTCATTATATTTTTGACTTTATAATATTTTAACTTACGTACTACTTATTATTTTGATTTATATGCATTTTAAATATTTTTTACAGACAAGTGTACAAGTAGCTAATTATTTCATTATATTTTTGACTTTATAATATTTTAACTTATGTACTACTTATTATTTTGATTTATATGCATTTTAAATATTTTTTACAGGCTCTTTTGATGCATAATTTTTTATCCTTTTATATAGTAAGCTATTTTGTGTGTTGGCTTTATTCATTTCTGGTAGTCTAATTTCTTTGCATCCCCTTGTATCATATTTGTGAATATAAACATTGTAGATAATTTTGTGAGAAAAATATTTTGGTAACGAGTTGTTCTTCATTTGATCAACGTGTTTAATATTAGCATCTGTTTTACTGTTAGCCAATTAAGTTCCTCTGACATTTTATTTACTTTTGAGTATCTATTTCACCTAAATATAAATCTCATTGCTCTAATTTGGACTACTTGACTTGCCAAGGAAAATAGCAGGTGCTTTAATCCACTCATTGCAAATATAGAATAATGTCTGATAAAATACATTATCAAGGTACTTTATTGGGTTGGTTGAGAGAAAAAAAAAATACAAAAATCAATTTGAAAATTTCAACTAACATCAGTTCTAAATTTTAAAAGTACACATTCGTACAAACGTGCGTACTCATAAAGAAAATTATTTATGGTTAACAATATTTTTTGTTTTAATTTTGGCCGCCCACTTTATTTTCTTTACGTTTTCTAATTAAATCTGTAAATATTGATGATATTATTTAAAAAAATAAATTAATCAATATTCTTATGATTGTGTTTTAGAACCTAAATATTATCCGACCTTGCACTACCCCGTCTCCTTCCCCTCTCCACTTCCTTCAGCCACATAATAACTCCAGCTCCGGGAATTCGAGTCTGTTATGTACAGTATAAAATAAAACATTTCTATAAATTTTGTAAATTAAGCATTAATAATTAAAATTACTTAAAAAATTATTTGAATAGCATGTTTTTGAGGGAGTGGGTCCATTCAACAATAAAAGCAATTTTGTATTTTCGATGTAATGCTTTGATCAAATTAGTTAAAGCAAAGAAAACAACAAACATCACTGTTGGTATTTAGCAAAGCTTTATATGTGAAAAGCTATTCAAATACTAGAGCCAGTTTAAACTGAAGTACTGTGAAATATATTGCATTGAACAGGCTATTTTTGTGATTCAAATTGGATGGTTTTAGGGGTAGCACCCTTTTGTTAATATGTATCTAAAATGGCGATATTTAAATTAGAAACGTATTTTTATTTAATACGACTAGAGAAACTTATTATTTACTTAATTTGCAGATGCTTACTTATATTGTTTCAATATATCGTCGCGGGAAAGGCAAAAGAGCTGAAGTGCCATTTTGGGAAGTTTACACCAGAGCACTTGAAAGGTTTTTTTTGCTGTACAATAAAAGAAATATCTTGAGTACCTGGTTGGATTTTGAAAAAAAGTAAATGCTCTTACTGAGTTACCTGAAGCGACCAAAAGCTAAAAAAAGACCCAAACTTGTGTCGCTTGAGTCAAGCCTTCTCCCAAATGATAAATATATTTTAGATGGCTGAAGGATCACAAAAGTCTTTAGAATCAAACGAGAGTTTTTTTTTATCGGAAACTGCATATTTAACTATTTTTTGACCAAAGTGTCGCTTAAGACCTTTTGCCTTTCCAGCAACGATATAACATGCATGAATTTTTCTGTTTTTTGCTACTAGTATTTTTTACTTACATATTTGAATGAGCTATTAACATTTAGAAGTTTAAATATTTCCCATTTAAAATCAACTCGACTGTGTTTCAATTAAAACAAACTTGTGGATTCCCCAGTAATGTCTCTTTTTTACATGCACGAATGTTAAAGATTATTTATTTCAAACAACCGGTTACAAGAACAAACTTTCAAATCTGTGTGCTCGAGGAAGAACGGAATGAGTGAATAAACGCAAGGTTCAGGAGAGCCAAAACAGAATTTAGAAATTTTGTTTTCTGTGTGTAATATGTGTCATATGTCACACATCCTTTTTCAAAAAATACTAGCACATTATTTTATTTTTTGGCTCGTCTCATTTTTCCTTGCTAGATATCTATCTAGGAATATGATTTAATAAAACAAATCAACTGCTCCCCAACCGTCTTTTGACATCCCCTTGGGTATTTTATTGGGGAGGGGAAGGAGATATGATTGGGAAGACCGGTTTCATGACGGGCATCTTCAGACTAGTCTGAAGATGGCCGTCATAGGCTGAAACCGGTCCAGTCATAAAATAAAAGTGGAATAAAGTTATATATTTGTTTTATTAAATCATTAAAACGGAATTCCACCACGAATTAACAGTTTCAAAATTAGAAATAATATCTAGGAATAATTCTGCATACTACATCAAAACTTAATTTTTAAAAACTTATTTCGTTCATCCTTTCGCACACAGAACATGTTATCTACCATAAATAGGCTCCAAGTTCATGATAATGAGTACTGTGATATAATTGACTACTTTAATATGTCCCTGGGTCAGGTAAAAATTAATATATTGAAGCATATTTTGTTAAATATTCGAAGAACTTTAATTTTAATGGTTTTCCTATATTTTGCCCTGTAAGTTCGTATTTTCGTGCTACTTGCTGGACAATCACTGTGTATGTGCTCCTAGAATAATGGTTTGTGTGAATGTTCTGAGAAATATTTATATTGTTATTAAATTGTCATAATGGCCGTAAATAAATAAATAAAGTGTCAGTACTAAAAACTGTAGATTAACGTCTTTTAGCAAAACGTCATCAAAATCAAATTGATATTTTTGAGTAATGTAGCGCTCATTGCGGCAATTTCATTCGAACTGAAAATAGAAATAAATGACGAAAAATCTTTACAAACTTCAGGATGCTTATCTTACCTTTTCAAAGGTTTTACTGCTTTGTAAAACTAACAAACTTCTGCTATAAGGCATATAAACTATTTAAAAAAAATATCACAATAAGCAAACACTTTGTGGATTAGAATGATTAATAAAATAAAAAATATAAATTTTATATTAAATTAAATGAAAAGACACTTTGTTTGAATCCACTTTTATTATTGTACAATTACGTCGACTAGTTTCCTTTTGACTGAATCATTTTCAGGATTTAAAATATAATATAAATAGTAGTCAATAGTAATCAACTAGTAATATTAGATATATTTCTTGTAAACTCATAAAATTTATCATTATTCTTTAAACACCTTCTCAGTTGACGTTTTGTCTCCTTTAAGTTATATTATGTCTCTTTCTCTCTGATCCTTTGTTAAAATTTAAATGTTATTCTATTATTTTTTAATTGTTCTGTTGTTTTATTTTATATTTTGTTCTCCTTCTGTATGTACCATATATAAAACCGCACTATTCGTATTTTTTTGTTTATTTTCATTTTGTACCCTGATGATGCTTAGGCTAAGCAAAACGGCTCGGTCATAAAAATTAAAGTAATATCCGTGGTCTTGTACAAAATTATTTTTGAATTTATTTTTTTATAAAATTTAGTTTGGATTATTTTCTCAAAATTGTTTTTAAAGTTCTTAAACCAGTGTGACTGTTTTTTTTACAAAACCAAGGGTTTTTTAGTTAAGTAGATAAATAGTAATAATATATGTTAGGAAGCATTTTCTCCGTCGGTTTGTTGGTTATTTGGTTTGCTCCCAGATCCCAAGCCACAGCGACAGACTACAGAGTACAGCTAGTAGACTACAGGTGTTCCACTGAGGCAGCTTCCTATCCGAGGCATAACTTTGCATTAAAAGCTCAAAGTAAATAATTCAACCAAAACATGTCGTAAACAAGGACGGAGTGACTCGCTTTTGCGACAGTGGCATCTGCCGCTTCAGGTAAATGCCTAATTTAATGGAGACTAACAGGCGAAATGTAATGAAAAATACTTAATGTCAAGTTTAATATCCTTTCAAACATAACTTAGTGCTAACTTAACAACCTGCCTGCTAAGATGTGGCAAACAAAATAGTCTATTAAACATCATATCAACATTCCACTACCCCATCTCTTCCCACCCAATTTATTCAGCGTCACGACAACCTAAATCGGGGGTGCTATAGTCCCACTGGTCCCAGAAAATTCGTGTAATTATATGTTATCACATAATTTTTTGAAAGTCTGAAAAATAATTTGGTATCCCGGTTACTAGAGGTCGGTATTTCTCCGATAGAGAATTTTGTTTGTATTTTCGTAAAAAGCAATCACTTTTTGGTTTGACATATTCAATGAGATAAAACATGACTTTGTATGAGACCGCAAATTTATTTTTAATTTGTCCAGTAGTAATTTTCCGTACACTTGTAAAATTTCTCATTATCCTTTGATCACCTTCTCAGTTCACGTGTTGCCTCTTTCAATTCGTATTATCTGTCTCTTTCTATCTATTCCTTTGTTATAATTTAAAAATTATTCTGCTGTTTTCTCACTGTTCTCTTATTTTATTTTTGATTGTGTTCTTACGTTTGTATGTATACTCGTATATAACCATACACTATGCATTTTTGTATAGTTTAACTTTGTACCCCGTGATGATGCTTAGGATAAGCGAAACCGGTCAGTCATTAAAATAAAAATGAAATCTTTGGTCTCATACAAAGTTATTTTATCTTTTCTTTTATATATTTTTTTGTATTTGAACAACATGAAATTTCATTAAACCAAAATATTTATGATATATTCGGTCAAATTATGACATCGTTAACATTTGTGGATTTTCCTACAGTGCCTGATTTGGCTTGGGATTTTAAGGTATTGCTATTTTTAATTGTTTTGATGAAATGATTTTTTGGCAAAGGTTTCTTTTCGATTGATATTTCTTGGAATAATGTTTAGTTTTCTTACAGCAAACTGTGTGTATTTTATTTTACCAAAAGAAGACGCCCTCTTCTCCGATACCACTTGTTTTTGGTTTTTAAATAATGTACAACTATGATTATACAGATCTTTGAAGAATATAACAACCTCTTTGTCAATAAATAACACCTGCTTTCCGAAAAAATCAAATTCAAATTATTTAGGTAGATTATTATCCATTATTTCATTTAATTAGTACAATATTCATGTTACTATTTATGTTTTGATGAAAATGAAATAAAAGATTTGTATAAGACCATGATTTATTTTTTATGACCGACCGCCTAAGCTTATCAGGGTACAAAATTAAACTAAACAAAAAGTACATACATACAGAGGGAGAACACAATTTAAAATAAAATAACACAACAGTGAAAAAACAACGGAATGACATTTAAAATTATTACAAAGGAACAGAGAGAAAGAGACAGATAATATGAAATGAAAGACGCAAAACATCAACTTAGAAGGAGATTGAAGGAAAATGAGAAATTTTATTAGTTTACAGGAAATTCACGTAATATAAGACTACTGGACGTATTTAACTGATTATTATAAATATGTCTATTCATGTTAATGGCTATCTTTATTTCTAGTGCTACTAAATTATTTAACATGTTGCCATGACCATTTTTGTGAAGAATATAAGCACCGGTGCTTTTTTGAAGGTATGATCTTTTCTCAATAAAATGTTTGGCGAATTCTAAAAAACAGAAAAAAACATTTATATATATATAGGTATATAAATAATGTCCTTAATCTGAAAAAAAATCGTGCCGTTTAACAGTAGGTAAGTAGCAATTATCGTCTTTGTCTGTAAAACATTGCAAAATATTGTTAATCTAGTAAGTATTTAAGTTTTTCTGTTAAAATCAAATTGATATTTAATAAGAAATAACTGTTTTCCTTTATGTTAGGTATGTATAACATTACTTGTAATTTAATTGTTATTTTTTACACTTTCTCGTTTTAATAAAAATGTAGTATTTGGTGGTTAGAAGCAATGGGACAAATAATATTTATGATAAATAAATTACTAGTTTCATCACTAAATATCGTTATCTTGGGTTTTTTTTTTAAATATAACATATTTAATATTGAACCCATTTTTTCATCACCAAAATTCTAAATGTTGTTTCAACCATTTAAAAAATCGACAAATAACTATAATTAATTGATTAAGAGTTTTTATATTTCATTTTATATTCATAATGGAAAAAATTGTCTCAAATATGCTTTCTTGTGTTTTTTTTTAAACTTTTAATGTACTGAACAAAATTACTTTCCGGATTTATTTATGTGGGTAACATAAAGTTTCTATTTTGAAAGTATAAAATGCCTTTTCTATGGAAATTGCGCACTTAAACTTCCCCGAACACTTAACGTTTAATATTATTTAAGAGAAGATTGATAATATTATCAACTTTATTCAAATTGCTTCAAACGATATCTTGAATAATGTAAGAAAATAAATATAAAAGGTGCTATTCAAAGAACTACCTATTATTTGAATTAATCGTATTTCTTATTGTTCCTGTTCCACTACTAATTAATATTAGACAGCTTCATAGTGGCCTTTCTTAGGTGAGTCCCAAATGCCCGGAGCCACTGGGACTATAAGCGACCCCAATTAGGTATGTTGTGAAGCTGCAGGCAGTGCGAATGGATGAAGAAATGTAAAATGAAGGATGGAAAGTACCTGGCTCTTCAGATCTTATCATTAAACACGGCTTAAGCCATTTCAATGTTTAGTTTCAGAATTGCGGTTTTTGACCAAGGCGATATTGAGAGCATTTACTAATCTGGTATGTACTGGACTGAGTGAAGATATCTCTCCCTCTTTGCTGACCAATTTAAATGATCGTTTTATCTTTTGATTTTGTAACGTCAGTAAAATTCTTTAAATTATCATGTGTTTATAAAATGGTACATTTTAAAATCATTATGCTTCCAAAAACTTCATTTTATACAAGTTTATTTAATGAATATGTGTCATAACACATTTATTTCATATAAAATAATGTAAAGTATAATTGCGGCACCTTCCAGAGTGGTAAATTCGTTATGTGTCGCCCTGGTGAAAGACCACCATTCAGAATCGAAACGTTGCTTGATTGAAATTGGCTTTAAATATGTTTGTGACAAAATCTGAATAACCGTGGTACTTTCCCAACCTTCATCTTCCTCATCTCTTTCCCTTTTCCATTACCTTTAGCCTCACAACATACCAATAGGGAGTGAAATAGTCTCACTGGCTCTAGACGGTCGGGGATGTGCTTGTAGATCGAATTTACATAAACTTTAAAAATATTTATTTGTATATTATTCCCAAAATCAATAATCTAAAACACAAATATGAAACAGAAAAAGGACATTAGTCGAAACTAAAAAGAACAATGGTCATGACCGAGACGGTGAACCTTTTAACCTCTTCTCTATCCTTTGAACTCTCTGAGCCATCAATACCTTTTTACACATTAGTACGGCATTTTCAAACGGTCTCGTGTTTATAATTTTTGTTAAATTAAAAGTTCAAAATTGAAGAAAAACAATAAAATAACAAATATGCAACTGACAGTTAACGAAAGATGTCAAATATTACAATTTTATTCTGAAGGTAAAAATAGCGTCACGCACCCAGGTTAATTTTGAGTGAAAGGTGTACAAAATTCAAACTTTGAGAATTAATTTAACTGAAAACTAACTTAAAAAATATATAAAAAAATACCTATATTTAAGTTTGAAGGTGGATATTGATAAAAAAAATATAAAAAAAATGGACTCAACTTCCTTATTGGGGATGCCATAGTCTCACTGGCTCTAGACGGTCGGGACTCTTGTGAAGTATTTACTATAAACTTTAAAAAATATATATTTGTATATTTAAATAAAATCAATAATCTAAAACACAAATATGAAACAGAAAAAGGACAGAAACTAAAAAGAACAATGGTCATGACCGAGACTCGAACTCGGAACCTCTTCTCTATCCCGGACTCTCTGAGCCATCAAGACCTTATTAGAAAGCGGCATTTTCAAACGGTCTCGTGTTTAGATTATTGATATATATATTTCAAATATTTTATAATAAAATAGCATTACTAGTTAAAAGTTAATTACAATTTTAATTAATAAATGATAGCTTGCAAGGTTAATTTATTGATTGAAAAGGTGTATGTTTTTCTTGGAAAACTATGAAGAATAATTTAGTACCTATTATCTACCTTACACAAGAAGAGGTCAAGATATCCGAATCCCATACATAATATATTTTAGTAATTTAAGTTCTGGCAGCAGGATCCAGTGCTAAGTGGCAGTTTGATGCCTGAAAGGACTCGGCTTAATTTGGGCAGTATTCTGGCAAGTGGCAAGGTGAATTAAACTTCAGGGCGCTGCAAGAGAGCGGTGTTTGGACGAGACAACTGTCATGTAAATGTTTCCTTCGCCCAAACCCACCATCATAATAAATGTATAATTCCGGAGAGGTTTTTCAGAATTTCAGAGTTATTAAGTAACGACTTTTTAATGAGTATGATTTATTCCTTAAGAGCTTGTGTTGCTTGGGTTGACAAATGATTCTTAGAATAAAATATTTGATAGTCGTTAAAAGCAAGTTATGAACGTTTCAAATGTACATCATGATTTACGTCATAGGGGCCTAGCACGGCCATATCGATAACTAAGCATACTCAATCGACACACTGAGCTGTCGACACTAGTTTATCAACATCGCTAACATGCTCAGCGCTGCATAGTATAAAGATCAGTTTTTCGTTTTATAAAACTAGATTACAAAACATGTTCGTAGAAAGCAATCACTTTGTGGTCTGACCAATTTGAAGAAATTAAAAATTAACTTTGTAAAAAGACCACGGATATTATTTATTTTTTTATGACCGACCGGTTTCGCTTAGCCTAAGTATCATCAGGGTATATACATATCACGGTTTTTCTGAATTCGCTAATCATCTTACCGATAAAGATCATATCTTCAGTAAAAGCACTGGTGCTCATATTCTTCACAAAAATGATCATGGCAACAGATAAAATAATTTAGAAGCACTAGTAATAAATAAATAAATAAAAAAAATCATTTCTTTAGAAAACATTAATTGTTTTTAAAAGCATTTTCATGATTGTTTTTTTTACCAATTTATGACCGACCGGTTTCGCTTAGCCTAAGTATCATCAGGGTATATACATATCACGGTTTTTCTGAATTCGCTAATCATCTTACCGATAAAGATCATATCTTCAGTAAAAGCACTGGTGCTCATATTCTTCACAAAAATGATCATGGCAACAGATAAAATAATTTAGAAGCACTAGTAATAAATAAATAAATAAAAAAAATCATTTCTTTAGAAAACATTAATTTTTTTTAAAAGCATTTTCATGATTGTTTTTTTTAACCAATACCTCAAATCATTCTGAAAAACTGTCAAAATTCTTATTTTCCACGTTCAAATCTGTTCCCCTCATTTAAAATTAGCCGACGTTTTTTTTTTTTATTTTCAGGCTGTTGGATTTTAAATAGACAACTTGTTAGGTTCTCACCTTTTTGTAAATCATTCAGTCCTTACCTATCCCGCCAATTTGCCATTCGGTTTAATATTGAACAACCTTGCAAAAAAGAAGAAGAAAGAGACGTTGTTGGTGATCGTCGTGTCGCGGGTTGGTGCCGCTTCGTCGTCGGTCGTGGCAGGCTGTGTTGTTGATCGCAACATAATGTTCAAGAAGAATTCAAGATTTCAAGCAGTCGAAAACATCTAATTCATCGGTGAGTGAATTGGCTTAAATCATCATTTTATCCACAATATACAATCGAAACTTCCATCAAGTAATCTTCGTTATTTCGTTTTACAGTCCATTCTATTTCAAAGTTCATCCGAAGCTCAAATGCATTTGGTGTTTATCGCAATTTTTAGTTTATCTACGACCACGACAATCTCCGCGGACAAGCGATTAAGACAAGGCTTTCGGCTTCGAATCCAGAGGTTGTGGATTTATATCCCAGCGTACGCAATTTTAATTAATTAATAAGTACTTTTTTACATTGAATTAATATAAAATAGAGTGATTGATACTTTTAGTATAGCCCTGGTGAAATACCAACTTTCGGAATCAAAATACTATATTCGGTGATCAGATTTGAATGGGCAGATGCTTCTCCACCTTCCTCTTTTCGATCTCTTTCCCCTCCTCACCCCTTAAGCTTTATAACATACTCTAATTGGGGATGCCATATCACAATGGCTCCGGACAGTAGGGACTCATGGACATTGTATGTGTTTCAATTCAAAGAAAAAAAAAAATATATATATATATATAAATATATATATTATAATAAATAAAATATAATAATATATGTACTTTCCATTTATTCTAGGGTTTGGACGGCTTCGACAAACTAAGCAAATTTCAATCGATTGAACTGTTAAATGTTATTACCGATTGAGGGTATGCTAGCGAATGTCGACTAATCACTGGAAAAGTTAATAAAACCCTTTCTCGCATCAATATTGGAATTTTTTGAGGTGGTCTCGCTAGACGTCCTGATCGTTAACTATGAAACTATACTTTCTGGCTTCATAAAACTCTATACTTTCTGGCTTTCTCTATGACTTCTGGCCTCTCTGACCCAAACATGTGTTAATAATAAAACCGTCCAGTTAAAATCATTATTATCAAAAATGTCAATATTTTGTTATATTGTTAATACGAACCGACTTTCGTCTAATGGATCCGCTAAAAATATCTTAGTAAAATTAAACGTCTCTTTTTTATATCTATTCATTATACTATGACAAAAGTTTACATTCTTTAAAATTATCACGCGAGGTTATTTTTTCATGATTAGAATAAAGTAATATATTTTAGTGAAATTTTTTAACACATAGTCGCACCTACATTGATATTTTCAAGGTGCATTTTATATAATAGTATAAGGAGTCAGTTCCTAAAAGGATGGCTACCAAATAATCAGTACGTTCAGTTGGTTAAATTAGTAATTTATTTTAACCAATAACTCTTATTTTAAATATTGATTTCAGAATCACCTTCCTACGTCAGAAAAAAGTTAACTAACAACAAAAATAAAAATCAGCACTTTTACATTGAAGTGAAGAGCAATTCAATGTGCCAAAAATTAAGAGGATTAAATAATAAAGTATATTAATAATTAAAATAATACCAATAATCTTCAAAGTAAATATGAAACAGAAAAACATAAAGGTCGCGACCGAGACTTGAACTCGGAACCTCTATATATATACGAGTATATTAACATAGTTATATTTTGGTTTGTTTCATATCTAAGTTGAAGATTATTGATATTATTTCAATTAGTAATATAAAAATAATAAGCATAAAAGCTTTAAAGTTAATTCTTATTAAATAAATAATAAAGTACTTGTTAAACGTATGAGTATTCAACATAATTTATAAATAATATTGAAGATGTTTGTACGAAGGCTGAGCTTAAAATATACGTTCAATAATAATTTGAAATCATCCAAAACGAAAAACAACTACAATCAACTTTACTATTTTAATTTAATTTGGTAGCAAGACTCTAGCCCGATACACAAAGCTTGATAATATAAGAAGGCTCCACAATAATAATAATTATCCTTCCCTTTGGCCGTTCGCAAAGTTGGCTTGCCGCAAAACGTGACAGGAATAAACCGCCATCTAGCGGGGGGAGTGGAAGTTTCAAGTTGCCATGGGGAGCATTTCAGCTTGCGGTGACCCCTCTGTTTGCATTTTAATCCTTGGATTTCATTTAAATCGAAACAATGGCGATGATTGTACCAATGTACTCTCGAAATACAAATACAAACCAAGTGCCTATGTTTCTCTTACTCAAAGTCTGGTTTATACCAACTTTTCCATTACGTAACGTACAACGAAGAGAGTTACATATCTTTGAAAAAAAAATCACCTAAAATCTTCGAAACTGAGATGAATCTAAAATGTGGGTACTTCCCATATCTCCACATTACCATAAACGTAACGATTCAATACCTAACAAATTAAAATTAAGGGTCAACACTTAAAAATGACAGTAAACGTTACTTTTTAGCATTCTAACACAAGCAATCCTACAAATTGTGTCTGAAATTTTTTCTATGGGTAGTTAGAAAAATATCTGAGGTTTCCAGTGAACACAATTTCACAACTGTAATCCTTTAAATTCTATGAGAAAAAAAATAAAATGTCAGTAAAGCTGCAGTTTTTAAATGAGAAATGACATATTTGAACGCTATACTCAAAATTTTACTATTCTTTTTATAAATAATTAAATAGATTAAGGTTTAATAATTGTAATCACTGTAAACCTAAGATATTTATCTTACTGCTCATATAGAATTGACAGACGAATCATTTATAGTATTGATTGTACTAGAAAACCAAAAAGTTTCTATTTTTCGGTGCTGACTCTTAAGCTCGCGTTTATTTACGGAATTTCGTGCTGGTATGAGAGAGAAAAAGATGCTGGTCTACATAAATCTTTAAATATTTGAAATATAAATATGTACGGGAAACATGTAAATAATATTGTTGATAATAATTTTACGAGATGCAACAAAATACATACCTAACATTATAAAAGACAAAAATAAATCAAGTTGTTAGTATTTACCTCACAAGGTCGATAGTGGCCTGTTCTGAATACTTCATCATCATACATTCACAGTCTTGTCAAGTCTCCCCATTGTAGAACTTGTTGCTATTGTTGTAACAGTCTTGTGGAACTTGTATCATGTGAATTTCCACACTTCTGAAACAACCATTTCCATAGTGTTATCTCTTCTCGCAAGGTGTCCAAAGCATTGAAAGGCCATACGCCTTCCAATTGTATCAGATTTCAGGGATATTTTTGAAAGCCTGTCAGTTATTGTCAGCTTTTACAAAAGTGGTGTGTCAATTTTTTAAACTAAATTATAACCAAGTTTGAATACTTTTGAGCTTTTTTGAATGGTCTTTAAAAACGACGTTTCAACTCAAATAGTGGAAACGAAGACTGGTACAAATTGTTATTGGTGATTTTTTTACGTGAATACCGCACACAAGAGTCCCAACCGTCTGAAGCATGTGGGACTATGACATTCCCAATAGGGGTATGTTGCGAGGCTGAAGAAAGTAAGAAGGGGAAAGAGATAGGAAAGAGAAAGGTAGGAAAGTACCTGACTTTTGAAAACTTTGTTAGTCTTGAACATGACATTCTAAAGCAAACTGTTCTCTAGTTTTATGGTATTTTGTGGTTTAGCTTAATGACATTCACTTCTAAAGGGCATAAAACTCTTGCTATTAAAATTGTCCATACTTTAAAAGCCGCATTGTCCAGTACTTTCCGCTGTTTAAAATAATGATGAGAAGATATATTCCATATTTGAACAGAAAAATACTATTTTTTTTAGATGCCATAAGGAAAGATAACGTAAGTTTTAAAATAAACGAAGTAACTTATGAATATTTTACATTGAAGTAATTAAATAAGTCAAAACTAAAAATATTTACGATTTGTTTTTATTTTATGAACGTAGTAACCAATTTCCATAACGCACGTTAGAATTAGAGAGTACCTAGACAGCTTTTTTTCAAGCCACATTTGCTAAATTGGTTTAAGAATAGGTTAGAAATTTTCAGTATTTGAGAAAATGTCGTAGTATTTGGGACATGTTTTTTGGAAGGTAAAAAAATATTCTCCCTCGAACATTGGATATGGAATACGAATATTTTGAAAGAGGTAAAATGGCTGACAGTTGAGAATTTTTAAATGGATTTATAGTCTGATTACTATTGAATTTTTATATTGGTAATATCATAGTAATATTTTCTATATAAGACATTGGATGGAAATTGAGTAACACGTAAAGATAATATTAACCTTATATAGGTAATATTGATTTTATTTTATGTACATGTAGATGAATAAGTTCACTGTACTAAATTATGTTGAAATATTATTTGGTAAATAAGTGGTATCTGATTTAATTAAACAAATTTATAACTTTATTCAACTTATTTATTTTTTACTGGACCGGTTTCAACCTATAAAGGTCATCAGAATAGTCTGAAGATGGCCGTTGTAGGCTGAAACCGGTCCAGTCAAAAATTAAATAAGTGGAATAAGTTATAAATTTGTTTTATTAAATCATTAAAATGGAATTCCACCACGAATTAACAGTTACAAAATTAGAAATAATAAAAATGTGGTTCCTGTTTGTTTTTTTTTTCCGTTTGTGATAAATCTAGTTATACTTATTTACAAATTTCAATAAAAATAACGACATTTAGTAAAATTATCAACTCCTGGTATGGTTAGGTTTGACGGGCTCCATGGTCGAGTGGTAAGACGCTCGACTAAGAATCCAGAGGTCGCGGGTTCAAACCCGGTGTGCGCCATTAACTTTTATTTAATTAATATATGTCATAATACATTTAATTCATATAAAAAATAATATAAAAGTATATTTCCGGCACGTTCCAGAGTGCCATAGTGCCATACTCTTAGTATCGCTCTAGTGAAAGACCACCATTCAGGATCGAAACGTTGCTTGAAATGGCTTTAGCTGTGTTTGGTTACCAGATCTGAATATCCAGATAGTTCCCAACCTTCCTCTTCTACATCTCCAGCCCCTCTTCACTACCTTCAGCCTCACAACATACCCCCATTGGGGATGCCATAGTCTCACTCATTCTCGTGACGGCTCTCTGACAGTTGGGAGCAGTTGGTACTCTTGTGCGGTATTCAATGTAACAAAAAAGGTTTAATACAGAAGGTCCAAGAAGTGAACCTTTTGGGATTCCTGATAGTAAAAATGTTATGAAAACTTTAGGAAAATTCCTTAGGTTTAGCAGCTTGACTTGTGTTTTTGAAAAAATAAATGATTTTTATTAGGTCACCAATAATTCCAATTTTCAAGACATTCGTAGGATATAGTTAAAGTATATTTAAATGTTTCAAAGACGTTTAAGAAAAAGGCAAAAAAGAAAGTGCGATTTTAATTATAATTAATTAGCTGATGGAGATAAAGTTTTCACTCTGCCTACGTGAATTCATTTTCGCACAAGATTTTAAATGCGTATATTCCACAAAACATCATAATTAAATATTTCACGACAACAATCCCAAAACTTTTATACGGCATCTCGAATAAAACACATAAAAAGAATTTTCATTAGCGTATAAAATAATAAATATCATGATTCAAACTTCTTCATACGGCCTTTTTACGCTTCGTAATATTAAATTTATCATTCCTCGCGGAATAAAAATATAAAAATGGTCTGTTTTGTTTGGGAGGAGAGACGCGATCCACTCGGGCGATATTGGAATGAAGGCGTCTCGAGAGAATTTCTGCCGTACCAAAGTAACTAGGAAATTCAAAGTTATACCGGGAAACGAAAATGTTTTTTCAATTTTTCCCCACTTGAGGCATCTATTGTATTCGGCTAACATTCAGAAAATGTTTATGCTTTGAATTTTATATTATTCAAAGGCGATGTTTGTCTCCGCGTTGTATATAGAGGTATAATATTCCAAAAGAGTTTCAGGGAGATTGCCTTGTCGCGGAATCTTTGTAACCGACAACAAATAAAAATTTTAACGCGGGTTGCTTTTTTACGTAATATATTACCGGGACTTTCCCGAGAACAAGAGCGGACTTATTAAAAAAAAAATGAAAAAATTCTCACAATGGACTCTTTTATCGAGTAAACTTAAACAATCCATACAAAAATAATCTCTCTACAAATACTAAGGTTAGAATGTTTGAAAGCCCGTCCCATGTGACTGATAATCAGCGCCTTTTTTTCACATTTTAGCAGTTACCGTTAAATACCGATTCTCAGCTCTTTTGATCAAATTATGTACAGCCGCCAAACGCAACAGCATGTCCGTTGTGCATGAAAGCTGATTTAAATTTGATCAATCGCTGAAACGCGCAGAAAATTGGAGATTTTAACGGGGACCGTTCGAATTTAAAAAAAAAATCAGCGCTAGTCGTGAATCGCTCGCTAAATCACTTGTGACGGAAATTGAAATAATCCAATCTAACAATCAAGCTACTTGAATGTGGTTAAACTTATTTTTAAATCTTAAAGTAGTTAACATTTGTAAACTGTCCAGAGCCAGCCAAACTATTTCACCTCTACATTTGGAAATGGTATATATGTCTGGCGAGATGGGGAATGGAAAAGTTGGGTAACTTCTTTCTCTTGATCCCTGTCAATCCCACGTTCCGATAGTGAATCTAGGTTGTTTACTATACTGATTGATTGATACCCTACCTTATTTTCATCTTCGAACAGGTGTTCCCAGCCCCCTTGACGTAGCAGTCGTACCGTGACAAGTGGTTTCTCTCCAGCTGAAAAAATAGAACCCTTATTACTGTTTTAGAAAATGATAGTTTTTATTATTTAAAAATATATCTCACAATAGTATGAATGTTTGGGCTCAGAAACCAAACTTTTTTTAATAGGTTCTTATTATTCATTTTTTTTCATTTCATTGTACTGCCGGCAACCCGGGCGTTTATTGATATTGAATTGGCTGTTAGAAATACACGTATTTAAACCATCTTACTCGACGATGTCTGTTTTGAGTAGCAATTTTATTTTTTGGATTAATTAAAAATATATTCTTTAACACATTAAAAAAAAATTACGATTAAGTGAAATATAAAATTATATTTGAAGAATCTTAACAAAAAGAATATAAAATTATCTTAACAAGATTTTTTAATGTGTTAAAAAACGATTTAAAAATGCATAAAAAAATATGTGTTTGAATAGAAAAAAATAATTATGAAACATGTTTTTCTTAATTCAACTAAAAAAGCTAAGATCAAATGAATAAAAGCCTTGATATTTACAGCTCTTTAAGGATGTATTCCTTGCAAAATAAGAATGATTAACTTAAAAGAATCAAACTATAGCTGAGACAACATATAAATGTTGCACGTAGGTGGCTTAAATCTAATGAGTACCGATAACTTTTAGAAACAATAACGCTCAGCTGTGTTGGTAACATCGAAATTTTAAAAAATCTGTCAGAGTTATGGGTGCCGTTGTTTGTTTTAATTTTGCGCCGTTATTTTTGATAACTAATATGTCAACTTCTTGTTTAGGTACAGCCATCTGTTATCCAGGCAACCAAAATAAAGATAAAGGCACAATTGTCACAATGTTTCATTATTTCAAAGGGACTGTGTTTCACGAACTAATTTTTCACCACAAAGCTGGTAATTTTTAAAATTTGATATATTGTTGAAAAGTTAAGGTGATATTAAAATATAAGCCAGTGATAAAACTAGACTCCCGGCAGGAGGCAGCTCGTCAAGGCGCCAACAACCAAAACACTTTGGAGCACTTCATTTAGGGGACTAATGAAAAGGGAGAATATGCCGAAAAATTACAGCAAAGAAAAACCATTAGGAGTGACACTTGTGTTGGACCAAAACGGCCTCAAATTTCCATCACGAAATTGCCACGTTGTGACAACTTTGACTCAATTTCGTTTCCCGGCGGTATTGCCGAATACAGGTTGTCTCACTCGATCTGAATAACACTACAATTTTATAATTTTATGCCATGTTTACCATAACCCATAGTCCGACAGATATTTTGGCACAGCATAGCATGACAAGAGTTGATATTAAATAAATCATCTATATATATATATATATATATACAGATATATTTACCGAAAATGAAAAAAATATATAATAAAATTTACCAAAGTTATTATTAGTCAAAGGCAATGCAATAGTAGACATTGACAGTTACACTTTTGTCTATGTATATATATATATCTTTAATGTGTTAAAAAACGAGTATGTGTTAAAAAACGTTATATACGAGTATATATAGATATATTTACCGAAAATTTACCAAAGTTATTATTAGTCAATGGCAATGCAATAGCAGACATTGACAATTACACTTTTATCAATTAGGTTATTACTAAAACATTTTTATGAAAAAAAATGGTCCTACATATTAAGCACAAAAAGCTTAAATTAATTTATTAACTAGTCATTTTCTATGTGCTGAGATTCATGAACATTCTTCAAACATCTAAGGAACACAAAAATATTTTAAGTCCAAAAAATGAGGTGGGGGAACAGAAACGAGTGAGTGGAACGTTGAGGTGTATTAAAAAAATGCAACGTTCGATTCTAAATAGGTGCTTTCCGCCATGGAAAACTCATCATATTCTGACTTTGTATAGAAAGGAACGTAGATATACTGTTTTAATCACATGCATGTAATATTATTAATAATATTACAGGCTTATGCCTAGTTGGATGGGCAATATACTAGCCAACAAAAAATGTATGTTCAAGTGCAATAATAAAACATAAATTGACACACATTTTTTTTGTATATATAGCGTCTGTCTCGATACGGGAATTTCCTAGTGAGACAGACACGGAGCAATAAAAAACTTAAATTTTGTATTTATTAAGAAAAATAAATTAAAAAAGGAATTAGCACTAGGTCTGGGTGTTGTGATGTTGACTATTAAGTTTAACAGACTTAGCAGACATTGCTTTCAGGCTGTCAAAATATTGATAACCTCATAAAAAACAGTTTATCCATTCAAAAAAATGATGTGATAACTACACAACGAAGCTACGCTAGAATAATTACATTCAGGTTATTCTTAAATAAACTCACATCAAAAAATTAACACTAAGCTCCTACAGCACTGCAATAACGGGACAACCTGTACTTACTTCCAAGATTGTTATTTTTCATAATATTAATTCTCCATTTCGCATTGCCCCAAAAAGTTTTGGCGAGAAAACCCCGCGAAATGGGAATAAAAAAGAAAGAAAAGAAAAACAATAGAACCCAGACATAATATGGGCGGATTACATCGTCAACTTTTTTAACGAACTAAAGTAAAGAAACCCTTTACAATAAAGAATAAAATAAATAGGGTTTTCGCGCTTTGAAAAGAGGGTTAAAAGTTTTACTGGTTTGGTAATGCTCCATAAAAAGGTTTTGTTGTTTCAATGAGCAAGATCATTTTAATATAATATGAGGTCGGTAAATCTGGTTATACTTCGGATAAAGAAACCCTTTGCGCTTGTTTGTTTAGGCTGTTAATATATTTTTTATTGTTTAATCAGTTAAACATTTCGTATAAAGCAGTACCACTGTGGTTTGCCATAATTAACTTAAGACAAAATGATATAGTCCAGCTTGACACGAACAACTTTGCAGGCGGCCAGAAGTGAACTAGAGACGCCATGTTTTTTTTCGTTATTCGGTTGTTAAAATATTTTCAAATACGTTCCTTCAAACTAAATCGTTTAGTTTTTATTATTTCTAATTTTGTAACTGTTAATTCATGGTGTAATTCCATTTTAATAATTAAATAAAAATAAATTTTTAACTTTATTCCACTTTTTTAATTTTTGACTGGACCGGTTTCAGCCCATCTGAAGATGGCCGTTATAGGCTGAATCCGGTCCAGTCAAAAAACAAAAAAGTTGAATAAAGTTAAAAATTTGTTTTATTTAATCGTTTAGTTTTTTTGTTGTGAAATACGGCGATACAATTGGGAAAACCTAAGAAAAGTGATGTACAATGTACGCAAAAATTTTAATTTGCATTTGCTGCCATTTTAAGTAATGTTGGTTAGCTTTACGGAAAATAATTACTGTTGAAAAAGGTTGTATAATTTTGGTTAAGATATTGTTTTTAGATTAATTTATGGATAGAAAAAAAAATGTATTTTAGTATTTTGAACGATGAATATTCCTTTTGAATTTGTAAAAATTAAATCAGAATAATAAAAAATGGTTCCCTGTTTCGAATAAAGCTTATTTCTAGGGGTTTATTTACACCGGTATCCCCAACATAAACTGTGGGAGAATTATCATTAGACTGAAGGAAGTGGTTTAGAAAAGAAGAGGGGGTAAAGTAAGGTCGAAAAGTACTTGGCAGTTCAGATAAGATCACCAAACACGGCTAATGCTATTCCCAAGCAACAATTCGATTCTTCGTGGTGATCTCTCATCAGGGTGATACTAAAAGTATCTACTACGTTTGCTTATAACAAAATAGTTATTTTATTTAGTTAAATCAGTATTTTGAATACCGGGCGTATTTTCTTTTCATCAGCCGTTTGTTTGCCTTGATCCTTATAAGTAGAAACGTGCACTCCATATAGACATATAGGCAATGCCTACCTTGCCGTACTCTCATAGAATACGAATTATATTGAATTAAATCATTTGAAATTTTTTCGAAAAAAAAACTACACTTTCAAAACTATGCGCGAAGTTCAGTTAATCGCACCGCCGCCAGCGCCCCACCGACCGTACTACTATGACGTGTCAAAAGCACTAACTATATATGCCTATGGTAAACGCCGTCAACGTCAAAATAAATTATTCTATGTTCACTAGACTAACAAAATATGTATGCTGTGAACTATGTGCGCGTTCAAGTGGCTCGTTTGTGTTGCTATCTTTGTCAGTGTCTAGGCGGTGTTTTTACAAAACAAATGCAATAACAAGCAATGACATCTGTTGGTACCTATCTCTATTATCAATTAACCCGCTGTTTTTTTCTACTGCCTACCCTGATCGAAAACTCTGTGCACGCTACACTGCTTATAAGAGCATTAGCATTACAACTTTATTTTTAAATAATACAAAAATAATAATGCCACGAACATGTGTGGGGTGGAACAAGGGTGACAGGACCCAAACAATGTTTTGAATAATAAAATATACCTGGCCGCACACTTTAGGGTCCTTTTTACGGTTTATTAGCAAACAAACTACAGTGATACAAAACCGACCGGCATTGATATAAAAGAATATAGATTTACCTCAGCGTGTAAAAATGCAACGAATATACAAGCAAATAAAGCCATCTACATAAAATTAAAATAAATGTAATTGACCTTTTGTCTTCCTTTTACCAAGTTTAAAAACTTACTTCCGATTCCAAGATGACACGTCAGTGTCACCGTTATATTAGAGTTATTTAAACGTGTCCTATATTAATCATCAAAATGCATTTTTTATATTTGTTGGTTAAATGTACCAATTATTGCATGTTTAAACAAAATAGTGTAATAAATTATTAACACATATTTTAACCAGAGATGAGAATAAAATTATCATTTGTTGACTCAATATTTGAAAAAAACTACGACTGTCATGATATTTTCTCAAATTTTCAATTAAGCATCAGCACTCAAAAATGGCGCTAAATATCACTTTTTGGCTTTCTAATACAAGCAACGCTACAAATTATTTATCTATTAATTCAAAACAGGTAGTTAAGAAAATGTCCAACGTTTTTATTGAATTTTTTTTTTAAGCTGTAATCTTAAAAATTCCATAAAAAATATACTAAAATGTCATTAAAATATGCAGTTTGAAAATCGGCAAAAGCATTTTTGAAAGTTTTACCTAAAATTGCAATATGCATTTCACAAAAAAATTAAAAGATCACTGTTAGAGATTTGTATTCACAGAAAACCTTAGGCCTTTTTCTAACTACTCGTATAGATTTTTTTTTAAGGTTTTAAAATTTATTTTGTAGAACTCCATTTGAATTTTAAGATTTTTTAATTTTATTTAAACAATAATTATTATTATTTAATTTTTTTTTTAAAACAATTTTTAGTTAAAAGCTCTGCGATGTAATTATTTTTATGCGTGACAGCTGTTTCACCTTCTGAGGGCATTATCAAACTGTGGAGAAGCCACATACAGACATACTTACATACTGGCTTCTCCACAGTTTGATAATGCCCTCAGAAGGCGAAACAGCTGTCACGCATAAAAATAATTACATCGCAGAGCTTTTAACTAAAATTGTTTTTTAAAAATTAAAATAATAATAATTATTGTTTAAATAAAAAAAACCTAAAAATTACTCGTATAGAATTAATAGATAAATCATTCGTTGTATTGCTTGTATTAGAAATCCAAAAAGTGTGTATTTTTAAGGGCTGACGCTGAATCATCTGTTGAAATTCAAATTTTTAGAGATGGTCGCAATGAAAAGCTGGTATTGTGTAAGATTTTAAATTAAAGAAGCTAGGTAACGTAAGTTGCCATTTTGGATATTTTTAAGTTGTTATCAAGTGTTGATTTCACGTCGATGATTAATCGAAGCAATTGGGTGGATATAGATATACCTGTTCTTCATAATTACATCATCACGTGAGATTGTATATTCATATCGATCCATTTTAAACTAAAATCTATTTAGGGATTAATTCTGACAGCATTTTTTGTATTTTTCCTTGCTTATGAAATGTTTGTTTAAATCTATATATCTTGTTAGAATGTTAGGGATCTTGTATATTATATATCGCTGCCCCCAGCCATGTTGCTTATTATTCAAACTACCTCCGATAAGCTGGAAGGGCTTAAGGTATCGATAAAAGCTTTTTGCCTACGAACAATTTGCTCAACACCAACTTTTATCATAATTTATAGTGTGGGTTGGTTTATTTACGGCTCTTGTAATACGACAATAGTTTATTAGGATATAAAGTCAAACTAAAACAACATTTAATTAATGGTTTGGTTGAAGTAATTATTCACGTAAATTTTCGTCACAGCGAAATATTGGAGTTATTGTTTTTTTAATGTTTAAAACATAATGGTAGTCTGATATTAAAACTAACCTAATTTCGACTAAGGTATCTGTTAATATGATTTTTACTTAATTGTTATATATCTAAGCTTATAAAAATGTTTGTGTTTTAAGAAGCTGGCTACTGTATATTGACATTTCGGGTACACGAAGGTCAAACAAAATCAGCTTTGAACTCTAAAATAAACGTGTCCTGAATATACAACTCCTGAATTTCGGCTTAGTAAAAAAAAAATAGTTTCTTGGATATTTTCACATTTTACATAATAAAATGTAAGCTATAAATTAATATTTTGTATCACTAGTATCTATAAAAATATTTATGATGCAATATCAACCATTAGGTATAATACTATTTACTTGTATTTTCCTTTTATTTTATTTACTAATTCTAAGTTGAAAGCACCTACTATTGTTTTCTACTAATTACCTACGTTATATAAATTTGTTTATAAACCTTTTTTTATATTAAAGGCCTAATGGGCCTAGCTAAATAAATTGTTCACTTTATCATAAATCATGCTGAAAGAAAATAGTTCTTAATATTGTGTCGGTCTGACTCTAACCCGTTCTCAAAGAATACATTGTGTCGGTGTTCGTTCCCGTTCTCAAAGAAAGAAAAGGAAATCTGAAAGAAAAAAAATCATCTTCCGTCCGCCATAACATAGAGACACCCCAGCAAAGCGGACGAAAAAATACTCTCAAGTATTGTTAAAACATTATTTTGCATCTAACAAATTTGTGATGATGATGTGATGGGATATTAAAAAACGTAAATCTCGGAAATATTAAATTTAAAACAAAAATCAAACGATGAGCAGGTTTTTCGGGTGTAAATGTGTATAACTCAATTTCCAGTATTATTAGATAGATTCGGAGAGTTCTCCTTAGTGAACTAAGACGTGACAATCGCGAACGCGTTGAGAACCCACACGATAGACTGTTTATTCTCCAATCGTGTTATTTTGCTAAACGAATACGGATAAATTTTATTAAACACCATAGCTAATCATCCAACCCATCCAAAAATTTCAATTAAATTCCATAATATTAAAAAAGAATTATCAAGCGGAACGAAACGAAAAATCGCACCCAGCATTTTTAATTGTAAGAGGTGCTGGCTCTATATTTCAGGACCTCGCTTGGAAGTGAAGAGGTTTACGAGAAAAAATACACATTGCTAATTAAAATAAAATTCTTCGGTCTTTGAGTGTCCTCCCTCCTACAACATAGGTCTCTTTAACACCGAGGTTTACTCCTTTCTTACCTCAAAAAGACCACTCACACAGTATTTCCAAAGATGATATATACACAGTATTTCCTGTGTGGAATAAACATTAAAAAAACTGATTTTAAACTTTGTATTTTGTTTATTTGATATAGATGTTTTACACTTACATGTTTTGAACATGTTAAAAAGAGGGGAAACATCACACCGTTTCCCCGCAGGGGTAGGCAGAGAGGACGGACCGCCATACAATTCTATCTTAGCACACACTCCTTACTTAATTTACATGCATACATCGTCTCATACATACTCTTCTGTTATTCTGACTCTTCACATGGCCCGATTCAAGTATGATTGTCCCGTGTCTTCGTCGGGCGTGCCCGACTTCTTCTTCGCATCATATATTATTTTCACACTGCTTTTTTCGTTCATTCGCTCTACATGCCCCAACCTTCTAAGCGCCCATTTCTCGATCCTATTCATTACGCTTAAACATGTTTATGTCCTAAACTTAATTCGGCGAGCGTTGTTTCGTATTAAAAGCATAATTACTGTCGCTTGTGAAAATGAACTCCCGACCCTTGTTGTAAAATGAGTTTCATTTTTACTGCCCAACTGTTAAAATTCAATTAAAATATGGGTTAACGTAGGTGAGTTTCTGACGTCTAGCGCTAATATTATTTTGATTAAAAACGTATACGCAAAATTATTTGAGCTTAAAACCAACTACCTTTGGACAACATTTCTCAGTAAACTACACAATAAACACTCTTAAAAATATACTGAACAGAAATGGTGAAAGACTCAGGAAATTCCTAGAAACCTTTAATTTTATTTTCATCAAATACGTTAAAAATTTAGCTAATCAGGAACAAAGAAACGCGCACAAACAGGTGATCAACTACGAAGCCCATAGACAATAGACAATTCCATAGCGTTATTTTAAGCCTGGTGTTCTCCAAACGGAATATATTTTGCACTATTTAGATTGGGGTACTATAAGGCTGGATTACGGTGTACGACGTAAAACGTATTACGTAAAATAAACATATAATAATGCCGAAAAGGCAAAAAAGCTGAAGCGCCATTTTGGAATGTTTGCACCAGAGAGAGCACTTTAAAGTCTTCAGTACCTGGTTACATTTTTAAAAAAAAGTTAGCTCAATGCTTTCACTGAGTTACCTGAAGCGACAAAAACCTAAAAAGGTCCCAAACTTGTGTCGCTTGAATCGAGCCTTCTCCCAAATGGTAAATATATTTTAAATGACGGAAACGCCACAAATGTCTTTAAAAATCAATTGAGAGTCAGAGCTTTCGATGAAGAAAAAAAAACCTATCAAAACTGCATATTTAGCTATTTTTTTACCAATGTGTCGCTTAAGCCCCTTTGCCTTTCCAACGACGACATTATTGTCTTATATTATTCAATCGGCGATGTTTCTTGTTGTTGATGAATGTGATTTTGTTTTTAGTAAAACTTTCGAAAATGGAATAAACTTGCTCGTACGAAGGTAAAAGTATTGCAGAAAATATGGGTCAAACGCACACAGATGCATTTTTTCGTTTCAATTTTGTAATGCGACATCAAAAAAGATATTTTCTATGAAATTTTGAAAAAATCCTCCTTGACATAATAAAGTCATAATAAATACCACACTGCGAAACTATTCGCGTATTCAAATTCAATAATCATATACAATTTTTGTATTTTTCTCGCAATAACAATCGGTAGAGCCTGACAAACGAAAGAATGCGACTGGCGGCTGATGCACATAAACGCATTTTGGAAGGAGGCGGGGTCAGACGGAAAAAAATCGTCAATCACCATTGTGCGGATTATCTACTTCCCAAACAGCTTCGTCAAAGCTGCGCATCAAACGAAAGGCCATCCGCATTCTTCAATGTGTTCAAGCTCTAGGTGTAAGCAAGACAAAATGCTGTTTATCAGTAACGTCTTGTAAGGACATCTGTTGGATTTCAAAGAGATAATTTGTTAAGTTCTTACCTTCTTGTTTTTCATCCAGTTCCTACCTTATTCAACCATTTCACTATATTCGATTTCCGTATCCAATAACAAACAAGTGACAATCAAGAAAAAAAATCGCTTGGTCGTTCGGTTTGTTGTTGTTCTTCAAATAATATTAAATTAAGTATGTGTTTTTGTTGTGGTGTTCGTTAATAATACAATGTGTAAGAATAATCGAAAACTTGAACTTCAACTTCATCGGTGAGTGAATTGGTTTCCTTACTTTCTTCATTCCATAATCTCTCTACATCCATAATTAGACAATTCCATCAGGTAGTATAGTTATTCGTTTTACAATCCACTATTTTTCAAATTAATCTGAAGCCGAAAACACATTCTGTCCAACACACACACACTCACAACATCGAATTCAACAACTTCACTGTCGGAAGTGAATACCTTTGCGCCAATACACACAATCTTATTAAAGCTCGTGGTCGTAGAGTGTCCACCAGACACTAATTCCTTGTACTGCTTTAGTTTCTTCTGCTCAAATATATCCAAAGCCCTTTGGCTATACGAGTATATGTAATGTATCAGCATTTCACAGTCGTAACTTCTTAGCACTGGTCTGATAAGTATTTTATAGACATTGTATTTGACTCCTATCGAAAGGGGTCTCAATTTAAAATAGCGTTGGATACCGTAGTGGCATCTGTTGGCCAGGATAATTCGTTTGTTAACTTCTTTGTTTATGTCTTTTAGCAAAAGGTGGCTGTAAAAAAAGCTTGTATTGAATAAAGTAATGTCATTCGTAAAAATTCGTTTTGACAAATATCACAAAAATAAAAATTGAGAAGATAGTGTTACTCAAAGCCTGAGCGAGATTTTGGAGGAGTTCATGATTTAACCAGTTTGCATTACATTTTAGACATGAAATTTATATGTTCGTTTCTATGATTGGAAAAATACTCATTCAATTAAAAAAAGTCTTCTTATTTTTTTTTAAACCATCAAACCACTTTAATAAATAAACGATGGTAAAAGAAGGTAAATTCTTTAACATAAAAATATAAAGAATCCAATTCATCCACTATAAAAAAGAGTTTCGAAAACTTTGCAAAAATTACGTGTGCCAATTTACCAAAAAAGGTTATTGAATGATTCCCATTGAATATAGTAATTATATCTTGTTGTACAGTTATGATATTTTTCTAATTCTAGCTTTTTTTAATCAGTAAGAATCAGCAATCTGGCGAAAACAGTGTAAAAATTACGTGTAGCAATTTACCAAAAAAGGTTAATCAATAATTCGAATTAAATACAATAATTTATTCTGGTGGTATAATACAGATATTTTTCTAATTCAAGCTCTCTTCTTATTTGCGAGAATCAGCAATCTGGCGAAAACGGTGTAAAAATTACGTGTAGCAATTTAGCAAAAAAAGTTGTTCATTAATTCCCATTAAATACAATACTAATATTTTTCTAATTTTACCTTAGTTTTCTATCTGGAAAATGGATAATGACATCCATAATAAAGGGAATGTTGATTCAAGAAAAACAATTAATTATTTCTGAGTCTACATGAAAGGATGTTGCACTGGATAAGTTGTAACACAAACATTAAGTCAATAATACAGTAGATACTCGTACATTTGCAAATGCGAGTGAGATCAAATTCTTTTTTGCGATTTAAAATGATATCGATGTTATTATTATATGAAAAATATACCTGATTTTTACAGCTTTTGCAAATGATTTTTTGTATAAATAAACACTCCATTATTTTTCCTTCCTTTTTTGTTTTTCAATATTCGTTTTTCCAGTCATTAAATACATCACAACGTAATTAAATTTCCACATTAACCGCATTAAGAGGGCAGAGCAACTTGCTAGCCACCGGGGAACAACCAAGGTAGCATTTATCTTCAACTAATAACGAAAGCACCGAACTTTAATTGAGATCAATCTCTCCCAAAGGACTCGAACAAAGATCTTCTGAATCCTACCTCTTCATTTCTTCATCTCCTCAACCTCCCGGCTTAACTTTCCCTCCCGATAGTTTACTCACTAAAATTTAAGTTGAACAATCATTCAGATGTTAAAGTTAAAATAAACAAGAGTTTGTTACTGGCACTCAGTAGGTACCTACTAATTTATTAATTGAAATTATTTTATTTTAAGCTTCATCACAAAAATATGAAATATCACTATTTATTTTATCATTTCAATGGTAAATAGTTGTCATAAATATTAAATGTTAAAATTAAAATTTACTTATTAAGGCTGTACGCTTCATTGTAATGTTGATTATATATATTAGTATATCAAAGAATATGAGAACGAAAAAACATTAGGTTTTGACCGAGACTCAAACTCGGTTCAGCGCATTAACCAACTTTTCCATCCCAACCAATTTATTCACCGTCATTTAAAAAAATTCCATACTTCTTGCAAATTATTATTTGAATTTGCTTAGATTTTTATTTGTATGATATTTGGCATCAATTTTTATGATCTTTAGCAAAGTTTTATCCGAACACAGTTTCAAACATAGATAGCGTCATAGATAGAATTGTTATTTTTTATTCTTATAATAACATATTTAATTATAGGCGTTTCTCTTTAACATTTAAATATATTTTACCATGTTATTAGATTTCTTTAGTATTGTCTAATTTTGGAGATTACTAGACAAAAAAGTATTTCGACTTTTGTTACGGCACATGTTTTTTTTTTTTATTCTGTATCTATTTATGAATATAATAAAAATATTATTATTATCTCCTTCAAAGTAAAACGCTTTTAAACGATACCAAATGATGTCCAATCAATTAATTTGTCCCGAAGTAGACGGCAAAAGTTTCGTTCATTAAAACGTCCCGTTGCCCGCCGTGAATTAACGAGCTGTCAATGGTCCCCCAAACTTGGTCCAGAGGGATGCTGCGAGGAGATCTCTGATTCAACTGTAACGGTGTACAGGGTAATTAGTCGCGTCTGAGTAGCAGATTCATCTCGATGTGTTTCCGATATATTCGAATTACGTAATACGGTATAGGGAGTTGTAAACCTTGATGGTGATTGTGATTTTTCTTTCTTTTTAATGATCAAAGAAGTCGGAGACGCCCGATAAAGACATGACTTGATCAAGTGAAACTAGTACTTGAGTCAGGCCATGTTTGGTCACTTAGGGCGGATTCTTTATTACACAGCACCACAACAATGAAGCTTGTGTAATAACTTGATTTAATAATGTGTTGGGTACCGCACAAAATGTTCGACTAGCAGGAGACGGTAAAACTATTACCTTAAAATTTTTAAAATCTAACATTTTGTGTATTAATTTATTTGCGCTTTGAAGGTAGATACATTTTTATAGTGAGTTTTACAAAGGTATAATAATAAAGTATAATACATAACATAAAAACAAGATTATTTCTAATTTTGAAACTGTTAATTTGTGGTGGTACTTCATTTTAATGATGGTGGAATAAAGTTTCATATTAATGTTTTTACATATACTTTCCTGAAAAAGGTTAAGTTTAACCGAAACCGGTCGAATGTTATATGTTTATAAATAAAGTGGCTTAAAACTAAAACATTTTTTTATTTAAATTACAATGTCAAGCCACAAAGTGATTGCTTCCTTCGATAAAATAAAGTTTCAATTGAAATTTGGTATTATTAAATCATAATGAAAACAAGAATTTAAAAAAGTAAGTAGGTACTAATAATGATATTTAAATAATTTGTGTGGCGTCGCTTTTGTGAAAAAATACTAGGACTTTGTACAATATAAGTATGTATTTACAGCGTAATGAATAGCAGGCTTTACATTTAGTAACATTATCATAATAAGTTGTACAAAAGATTATAAAAATGAATAATACATCACAAATATATATTTATATATAGTTTAAAATAAGCAAGTAGGTACTGTGTAAGAAGATAGTCACAGCGCAATGGGTAGTATGTTTATTATTATTAACAAAATAAATATAACGATAAAAAGGGGCACACAAAAAAACCAAGTAAATCAATTAAATACTTTTTTTTCTCATTGTTCTGTTATTTTATTTTATATTTTGTTCTCCCTCTGTGTGTGTATATAACAGCACACTTTGTATTTTTTGTTTAGTTTTGTACCCTGATGATGCTTAGGCTAAGCGAAACCGGTCAGACATAAAAATTAAAATAATATCCGTGGTCTTTATTATTTATTCCTTTCAATTAAATACATTCAAAAAGGCTATTTTTCAGTTTTGATATTGTTGTAGCGGTTAACAGCTAAATTATCTGAAGCCTGAAAAATAAAATGGAGCGAACAGAGAAAAGAATGTTGGGAAGAAACTAATTATTAATATCTAGTCATTAAACAGAGCTCAAAGCCAATTTATTTCTGCAAAGTTTTATTTCAAATGGTTGACTTCTTACTTGGACGATTTTGAGAAAAGTCAAACATTAATTATATATATGGCCTATGGACTAAGAACCAAGGAACTTTCCGCTGTGTCATAGAGTTCGTCGAAGTGTTGGAGAGTTAAATATATATTAATTTATAGCGTTTATAAAGTTTAGACAATTTACCCTTAACGGTTATTTATGAATAGTATTTGGATTCCCATGCCACTGTACAATTCTTGAATAATTTGGTCTGTATTATTATTTGCGACTCCAAGTTTTGAGTGTTTAATTAAAAGTTAATATGTATTTCACAAGTTGGGACAGCCCTGATCGGATTTCCTTCGAACTTTGAACCTAACTGGATATGAAATGGCACTCGAGTATATTGGAGAACTTAACTTTGCGTTATTAACGGTATCCAATTTACCGATTTGGACCCGTAAGTGAGTTTACCGATATTAGTTTCGAAGATGGATATCATTAGCCGTAACGGTATTACCATACTTTATCATAATTGACAATTGGAAAGCATGCCGCACGTATCTTAACGTGGACTTAAATGTCACTATGGCTGTTAATTTCAAAGATTATTCAGCAAATTTAAACCGTATATACTTTACAGTAATAAGATATTTTTGGAATACATAATAACGCATTAATAGGATGATCTCTTCCTGAAAACCAAAACACTTTTATAATGTCAATATTGGATTTCTTGCAATGTCACATTTACAAACAATGTAGCCAATGAATCATGTAAATAATGCTGTCTTTGTTTTTAGGCACTGTAATTAATTATTAATTTATTTTTTTAACTATAAAGCTATGAAAATCATAGGATTGCACCTCCCTCCCTTAAGATCTGTAATAAATAAAAACCATTAAAAAAGTTCTCTGCATTTTTTTAGTAAGCACAAGTTTTATTCAAAGCTTTTATTGAAAGCACTAAAAGGTTTATTTTATTTTTAAAATAATCGCTGTGTGAATTTGTAAGCCAAATAAAAGTTTAATGTGTGGATAGAAAATATCAGGTAACTATTGAAATTAATTTACATAAATACCCTTTTTTCAATGTTCGTGAGTTGAACCACCAAAATATTTACTTTGGCTGGCAGATGAAAATGATTTGATTAAAAAAACATCATCGTCTTTGGTCAAGTGGTGAAGGAATCAATATAACGGCCAGCTAATACAAGCAAATATTAATATAAGGGCAAAAAATTACATTAAAAATATTTCTTTTTTTATGTCAATAATCTTTTAGAAAATATAAAATTCTAAAATTTCTAAAGCAACTCCTAGGATTGAAAAAAGTGGAAAATAGCTGCAAACAATGAACATACAATACAATATTATCGTAACTATAGATATCAAAATCACTAGAGCAACACAGTAAGTAGGAGTCCCTCCCACTGCATGAAATAATCATGGAATCGAAGTGGAATATCGGATCGTTCAAGGAAATGAGAAAAATTCTATTTTAATCAAATGTGCAGTGTTGAATTTAAACTTATTACAATACCGTCCTACCTGCACATTAGTGTATTACATATTCATTCACCGGGAGTCATGACTTTTAAGATACTTCGTGTTAAAAGTAGTATTTTAAAGTAATGTTTTGTCAGCATAAGCACTGTTCTCATAAAAAAAATAACACACAAGCAACATAAAAATCACTTTCCATAAACTTTTACACCTGCTCACATCACATCTCAAATTTCTAACGAATTCAATAACAAGTTAAACCAACATCAAACGGAATTTAATATAGTTGTTCGGATTCAATGAGTTTCTATTAAGACTCCTTAAAATTGGACGAGCACTTCGACGACTTCGCAAAGAAGCTTACTGCCATATATCGAGTACTTACGACGTAGACATTCTATCTATATTATCATGGGCCAGTGTTCTTGCAAATGCCTCACATTATTGCACGCTACGGTTTACGTAGCTACGCCGTGGCATGTTAACAGCCCCTAATCCTTCGTGGCGTAGACGCACAGCGCCCCCGATAAACGCGGGCCATAAATCATTACCATTAATAGGACGTTTAATATATTTCCACATTATGCATACGCCAAGTCGAGCGAAGTTTACAAACACCCTTGAATATTGACGGTATCACAATTTTTGCTTTGCGTAATTAATTTTGCAAACGCTTGAAAAACTATTTCAAAACAGCTTTGACAAGTTTTTCATGGAATATAGTGAATGTTGCACAGTGAAAAGAGGATTTTTATAAGGTTTTATGATATAAACAAAATATATTTAGAAGACTCTACAAAAGAATCTTCACCAGGACATAACCTAGTAATCAGCATGGCAGGCGATTTTTCTGATTATAGGCAACCTTTAATTGGAGATCGCCCTGAAAGAAGATCCAGAAAGTAAAGATGGTTCAGAATAAGGGAAAAAGTTAAGGTATAGCAGGGGAAATGATAGTGTTCTTATAGTTTAGACTTCAAGTGTAATTAATTAAGGCAGTTGCATCATTCAATGCGTTGCTTAGACTCTCAGTTGTAACGATAAAGATTTGACGCTGAGCATTAAACAGGTTTTCTCGTCGCCTGAGGAAAGGTACAGCCAATGATCGGAAGGATCCAAAAAATATAATGCAAATACGTAGACTAATTGAAAAATATTGTAAATGGTATTATTAGCACCATTGTTGAATCTGAAGCTGCTATAAAACACCGATTTTTTTTCAGGTTCAGATGAATTTGGAAAATAGTGGACTGTAAAACGATAAACTATACTACTTGATGGAAGTGTCAAATTATGGATGTGGAAAGATTATGGAATCAAATGAAAAATGGGAAACTATTCACTCACCGATGAAATTGAAGTTATAAGTTCTTAAAATCTTCTTGAGCAATCGTATTATTGACGATCACGAATAAACCACACTGAGTTAAGTCTTCGTAATTCACAAATGACATTAATTTTATATTATTTTGAGAACACCAAAACCGACGAACAAGCGAAAAAAACAACGAGCAACACGTTTGTTCGCATAAAAACTTTTCTCTTTTTGATTGTCAATTGTTTTTAGTACAGTGTTTTTAAACACAGAAATCGAATATAGGGAAATGGTTGGATAGGTAGAAACTGGATGAAAAAAACGAAGGTGAGAACCTAACAAATAATCAATTTGAAATCCAACAACCATATAACATGCTGGCCGACCAGGAGATGCTTGGAAACAAGGCTTTTCGGGAACAAAATGCAATTATTCGCCGGAAGTAGACTCCCGACGGAGACGTAAACTTTCAAAATCAGCATCATCGCTAGTAAATGTGTCTGTAAACATGTATTAAAAGATAACGTTACATCATTGAACCGTCGAAGTAAGGATGCCTTATTTTTCGAACAAGCAGACCTTCCGTAAAGTTAGTAAGAGCCAAAATCCACGAGGATTTGTAACTGCTCTCCCGGGACAAGTTGGGGCATGCATCTTAGAAACTTATTTCTTATCATTTGCAGCATACTAAATACTCCGGCGCATGTTTCACCAAAACTCACGGCCAGTTGTTTGTAGTTACTGGTTCTGTTTCGCTCCACTGGGAATAGCAACTTTGAGGTTACTACTTTTATACGAGTATGTTCTTGATATTCATTTGATCAAGATTTAAGACGGTTTTAATGCTTGAACGAATAACATTATGAAAAGTTCATCATACATCACTACGTTATAAATTAACCGTTAAATGCACACACTTTCCTTTTGATCTGAAAAAAAAACTGCATGGAACTCAAAAAGGAGTGGAATAAAAATTATTTTAAGACTTTAAAAAATAAAAGTTTTAGGGGTGAACATAAAACGAACCTAGGGGAGGTATTTTGCATTGAGAAGGTAAAAAGACAACGATGACTATATTTGTATTTTATTAAGTAATATCATAAATTTGCAAGAGCAAATTATGGAATAGCATTTTTAAATAAAAATTTAAGAAATATTTTAGTTGCCAACTAGTTATGTCACTCCGGTGATAAATAAAAAATAAAAAATTGATAGCATACATATTTAAAACTGATAGTTATTATGTTTGAAAGAAACCAATATAATTTACAACCATTATTCTGAAAACTCTAAAACATTGCAATCATCAAAAAATATAATTGTTTAATTTTTGATTCCATGCAGGAACACTTGTTTGAATAAACGATAAACCCACTCACGAAAATATGACTTGTTATTTAAATACGAGTGTAAAACATCGGTAAAAATTCCACTGGAAGCCACTATTTAACATGGTTTTCAAAATAACTAACTTTTTGTTGTTTTTTTTAATTATCGTGACATCGAACTTTTTCAAATTATGTTTTTTTTTATAAATAAAAAAGGTTTGAAATTTATGATTATGTTAATTATTCACTTAATTTTTCTTAACATATTTTTATTTGCTTGGAAATATTTTAAGGTTTTGAGTTTTTCATCAGTCAGAAAATGTCTATAGCAAGGTGAAACCGGACCAGTCTTAATCGCTGAGCCCTTTGTAACACAAAGATCTGAGAACTACATTTGAACTTATTAATTCCTGACTTCCTCATTGATAATATTCTCAGGGACCAAAGGCTCCCATTCTCTGTCATGGCAGAATGGCTGGCTTACCAATTTATGCCCCTGTTTTAGCCTGCATACACCTTAAAACTTTCTTGTCACGAAGTTTTTACGGGACGATAGCTTTAAACGCTGCCTTCCCCTTTTTCGTGCGCTCCTGTTTTCTTGTTACTCGCTCCTCTCAGACCAAGGGATTTGATGCCATGGAGGCTGTTCTACTTCAGTTTTGCACTTGACTATTATGTGAAAATAATTACACTCAACATTTTCTCCTGAAACCCTTCTTACAATATTCAATGTACCTATAATAGATAACATATATTAAAAAAATATTCAATTATACAAATTTATAAAGAAAAACAGCTAAATAACTTACAACTTAATATATCTGCTAGATATCAAAATAACATTCTAATCCAAAATGTAACACTTTACATTCTCAATATACCTACTTCTATGTACGAATAACTAACTTAAACAACCTATCTGTAAATCTAAAAACTATGGATAATATTCATGAACTTCAGCTTAAATTGAAATATTACATCAAATAAAATTAACAGTCCTTAATAATGGTTTTTCTCTGCTGTATTGTAAAAACTAAACTTTTTTTTATTATTTCAACGAAATTCCCTTACCAAACACCAAAACCTTGTTTTCTATGGTGTGAAATAGTTTGTATGTTTTATTTTGTAATACACTGTGCAAAAATTTGTAACAATTATCTTATATCTTATTGTAAAAAAAAAACTTACAATCAATAATAAAAAATAAAAAAAGGAATCGAGCGGTTAGTAGCTGAGTAGACAAAAGCGTCGGATTCCCACTGAGGCGTCGTGAGTTCAATTCCTCGGTTAGCTAAGTCCTCCATCATTGCACAAGCAAAATGCTCCGCTTATGAAGATGGTGGTTTTAGTTTTTTTTTTAATATTGAAAGGCTATTCGTAGCTCGGGAATGTTTATCTTTCTTATAGAATAAAAAAAAGTAAAATATAGAAAAGAAGACCATGGTAATTATGATAAATTTATTAATTATGAATACTGCACAGAAATCTTCATAGTCCCAACTGCTCCCAACCGTCTAGAGCCAGTGAGACTATGGAATCCCCAATTGGGTTATGTTGTGAGGCTGGAGATAGTGGGGAGGGGAAGGAGATGGGGAAGAGGAAGGTTTGGAAGTACCTGGCAATTTATATCTGGTCACCAAACACGGCTAAAGCCATTTCAAGCAATGTTTCGATTCTAAATGGTGATCTTTCACCAGGGTGATGGATACTTACAGTATCTACCACTCTGGAACGTGCCGCAAATTTACTTTTCATTATTTTATTTGAATTGAAATTTGGACACAAACTAATTAAATAAAAGTTTATTTGATTACATTTTTTATTTGTTTTATACTAGCTCAAGTTAATCACGGGGTGTAACTTGACGTGTCAAGAAAAAATGTGAGTTGCTTAGTCTGCTAAAATACATTATAGATATTTTCTTTATTAGGAAGTTGGTATATAAAAAGATTTGGTTAAATTCGATAATTTCCACTAACATCAGTTCCAAATTTGAAAAGTGATACTCCTACGTAAGTTCGTACTCAAAAAGGAAATTAAAAAAAAGGCTAATTTATTTTTTTCGGACACGCGCCAGGCTTTGAAACCACAACCTCTAGATTTAAAGCCAAAGATCCCAACCGCTTGGCCACAGATTAAATAGGTTTTTTTTAATGAAAATAAAATGTTTTTTTCTATAATATTCATTAGTGTCCTCGACAATAATATTCAATCTGGTAAAATAAGATCCAATTATGCACAAAACCAAAATAATATATACATATAAACACGAGAACTAAGGTAGGTACTACGGTCTGGTTCTGAAAAAAGCTTTCAAAATTACTCATCTGTTTATTGATAAAACTCTCTGAAGAGATGAGTTTTGGGTTTTGACCTGATTACTGTCGAGTACTATAACAAGCTTTAAGGCTATTTGAAAAGCGTGATCTCCGAACTTAGTATCTGGAGTGGTTCTGAGTAGTCTTGGTTTTCTCAATCAACCCTTTTTCAAGAAATAAACCATTCAGAAATAATAAATATTTAAGTTTATATTTATTGTTCTAAATATTTGATGGTTATCGTTCAAATTAAAATATTATTTAAAAATAACTTAAATATGTTGTAATTCATAGACTGTCAGAAAAAAGGCTAAATGAATGGAAATTAAGTAAGATTATTCCCTTTTTAATGAAGTTACCAAATTAATATTATTTGTCCTTTTTAAGATTTTTTTCTTAGGTCCTGCAAACATATCATTGTATACGGCTCATTTAAAAAAACTAAATTCATGGAAACTCTATAACCTTCTGACACAAAGTCAAATGCGTGGTCTACGTAGTGTAGAATTAAATAAAATGATATTCGCCAATCCTTTTGGTTTTAAATAAAAAGTGTTGGCTTTATAAATTGTTTGGATGTTATAATTATTTCCCATCAACAGAAATCTATGAATAGTCTTATTAGACATCTCTCATTTCATGTGAGTTTTAAATGAAGAATCCTTAATCTTCTTCCCTTTTATAAGAAGTTAGGTAAAGCTTTGCTGTTTGTTTACTTCGGATTAATATATCGTCGCCAGAAAGGCAAAAGGGCTGAAGCGCCATTTTGGGAACTAAACGTTTTGTTTTATAATAAAGTTCATAAGTCTTCAGTACCTGGTTGGATTTTGAAAAAAAAATTAACCTTAGTAACTTAATACTCTGACAAAGTTACTTAAAGTGACAAAAAGCAAAAAAAAAATCTCAAACTTGTGTCGCTTAAGTCAAGCCTTCTCCCAAATGGTAAATATATTTTAGATGGCTGAAGGGCCACAAAAGTCTTCAAACGAGAAAACCCAATCAAAAACTGCATATTTATCTCATTTTTGAGATAACTTAGCCCTTTTTGCCTTTCCAGATACGATATGTACGATATACACGATATGTATGATATATACGATATCTTACGATATGTTTAATTGTTAATAAATGATTCATCATTTCCATTGTTTCTTGAATCCCTGTTTAAAACGGACCCTAACTGTACCTAAAACGATTTTCAGCAATAAAACGGCAATGGAATTAATTAAGTTTTAATTCGCCGTGGTAGTTGAATCATTGCGCAGTACACTGCAGTCAATTGAAAATTGTAAACTAACTTTTCCCAAACAAAAATTAGTTCGCTCCTTTAATTAATATGCGAAAAGGTTGAGACTTGAAAGCTAAACAGCGCACGTTCAACATACCCTTTGAAAACTACAGTGAAATTTCCTTTTAACGACTATTTGAATAACTTGATGGTATTACTTTTCAACGTTACATTCCTTTCTCTCAGATAATCATCGAAGGCTGAAAAGTCATACAGACAATAGACCAACGGATCGCACCAAAACATATATATAGGTCATATCAAGAGAAGTGACAAATACAAGATAACTCAGCTGATAATCCATGTAAGATTGATGGAGACGTAATAAAAGTAGACGCTGCACCTCATAACTTTAAAACACACGCGACGAGTGTACGAGTGCATGTGTACTGAGTTGTACCAACTTTTAGTTTGCCGACTAAATAGAGTTCCGATAGACGATGAGTTTTTTTGCTACTAAAACATTTAAAAATATGTTAAATTAAATATTTGTAATGGTATTTATCAATTGAAAAACACTTTTAAAAATTGAAAAAAACAATGAGCTTCTATAATAATATTTTACTACCTAAGTACATACATACTTAGAAATACAATTTTCAATTTTCATACACATCATAAAAAAAAATACTCATTTTTTAAACATATTAGTTTAAAAAATGAGTTTGCATATTCAGACCAGTTAAAAAACTCGAAGTCAATTTGTTTTTAATTGTTGACCAATCATTATTTATCCCTATTTCTAAAAATACACCGCTAACATTTTTCTCATATTTATAATTTAGTCATTTTTAGAACTTCCAGAACAACGTTCATGTATTCGCGTAGACCAGTGATTCCCAAAGTGTGTGATATCGGCCTCCCATTGGAAAGATTCAAGGGGGCGGTGGTAGCTTTGGAGGAAAAATGGGGCGGTTAAGGGCTGAAAGGAGGCGGTGAGGGAAGAAGGAATAAGGAAATTAGTCAATAGGGTAACTTATCTCCAAATTCTCGCTAAATGACCAAGAATCGTGAAATTCAACTCTATAAAACGAAGAATAATCATCAAATGTCTTGATCATATCAAAAGAAATATGAAATTTAAGATTACATAATTAATCCAGTGGAATCGAATCAAATGACTGCAAATTAGTTTTAGAATGTGATAAACAAAAGAATGCGGCTCATGGCTGACGCACAGAAGCGCATGTTGGTAGGAGGCGGGATCAGCCATTAAAAATCACCAATCACTATTGTACGGATTGTCTACTTCCCAAACAGCTTCGACAAAGCCGCACATTAAACAAAAAGCCATTCGCATTTTTTTTTATCTGTTGAGCTCTACATAGTCTCCAAGTTGCTGACTGTAATTTCGTAAAAACACACTTGTGTTTTACAAATTGGTGTATTTGTCAATTGGGCTATCTTCTCAGATAATTTATTTATTTATTTACGCCCGTTATAGGCTTTTAAGTCGCAAGAATCGTAAATACTAACCGTCCAATTATTTTATTTATTTATAAAAGGATATTATTTTTGCAGCGCTTACAGATTGACCTCCGTGGCCAAGCGGTTAAGATTCTCGCGTACAAATCCAGAAGTCATGCAAATAAATTTATTTGTATTTATCTTTGTTATCTCAGATTCAAATAAATAAAATTATGGTATAGTTATTTGCGGGACGTTTACAGAATGGTAAATCCTCCGAATATCGCCTTAGCTCTGTTTGGTGACCATATTTCAATAGCCAGGTACTTCTTAATCTTCTTCTTTCTCAACTTCTTCCCCACCGCACTCTCTTCAGACTAATAACATACCCTGATTGGGGATGCCGCTGGCTCTCGTTGTTCACATAAAAATAGTCTCCGCAATATGTTGAAAATGGATAATGGCGTACGACATAATATGTTGAAGATACGTGAATATTTTTAAAGAGTAAAACGCTTATTTAATCTATAACAGGCGCACTCAAAAGAGGGAGGGGGCGACGAAGAATAATATGCTTAAAACAGAACTGTGAACTAAATAAGTTTGGCAAACATTGGTGTGGACACTAACTTCCTACTAGATAAAGCCTGTTTTATCGACCGAGCAACACAAAGCATGTAAGTGAATCTTCGAGGCATCAACCGCCGAAGATGCTTCACTGAGCATTATCCAACTTCTTGTATAAACCCTCGAGTATATTGGCGAACAAAGAACAATACAAACTTTCCTCGCGGTCCATAGCCGGAAAAAAGCGACCACATCCTCTCGACGCAAATGGCGCTTGAAAAATGGACGGCGGAGTAAAAAAGAGGAATGCGCTACTTGTAATATATTTTTGTTCCAATATTAACAAGGTACGTACTTCAAAAAATATTTTTGTAAAATATTCCTCACAGGAAAGAAATAATCATTTTTTAACCGCCACTACCTAAGGGCACATTGAAACTTGATTTAATAATACAATATATTTTTTAAACTTTATTCCACATTTTTTTATTTAAGACCTGACCGGTTTTACCTTATGACGAGCATTTTCAGACTGATACAATACCAGTCTGAAGATGCCCGTCATAAGGTTAAGCCGGGCAGGTCTTAAATAATAAAAAATAGTGAAACAATGTTAAAAAATTGGTATTATGAAAATCATTAAAATGGAGTTTTACCACGAAATAATAGATTGAAACTTATTTTCTTCCTCTTTCTTCTATTAATCTATCTAGGATCAGTAAATTAGCAAAAAAAAATACTACCATTAGTGTACAATTCTAGGACAATGATTTCTGACTTCCGTACCTGAAAATAAAAATCAATCGTACGATCCGAAGGCGGTTGGTTGCCTCATTTGACCTTGCTTATTAAAGCGTTTTCATAACGTAATTTTAGGTAACATGTTTTTGGTAATACTTAGAGAGAAGTATTTTCATAAAACCAATTTCAGTTATCTTTATTTAAGATTTCGCACTGAACTATCTTCCGGGTGAAATTAGAACCCCTCTTCGGAACGGGATTGTTAATGTATTCAGTTCCTTTATTACCATGTATCGATTGTAATATATATATACATATATATATATATATATATATATATATATATATATATATATATATATATATTAATATTCATTACTAAGTTAAGCATGAAATAATAAAATTCTATTCATCGTGCATTCTCATTTCTTCCATGACAATGGAGCTGATTTATCAAAAAATAAAGCAAAACGAATACAAGGAAATTAGATGTGACAATAACGTTAGTTCCATGATGGTTAAATCTCAGGCAAAGTTGCACGATGAAGCTAATATTATATGTTTGAATCTTTACACATATTATTATTATGTATAATCAATAAATTTTAACTATTTTATACCACATTTTATGTATTATCCGGTGTCTTTTTTTGGACAATTTGAAATACGTCAGTTTGTCAGAATCGAAACGTTGCATGAAATGCCTCACAACATAGCCTAATTGGGGATGCCATAGTCTCACTGGCTCTTGACGGTCGGGAGCAGTTGGGACTCTTGTACGCCATTCACCGTAAAAAAAAAGTTCGTCAAGTTTTATGCCCTTGATACGACTTTATTAAAAAAATGGTCCGTCGAACCGGACGAACCAGTGAATCTTTTTCATATTTACTCGAAAAATTGAAAGTTCTACACTTCTGTATCGCGTTTTAATCAACGACCACATGTTTTGTAATGTTAATTTTTTTTATTTTTGGCAATTTTTCTTTTTTTACTATGTCCACCATGTGCTTCCCTGGGTGTTGAGATCTACATCCCGTCCTGCGCTATGTGCTTGTACACGGTTTACGGCATGAGTTATAACCGTCGTGTAAAGTACTCCGAGGCGGGCAATAAACGCGCGAATTGCTGAATTCGTTTTCTT